>JAJOZX010000150.1:1480000-1931406 GCA_023014485.1 Bathynomus jamesi
AAGTGGGAAAATGGATCTACAACTTCCTCAGAGAATGACTACAGGCTGTCAAAATTCAAAGTGTATCATCATCAAAATCAGAGGTATGCAGCTCAGTACCACAAGGTACAGTGCTGGCCCCACTCTTATTCATTATCATGCTAACAGACAGAGACAGTAGAGTTAACAGCAACAGTATAGTAACATCATTTGTGGACAATACAAAGATCATCAGAAAAATCAGGGATGCAAATGAAGTGGAGAACTTGCAGAGGGGAACAAACAAAATATACAAATGGTCAGAGGGGAACAAACAAAATATACAAATGGTCAGAGGGGAACAAACAAAATATACAAATGGTCAGAGGGGAACAAACAAAATATACAAATGGTCAGAGGGGAACAAACAAAATATACAAATGGTCAGAGGGGAACAAACAAAATATACAAATGGTCAGAGGGGAACAAACAAAATATACAAATGGTCAGAGGGGAACAAACAAAATATACAAATGGTCAGAGGGGAACAAACAAAATATACAAATGGTCAAAGGGAACATGACATTTAACAGAGAAATTTCAGATCTTGAGATATGGTAGAAATGAGGAAATTAAACAGACTGCATATTATGCTCCAGACAGACAGGAAATTCAGAGAAGTACGAAAGCTGTCAACTTGGGGATAATAATGGGTGGCCAGAAAATTTGGTCTTGGTTTAAAACCACCCACCAACCAACCACCGCCCAACGATTGAAAAAAAAAAGAAAAGTTCTCGTTATGTTATGTTCAATATACATCAGTGAGTGCTGAATACGAAAAGATCAGAAGATATTTAGGTGAAATAACCAATATTAACCTGTTAGGTCAACTGAATGCCCAGTTAGGTCAACTGAATGCCCAGTTAGGTCAACTGAATGCCCAGTTAGGTCAACTGAATGCCCAGTTAGGTCAACTGAATGCCCAGTTAGGTCAACTGAATGCCCAGTTAGGTCAACTGAATGTCCAGTTAGGTCAACTGAATGTCCAGTTAGGTCAACTGAATGTCCAGTTAAGTCAACTGTATGCCCTTGATGATTGGTTAGGTTAAGTTGTGATATTTTCGTTAGTTTCTGTGTTTAAGACCAAATTTTTAATTCATCCAAATACTTAATAAACCTTAGCAATTTTTAGTACATATTTTAAGTTAATTTCGTTACTAAATAAATCTTATAAATTTGTAGTACATATTTGTAGTTTATTAATACACTATACCAATTTTTAGTACATATTTTTATTTCCCTACGACTGAATTTTCTGACACCAAATTTTCATATTTGAATTTTTCCTAATACTTAATAAACCTGATAAATTTTAGTAGATATTTTGAGTTAATTTCATTACTAAATAAATCTTGTAAATTTGTAGTACATATTTGTAGTTCATTAATAAACTATACCAATTTTTAGTACATATCTTTTAGTTATTTTATAAGACCAACTTTTCTGAGACCAAATTTTCATGGCACCATAATAATGACTGAGGATGCCAAATTTGAAACACAAAATTAGATAGCAATAAACAAAGCAAAAAGAGTCATGGGACAGGTACTAAGAACATTCAAAAGGAGGGACAAGACAGTAATGATTCCCCTACTGAGAACACTGATCATACCAAAACTTGAATACTGCTCAGTCTTGACATCCCCATGTAAAAAGGAAGAAATTAATAAAGAAGAAGCACAGAGACATTTCACAGCCAAGAGTGATGACTGCAAAGAACTCAACTACTGGGAAAGACTACGTAAACTAAATCTGTACTCCCTGGAAAGAAGGAGAGAGAAGTATACCATAATCTACATATGGAAAATGATCGAAAAACTGGTACCAAACCTCAAACTAAACCCAATTACCATTCAAACAATGCTGGAAAATAGGAAAGGCAGAATGTGTAGTGTTCCCAAATTAAAGGCCCAACAAGGGACCTCTTCAATGCTGAAGGAAAATAGCTTGGTTGTCAGGGGGCCAAGACTTTTTAACCAGCTTCCTTAAGGAGCTCAGATACATTACAGGGGCCAAAGTTGAAGTCTTCAAGGGAAGACTAGATGCCTGGCTCAGGATGGTACCAGATGCACAAAAGAGCAACTCACTCCTCCACCAAGCCAGGCCTAGAGGTGGGGCCACCAGCTTGACTTTCATGTGAACAGAGACCAATACACGGAACTGCAATGAGGTTAATGAGGTGTGTGTGTGTGTGTGTGTGTATATGGTGGACCAGATGTCAGTTTTTCAACATCTGCGGATGTGGATATTTAGTTAATTTATCAATAATATAGAATTATGAATATATGACAATTTTTCAAATTTCTTGATATTACTATTATGGCAGACAATGCATAAGAATTAAAATTAATATTTTCTTTATGATAAAAATAATAACTTTCTCGAGTTTCAGCCACAGAAAATTCAATGAAACAAGTTTCATTCAATTTTCTGTTACCAGGTATTTATATATTTATTTGTTCATTAATAACACTGGTCAACAAAGATTTTTCATCAGAGTAAAATTTGTGGTGGCTGGATAGCATTTTGCACGCTGATTCCAAAACTGCATTCAGATTTTTTCTAGCACGTATAGTTTTCAAGATGAAGGCATATATATAACTACACAGATTTAACCATTTTAAATATTCAAAATACTAATATTTCAACATTTGATTGTGTTTATTTTATTGTGTTTTTTTAGTTTATTCATCTTATTGATTTCAATTATCTTAATTATACATCTTATGTATTTCAGGTGTGAGCTTTTACGTCTAGCAGCATTGTGATTCAGGCAACAACGCCGTGCTTTGTGTGTCAAAAGATCAGTCCAGTCTAAGAACTTGTTGTGTCGAGTTGGTGTACATTTTTTTTTAATTTATAGTTTGCTCGGGTCAGTCAACATGCCTCGACAATGTAAGAATGACCCCTGAAAGCAGTTCTTTTGCATAATGGTAATATAATGCCATCCATCCCCATTGCCCATTCCGTCCATCTAAAAGAGACATATGACAATATGGATATACTACTGAAGGCAATCAAATACGACAGTCATCAATGGAATGTTTGTGGAGATCTAAAAGTTATAGGAATGCTTATGGGTATGCAGTCAGGATTCACAAAATTTTGTTGTTTCCTTTGCCTGTGGGACAGTCGCGCCACTATAGAACATTACACCAAAAGTGACTGGCCACTTAGGTATACATATGTCCAGGGATAAGCAATGTCCAGTCTGTCCCTTTAGTGGATCCCCAAAAGATCTATCTGCCACCTCTTCACATTAAACTTGGTTTAATGAAGAATTTTGTTAAAGCAATGGGTAAAGTCAATTCTGAAGGGTTCCAATACCTTTCAAGGAAATTTCCGAAGGTTACTGCAGCAAAATTGAAGGAAGGAATTTTTGTTGGGCCACAAATAAGGGAGGTTTTGAATGACACTGAATTTGAAAAAGTCCTAAGTCCGCTGGAATTGAAGGCTTGGCTGGCGTTCAAATGGATATGTGAAAACTTTCTTGGAAGCAACAAGTCACCTGCGTATAAGGATGGAGTCAAGAACCTCCTTGATGCCTTCAAAGAAATGGAGTGTCGAATGTCGTTAAAAATTCACTTCCTGCATTCCCACTTAGATTTCTTTCCTGAAAACCTTGGTGCAGTGAGTGACGAGCAAGGAGAGCGCTTCCATCAAGATATTCAGATGATGGAGAAGCGCTACCAAGGATGTTGGAATGAAAGCATGATGGCGGACCATTGTTGGATGCTGTATCGTGACAATCCAGGCCAAATTTACAAAAGGAAATCACACTCACAGCGCTTTTAATAAAATAATGTATATATTCTTTATTTATAAGTACATTGAATAAAGTATATGATGTATTTGTTGTTTAGCATTCCTAAGTGTGATCTGTACATCCATAAATTTTCTTATAGCAATATCAAAAACTTAAAAATATCAAAACCAGTGTATCTATATAACTCTACATGCTAGAAACAAAATAAAACCAGATTCGGAATCAGCGTGAAAAATGCATTAAGAAAAGTGTGATCATGTTTGTGATGAGAAAAAAAAGTTTCATTTTGTTGGCCAGTGTAATTAATACTTTACACGAAATGTGCATGACTGGGCCTTATAAGCTACTTTATAAGCTAATTTAATTGTAAATTGCGTAATTTATTATAGGTAATATCCTCATAACATCCGCAATCAGAAATGCGGATGCAGATGTTAAAAATGATAGATATATCCAGTCCACCACTAATATATACGTATATACACACACACACACCTCATTAACCTCATTCAGCTTCTGTGTGTTGGTCTCTCTTCACATGAAGGTCAAGCTGGTGGCCCCACCTCTAGGCCTGGCTTGGTGGAGGAGCGAGTTGCTCTCTTGCACTCTCCACCACACATAGCCAGGTACACCCAGCTCATCTGGTACCATCCTGAGCCAGGCATCTAGTCTTCTCTTGAAGACTCAACTTTGACCCCTGTAACATTTCTGATTCTGATGATGATACACCTTGAATTTTGATGACCTGTAGATGTTCTCTGAGGAAGTTGTAATCCATTTTTCCACTTTGCCTGTTATTCCCAAATTTTTCATTTTATATGCTATTATATCTTGCTCGCATTTGTTGAAAGCTTTAGCAAAATCTGTGTATAAGAAATCTCATTTTTCATTGCCTTCATGTGCATCTAGAATATTGTTATAGTGCTCTGTAAGTTGTGATGGGCATATCTTCCTGATCGGAATCTGTGCTGATTTTTGTTGAATCTTTCCAGTGTCTCCAAGAAGTCGTAGATTTTCTCTCTGACTATTCTTTCAAATATTTTGGTGAGATAGGAACATCAATGACACTGGTCTATAGTTCTTTGCTTGAGATCTATCCCCTCCTTTATATATAGGTACAATGCTTGGTATTTTCCCAGTGTCTAGGGATCTTCCCCATATTCAGTACAGTGGGCCCTCATTTGTGAGGCGCTCTGTGATTTTGCAAATTCATGATGACCCATTTTACTACCATATTTTGGCAAATTTGCGACTGACTCCAAAAATTTGTGATTTTGTCATGTGGTATCTGCAATGTTGCCCATGCAGGTCAATGCAGGCTCAGTCACGCTGTCTTTTTCACTGAGTGAGGCTCTCCAATGCCAGTGTACTATATTTAGAGTGTTATTTAGTTGTTTATAAATAATTGTTTATGTAATAATATTGCTTTATATTACATATATTAAAAAGTTTTATTTACGTAAAATATCATGGTTTATGTAATATTACAGTAATGTTATTGGTTTTTATTAGTGTTTGATGCTAATCATTGTTTAATAATATGTATTGCTTTAGTATATTGGCATTTTAAAGATATTTTACACTGCCATTCTTGAGCTTTTGGAACCAATTAGCCATTTTACATTGAAAATGGATCTCATTGTTTGCAATTTCGTAATTCTTGACATTTTTCTCAGTCCCAATTAATCATGAACAATGATGGCCCACTGTATAAGGGTATAGCTATTTCATTTTTACAATTTTTAATCAGTAGTGCATTCCATTTGTCTGGACCTGCAGCTGAATGTGATTCCATTTGTCCTATAGCTCTCACTACATCTTCTGGTGTAAAATCAGTCTCTTATACATTCTCCTTGCAATTTCTCTTTGAAGAATGTATCTGTCAGGTATCACTTTGTCACTTTTTGGGACACTGAAGACTGATTCATACTGGGCTCTCAATGTTTCAAATATTTCTTTTAGATCATCTGTCAGTTCATTACAGTAAATACTCAATGAGTCGGACTTCGATGAGTTGGAATTTGGGATGAGTCAGACTCATCCTCTGTCAAGTGCTATTATTCTTTTGTTTATTTTACTGAGAGAAGTGTTTTATTTCCTATGTCAAGTGCCATTATTATTTTGTTTCTTTTACTAAGTGAAGTGTTTTTTTAATACTGTATTGTACAAAAAGGTAAACAATAAAATTTTGTGTGTTTTGCGCTCAAAATAATTCCAGCAACAGTAAGTGAAACAAAGTTTTATCATTTTTTAATGTTTATTTTGAACACTGTATTAGACTCTCACTAATCAAACTTAAAAGGTTAGAGAGTATTTATGCCTCTTTAGGGGTAAATAGGCCAGGGTAATTAAGGTAATTTGCGACGAGTCGGACTGGCTAGAGCCCTATATAGTCTGACTTATCGAGTATTTACTGTATTTCCTTTCCTTAAAGGCCCGATGGAGCATGCACTTTTTTTTCCTTTTCACATAGTTATAGAAGTATTTTGGATTTTCCTTTATTGCCTATATATATATATATATATATATATATATATATATATATATATATATATATATATATTACTTTCAGATGAGGATAAATCCCAAATCTACTATACATAAAAGTCTGTTATGGAATCTACTACTGTATAACAATGTAAGAGTTAGGGGGTTAGATTAATTACCAAAGTTTGTAAAAGCTGGGCATGTTCCTGAATAATATATGCAAACTTTCTGCAAGCCAATGCCAATTCATCTGGCCACCATCCTCCACTTCCCAACCTATCTAATGCATCACTCATCTCTTGCTCGGAAGACACAAAACCTGCAAAAATTTCAATAATAATCAATCAAATTTCAAAATACTGAACAATAACAAACCATGAAGGTAAATTGTATTAATTTTTTTTTTTTTTTGTGAACTTTGACACCATATTTGTATTCAGTTCATTAAAACTGAATAGTATTTAAATTTTTCTCTTTTTTAGATGGTCATGTTACAACAAATAAAATTCTTGACTTAAGAGATTATGGCTGATGTACCTTCCTGAAATAATAGAAAAAATATGCACGCACGCATACACACATAATGAGAGGCCTACCTCATTCATAAAACCTAGATAAGCAACTGAACATACGTGAGAACTTGCAGGAATCTTTCTCTATCATGCCTTTGGTGAGGGGACTAAACTTGAATGCAATATTTAAGTGAGGTCTAATGTAAGAATTAGATAACCTACAGCTTACTTTCGTAACTAACATTCAACGCTCCTCTTAATAATACCTAGCATTTTATTTGCCTTATTTCTAGTCACAAAGCACTGATTAGAAAACTTTAAATCACAACTAGCCTAATTATAATAACAAGATCATTTTCCTAACTAACATCCTATAACCAGTTTCCTTGCATCTCTTAACTAAAATTTTCATTATTTCTGCCAATATTTTGATATAGTTAAATATTAAGTTGTAAATGGCATTTAAAAACTTACCAAAACAAACCAGGATTTAAGTGCTCCATAAAAGCACCCAATTTTGTGAATACACATAATTCTCTTTTAGAAGGGGAAAAAAAAAAAAAGGCCCCACAGGCTTACATGTACATTGTGTGATGCATCATTAAAAAAATATCTTTACAACTTTATATAGGCATAAGTAATTTCAATAAATTAAATATAGCATCAGTGTAGAAACATTGAGCAATGGCATCTGGTCATTTAAGTGGAAAATGCCCAAATTCAGAATTTTATATATATACACAGTAAACCCTCAATTTAACGGACCCCGATGTAATGGATTTCGGATTTAACGGACTGGACAAATAATAATACAGTACATTAATTAATAATAATTTTAAAAAATTTAAAAAAAAAAATTAAAAAATCTTAAACGCCGCACCGTGCAGTCAGGTTGTATACAGTGTGTTTCTGTGATTTCTGAATTGTGACTTTATTTATTAAATGATTTTGCAATCCTTACAATTCAAAATGGCATCAAGTGATAGAGGAGTTAAAAGAAAGCGTGTGAACTACAAACATGAACACAGCACTCCTGGTCGCAAGTTAAGTAAGGAGCGAATTTCTGCCTTACTTTGTGCAAATGCTGATGGCTTGCATCGCCTGAAGCCCATGGTGGTAGGGAAATCAAAGAAACCACGCACTCTTAAAGACATTATGACTCAGTTGCCTGTTATTTACACCAGCTCAAAGAATGCGTGGTTTACTTCAGAGATTTTTTCTGACTGGTTCTTCAACCACTTTGTCCCTGATGTGAGGCGCTTCCAGACAGATGTTCTGAAGATTTCCCCAATAATGTAAAGGCATTGTTGCTTCTTGACAATGCCCCTGCTCACCCTAATGCTGCTTGTACATCACAACCGTCTACAAGCAAACAGACGACACCAGTGCCTCCATTTGTGCACATTTTTGATTTAACAGACTTTCAGCATTAACGGACACCCCTTCCCCCCTATTAGTCTGTTAAATCAAGGGTTTACTGTATAATTTATTTTTTTTAATTGGGGTTGTTTAACCTCCTTCACAACATCTACAGTCATATGACAGAGGGGACCTACAGCTTTATGTGGGATCCGAACCACAGGTCGCTACATAATCTGGGTGCAGAGGATGGTCTCCCATCCAGCTACTACCCAGACCCAATGTCGCTTAACTTCGCTGATCTCCAGGAAGTGGTGTTACGACATCACCCACGACATAGCCCAATATTATATATATATGATGAATAAAACCACGAAGGAAAGGAAACACAGAATGGTGCTCAAGTGCTTTCGTCTAATGACATCCTCAGGAACACTGAAGTACATAAAGAGTTACAGCCTATATATAGGTTACAAAAAAAAAAAAAAAAAAATTATATATATATATATATACAGGGCGTCCCAAAAAAATGTCTACACACTTTAAATACTTATAAAGGCAGTGTTTATTAAAATACATTTCATTTTCAAAATGTAATAGAATCTACAGACATTATTTAATTGTTTTGTCAATGCCTGTTTTCAAACTGACATCCGTTCTGGTCCAGGCACTGCTGATAACGCGAAGCAATGGAATCGCAAACATCACGAAACATTTTTTGGTATTTGTGTGCATTCTCGTTCAATGGCTGCTCTCAATTCAGCGACTGTTGCAGGTTTTATAGCGTAGACTTTGTCTTTTAAGTATCCCCATAAAAAAAAAGTCTAGTGGTGTGAGGTCTGGTGAACGCGGAGGGTATTCTACGAAACCCCTTCGTCCAATCCACATCCACATCGTGCCAAGTACCACTAGCAATACTCCACTCTTCGGTCCGGATCATCTTCATTAATAGCATGGACTAATCTTGGAATGTAACTTTTCCATTGACAGTGCTTCAAAATGCGTTGGACAGACGATTCTGAAATTCCTACCTCACGACTTGCTTGCCGCACAGATTTTCTTGGACTTCGGTGATACGTTTCCAGTACTCTTTCTTGCTTTGTGGGGCTTGTCGATGTCCGTGGTCTTCTGGAACGCTTCTTGTGGACATTCTGAACAGTTCCATCAGCTTCAAACTTATCTCTAATTCGAGTGATGGTAAGTCGCGTTGGTGGATCTGTTTGAAACTCCCTCCTAAACTGTCTTTGCACTTCAACTGCGTTTTCACACTTCCAGTAGCATTTTAGAATGAATTTCCTTTGTTCAAAGCTTAGTCTGACTGCCATTATTAATTCTAATGGGTTTAACTTGGAAAGAAAGGAACATCAATTGAGCTATCAGCTGTTAAAGTGTGCATACATTTTTTTGGGATGCCCTGTATATATATATGCAATAAACAGAGAAATAAAAATAAAAATTAAAAGATTATGGGATCGGCATACAAATTTGTAAAGAAAAAATATCGATTTTTAGCACAAGATCAAACAGGCTGTAACTCTTTATGTACTTCAATGTTCCTGAGGATGTCATTAGCCGAAAGCGCTTGAGCACCATTCTGTTTCCTTTCCTTCGTGGTTTTATTCATCATAAGTATTTTTCACGTGTTACTTTCGTGAAATAATTTTCATATATATATATATATATATATATATATATTAGTGTCGACCAAAATGGGGGGTAAATTATAAAGTTGAAGAAATCCTTGTTCCACATTAATGCCCTTGTTCCTTTGGACCAGATAGACATGTCAGCAAAATTTTGGTCAAATATGAGAATATTTAGGGGTCCCGAGATTTAATGACTTATAAAAATTTTCCAATGAATAGGCATGCTTAGAACATCAATGATCAACTCAACTCTTGAGTTGCAACTTATGAAAAAATTTCTTCTTATTTAAGAAATTTTTGGTGTTAATAGAGTACAAAAACAATCTTAGATCATTATTTCAGAGAAAATTATTAATAAGGAAAACAAAAATTTTGGATAAAATATATTATCCTTAATTGGTCAACTCTAAATTAAAGGCTTTGCCTAATTGGCTTGAACCTTTTAGTTATCCTTTTTATCTCCTAATTTAACTGGTTTATTTTACTATTTCAGAAATTTAATTTTTTAAACTAAAAATGGCTACTCATTCTAAAACTAAAGTTTGGCTCATTGGCCATTTATATAAAGATATACTTTGTTGCCGCTTACCTACAAAACTGCAAGTTTTGCAAAAATATTTCTTCCATCAAAAAGAGGAAAAATTGGGACGAAGAAGATCCATTAATCTTTGCTTAGATGAAGTGATGACCTACTGGGAGAAAGCCAGGATTCCCACAATGCGTAGAGACAGTGCCATCCGAAAGAGTGACTCTTTAATAAGCTGTTATGATAAATTGATGAAAAACAGAAAAAGGCCCGAGAAAAAATGCCGTATTGAAGAAGCTATGTTTAAAGATGAAATTAAGGCTGAAATTCTTGATATTGGTCACTCTAATGCCCTTTTGATGATGTCAAATGAAGAAGACAAGCTTTTCTACTTAAGCCAGCAAGAAGATCCTACACAAAGTAGCATGGGTACAGTAGACCAAATTCTTGCAAAAAGAGAGAAAAGAAGGCTTCATCGTGAAGAATTAGAGTGTGAAAGAGCCCTCAAAGAGCAGAAGCGATCTAAAAGATCATTCTTGCCTGCCAATAGAGATGATTTCACATCGTCATCATCATCAACTAATGATGACAACCTTGAAATGAATTTTCAAGGTCCCTCTGAGGAGCAATTTAAAAAGAAAATGTTGGCTCCTAAAAAGTCAAAGCCTATTGACAAAAATGTTGTAGCAGCCTATGATAGAATGAATCTTTCCAATCAAGATGCAGCTATGTCTTATGCTGTTGTTGCTCAGTCTTTGGGCCATAATTTGGAAAACATTACAGTGTCAAAATCTACTATGCTTCGAACTCGTCAAAAGTTACGCAAAGAAATAGCAACAGAATATCAAGAGCAAGCATTTTGTCCTGGAGAGCCTTTAGTTCTTCATTGGGATGGAAAAATGCTCCCAGAGATATCAGGTTAGTTTTTTTGTCTGATTAATTTAGCATATTTATATTTTATCTCTCAGGTGAAAAACTTAGTTGTGGGTCTGGTTTTCACACCTAGGCAATGTGTTATTATCTGGTTGGTTTTAATTAAACATTTTGACAGCTAAATTTCTATTTAATTAGGTTACATTTCACTGTCTGAAGCTAGTTTTCACAATCTACACCATTTTACCTTCAATTTAAAATAAGTCAAGTTTAATTTAAAATAAGTCAAGTTTAATTTAAAATAAGTCAAGTTTAATTTAAAATAAGTCAAGTTTAATTTAAAATAAGTCAAGTTTAATTTAAAATAAGTCAAGTTTAATTTAAAATAAGTCAAGTTTAATTTAAAATAAGTCAAGTTTAATTTAAAATAAGTCAAGTTTAATTTAAAATAAGTCAAGTTTAATTTAAAATAAGTCGTTTAATTTAAAATAACTCTTTTAATTTAAAATTATATATTATATATATATAAATTATAATATATATAAATATATTAAATATAAAATAAAATATTAAATATAATATAATATATATAAAATAAAATATTAAAAATAAATATATATAAATTATATATTTTAACTTTTCTTGCAGGCGAAGGAAGAATGGAAAGGATTGCAGTGTTAGTCAGTGGGAATGGTGAAGAGAAATTGCTGGGAATTCCTAAAGTCACTGCTGGCACGGGTATGGAGATGGCTCGTATTTGCATTTCTCTCCTGCAAGAACATGATATGACCCAGAGAATTATTGGGCTGTCATTTGACACAACAGCATCCAATACCGGAATCCATGCTGGAGCTTGCACTAAAATTGAACAAGAACTTGGAAAAGAGCTTTTATATTTAGCCTGCAGACACCATATTTATGAGATTGTCCTATCTCAAGTCTTCCGGACTTCTATGGGCCATTCCTCTGAACCTGATATTCCAATCTTCAAAAGATTCAAAACTCAATGGGATTTTATGGATCATTCTCAAATCACAACTGCTGTTGATTCCCAAAGCTGCAGAATAATTGAAAGAGTTCAAGATTTAAAAAATCAAACAGTCTTAATCATGAAGGAGGCACTCAACTCTAAACAGCCAAGAGATGATTATAAAGAATTTTTTCAACTTGTTCTCTTGTTTTTTGGAGAAAAGCATTTCTAATACTCCCTTGAAGAGACCTGGAGCGTACCATCATGCAAGATGGATGGCAAAAGGAATTTATGCATTTAAGCTTTTTCTTCTCCAAAATCAATTTAAGATGACTAAAAAAGAACTTGATGCAATAACAGAAATTTGTTTATTTGTTGCATTGGTATACGCAAAATCTTGGGCAAAAGCTTCTCAACCAGAGGAAGCCCCAAATGTTGATCTTAAATTTTTGCAAGATCTTGCAATAATGGAGGAAAATTCTTTGATATCAAGTGTTATCAAGCAAGCCCAAAATGCCATTAAACGACATCTGTGGTACCTCTCAGAAACACTTGTTGGATTAAGCTTCTTTGACAAAAGCATATCCCTTGAAGAAAAGGAGCAAATGCGAAATATCATCAAAATGCCTCCAAGAAATAAGGGACTGAAACGTTTAGAAGCAAAGGTAACCCTAGCTTCTTTTAAAGAAAAAAGGATTTCTGATTTTGTTACTTCAAGGACTACATCTCTTTTTGATGCTCTACATCTCAATTCTCTCTTCACTGAAAATTCTGCATCAACATGGGGAATAGATCCTGAGTACCAAAGAGGCTATGCTAGAGTTCATGCCCTTAGAGTGACAAATGACACAGCTGAGCGGGGGTTGCATTGATTGAAAAACTTAATCAAGCAGTGACAACTAAAGAAGAGGACAAACAATACCTGCTCAAAACAGTTTTCAAGAATCGTAAAGAATTTCCAACAAAAAATAAAGCAGAACTTATGAAAATGAGGAAAAACTAATTTTTTCAGTATTAAAAGGAAAAGTACAATTTTCTCAGGACCCCTAAAACTTGACGTAGAGGTTTCAAATTTTGTAATTTGATTAAGGTAAGCAAAAGGAATAACATTACTCATGTGGAACAAAGATTTTTAAACCTTCATTTTTTTGGTCCACACTAATATATATATATATATATATATATATACACAGAGCTGGGTGTGCTAACTGATATAACCAGCACTGCTGTCACTAATGCTAATAGTCTATAAATCTAGCAGCACTGTCATTGACACTAAGCTTTTAGAAATCTAGCAGTGCTAGATTTATCACTAATTTATACATACATACATACATACATATGTGCATACATGTGTGTGTGTGTGTGTAAAACTAAAAAAGACCTGGTTCTAGCGGGAAATATTTAATCCAAAGTTCAATTCTTCCTGCTCAATATATGTCATAAATCACAAGAAAGTGCTATGACAATAGTAAAAAAAATACAGTCGCTCTATGGTTATTTAGGAAATACCAAATAGTAAATCACTAATTCTTTTTTACATTTCTTCTAGATATTGTGCTATGTTTTATTAAGTTTCAGTAGCAACAACTTCTCAAAGTTATAGGTCAGTCAAGCAGGGCCATTTTGGCTTCAAAATATCTTTTCCAGTTGAGAAAATCCTCTCAACAACTGTGCTGGATGGAATAGGTATGTTTAACTGAATGAAAATAGATTTGACTATTTTGGAAGGGAAATATGAACTATCTATCATATTATGGTTTGGTACAGTTTTGTTAAAAAATAGTAAGATTTGTTCTGCATGAAGAACGTTGCATGTAAATACTGACTTAGTATTGGTATGAACTCATGACAACAGCTGAGTTGGTGACATCTTACGAGTATTTTTTACAAAAAACCATGAGCAAAAATAGCGATTAGCAGTTGCTTTGCTTGAAAAATATAGCAACACTAACTGTTTCGCTAATGTTTTAAGAAAACAGCAGTGCTTGTAAAATCGCTAATAAAAACTTAGTGGTGCTAAATTAGCACTGCTAAGCACAGCTCTGTGTGTGTGTGTGTGTGTGTGTGTGTGTGTATACATAAAAGGTTTTGAATTTAAAAGCTAATATAAAGACTAATGCATCACCCACAAAGGATATATGACCTAGCCCAGTGGTGTAGTGCTGTGGGAATGCGTGGGAACGGCGTTCCCTTACTTTGTTTGGTAGATGGAACGGCGTTCCCTCACTATTTCAAATAAATCCGAACTTACAAATCTCTAACATCATGAAATTTTAATTCCCACCCCTAGAAGAAATATAAGAAAGAATCATTAACTGTTTCACTTCTTTTAGCTTCGACTGAGGCAATGCTAGCCTATAAAGATCTGGTGAAACAGTCACCACGGCATACCAGTTGTTAACTTTTTTTTAGTTAATCATTCCAGTTGTTAGCTATTTTTATTGATCGTACTGGATGTCGTATATCTAATGACACTGGAAATACTGCATCTTCAACCTTGGAATATATCCTAATATCCAGTGCATATGACCTCAAAATATCCCTGAAATTCATCAGATTTCAAAAGATTTCCCGGGGGGCTTACAGTGCCCCTGGACCCCCAGCTGTATGGGCTCGCCATGCTCACCATTGTCCCCCCGCATCTGAGTAACACTTTCAAAATGCGTTCCCTCATTTCTTTATTTAGCACTACACCACTGACCTAGCCTACAAGATGAGTAAAAAAGTCTGTACTCTTCTTCTGAGTTTTCAAATAGTTTGTGCTTCCTAATACTGCACTGTATAAAAAGTACAAATGTGATTAGCAAGGTGGGAAAAAAATTCATAACTAGTTAACAGGAAGAACTAAAGAAAATTTATGAAGTGTAGGCCTACATTATCTAATATCTTTTGAGAACTTATGTTTTCATTCCAGTGAGCTTCCGTGTGTTACTTTCTGTTCTGAACTTTATTTACCCAAACAGAAAAAAAAAATTACGTACCAAGTTCAATATTAAAAAATATATAGGCAATATATATCATATACTGTTACAAAGCCAAAGCCTAGGTCTATATCATTCTTGTGAAATTTTATAACTCACTTTGCCCTTGATTGTAAACCTTTTTCACAGTCTTTTTCATATGAAGGAGAGCTTCTCTATCCCTTTCAAGGTGCTGAAAAAAGAAAAAACAATTTATACACACCTATGACCTAACGCCCTTGGATTTCTTTGCATGGGGCTTTATCAAATCAAATGTCTATCAAATGAGGGTTACAGATCTGCAAGATTTATGTGCTCGTATCGTAACAGTAGTTACAAAAATAACCCCTGTCATGCTCCAAAATATGTTCCGCAATGCTGCTGACAGATTCGAACTCTGTTGAGATACTGATGGTGCTCATGTAGAATCATATGCCTAAGTATTCATTAAATGTATGCCTTCTATTATATTGTTATTGAATTTTACCATTTTTGCTACATTTTCACTGAAATAGATAGAGACTTTATAAACACCCTGTATATATAATGTGTATATAGGGATATGGCAGGAGAACCTGCCAATATGACCACCTGACTAAATAGACCACTTTTATGTGGTTCCAGCAAAAATCACAATATGAATTTTTCTTAGTTTAGTGACCACCTGCACATTGTGGAACATGACTACACTGCGTTCCAAATTATTAAGCAGATTGCATTTTCTCCAATGTTTTCACCGATTTCAATGAAATTTATAGCAAATAATTACTATACATAGAAGCACTGATGGTATTCATTTCGATAAAATATTTTGATAATTAAAATAATTCTCTTTTTATTAAAAAATATGCAAGATATGATGTTCCAAATTATCAAGCAAGTATTCTATTTACAGATCTAAATGGTGAAAATGGGTAAGAAAAAGGATTTAACACCAACTGAGAAAAGAAACATAATAAAGTTACTCGCTGAAAATATAAAATCTATTGAAATTGCAAAGCAGTTTGGCAGGGCTTATCGAACTGTAAACAAGTTGTAGCAGAGGGTACTAAACTGAGGCAGCGAAGTGATAAAGGAGCTATAAGAAAAGTGACAAGGCGGCAGATATCTGTAATCAAGCGCAAAGTTGCAAAGCATCCATTGTCCTCAAGTAGAGAGGTTTTTGAGCAGGCTGGCATACATAATGTACCAAGAACAGCTCAACGTGGAATCCTCCAAACAATTGGCAAGATGTGTAAACCTACAATTCAACAACCATTAACACCCAGGCACAAGAAGCAGCATCTTCAATGGGCGTGTCAGTTCTAAAAACAGATTTTAATACTATATTGTTCACCGATGAATGAAAAGCAACCCTTGAGGGACTTGATGTTTGGTCAAGAAGATAGATTGCTGAGAGCCAATTTCTACCACTGAGATTAAGACGCCAACAAGGTGGAGGTGGTGTCATGTTTTGGGCAGGATTGATAGGCAATGAAGTAGCTGTCCCATACAGAGTGCGTGATGGTGTAAAAATGAATGCCCAGTCTTACACAAACTTTTTAAAAGAAAACCCCATTCCATGGTAGAGATTGACCCTTAGCAATCCATCTTGACCAACCATCAGATCCCTGAAGGGTTGCTCTTCATTCATTGGTTAATTCATCTTGCCAATTGTTTAGAGGATTCCACATCGAGATGTTCTTGTACATTATGTATGCCCATCCTGCTCAAAATCCTCTTTACTTGAAGACAATGGATGCTTTGCAACTTTGCGCTTGATTACAGATATCTGCCACCTTGTCACTCTTCTTGTAGCTCCTTTATCACTTTGCTGCCTCAGTTTGGTACCCTCCACTACAAACTTGTTTACAGTTTGATAAGCCCTGCCAAGCTGCTTCGCAATTTCAATAGATTTTATATTTTCAGCGAGTAACTTGACTATTTTTCTTTTCTCAGTTGGTATTAAATCCTTCTTTTTACCCATTTTCATCATTTAGATCTGTAAATAGAATACTTGCTTAATAATTCAGAACATCATATTTTACATATTTTTCAATAGAGAGAGAATTATTTTAATTATCAAAATATTTTATTGAAATGAATACCATCAGTGCTTCTATATATAGTAATTATTTGCTATAAATTTCATTGAAATCAGTGAAAAACTTTTGAAAACATTGGAAAAAATGCAATCTGCTTAATAATTTGGAATGCAGTGTAATTTTACCCAGCTAAAAATAATGTTCAGAATTTAATCTGTTAAAGTAACCATATGATTTTATAATAAAACACAATTGTACAACTTCATCCTGTCAGGACTCGTACCTATAATTTCTGGAAAACTGCTTCCACATCTAAATAAAGTTAAAATGAGTGTTTCAGTACAAACATGCATGATTTTCTAAAAATTAGTCAATTAATATTTTTTAGAGTTCAAGAACATGATTAAAAATGTCAGTTTGTTATTAGCTCTCTTTGGAGAAATATGAATTTTTTTTTCTAAAGTGATCACAAAAGTTACCACTTTTGCTTGATCTCATTAGTGATCACTTTACACAGGTTTTACTATACAGTAAAAGCTTTATCTAGCACCTGCTGGACCTGACCAGCACAAAAATTCCAGTTATGAAAGCATTTCTCTCCCCTAAAATCCTCACTTGATTTTCCTTAAACCCCTTGCCACATGATATAAATATAGTATAAAAATATTTTTAGCACCCTGAATCTTGCCTATATATTAAATGTTTTAAACTAGGCATATAGTATTATACAATAATATTAAAATATACAGTAAGAAATACAATAATACAATTATATTAGTGGAGAACTCACCATAATTAGTGTTCAGTTCACGCTATAAAGAGTTTCAGGTGGGATTTGGCATGAATGTTGGCTTTATTTATTCAGTTTCATAGACTTTATTGTACAGTAAATGTATTGTATGGTACTGTACATTTTAAATAAAAATTAAAATAATGATTGGGTAGTACCAAAAACTTTAATTCACTTAAATTAACCTTCTTTAATTTATGTTAAGCCTGAATTAATTTTTTTTTTTTTTAAATCTCTCATAGACCTAATTAACAAATATCACTGCTGAATCAATTGAAAAATATTATTGCTGTCCGTGTGTGCAACACAAATATAGCTCTAAATGATTTACAACCATGAATAATCATTTATGTATCTATTTACACCCATGCCACTGACCATGTACCATAGATAATACAGACAAAATATTGATGCACTGCTTTGTAATTTATCGCGATATTAATATTTATTGCAATTGTTTGAAGTTCCACTAATATTTATTAGATTACTGGTAATTAATTATCATTCAAATGGAGGATTATGGGAAATTCTGATTACTAGAGTTTTCTAATTAGGAAAATGCTGAATACTACAGCTTTTAAGCTTTTACTGTGTGTGTATATATATATATCAGTGGTGATTCCAGCTCTTCAAGACTACTCAGGCTCTTTTTAAATTTTCAAGTCCACATATGAGCTGACATTTAAAGGCATGACAATAACTTAAGATTATCAATAAAATAAATAAATACATACCTCGGTAAAAAAAAATATTTGAATTTTATTTACTTGAACATCATTGTTCAGCAATGTTTCTCCTTCCAAATGGTTTTTCTTTTAATGATAACACTATGTCCTCCATGGGTGGAGCTATACTTCTCAGAATACTTATAATATTAAAAATAAATCAGATTATTTAAGAAAAGCGAACAATCTCACATTGCAGCAAAAATCAAACTGCACCGCCGCCCAAGGCAGTTGAAGGCATGCTTATCGAAACATAAAAAGTTACCATGTATTGCCAGAATTAAAAATTGTGCCTCTACAAGGCTGAAGGATATAAGCCCGAGTTGAAATGTTTTTTTCTTTATAAGAAAAATTAATAGGAGGAAAAAAGTATTTTATTTAATGAGAATTAGGAGGAGGACTATTATGTAACCGTATGCAAGCAAATAATTATTCATTAAAAGAACTTTAAATACACGATATTACTTATAATTTCTTGGGCATAATGTCTTGCGCCCAAGTAAAGGATCTTGAAAGATTACACGAAAACTTAATGTGTCAATATAGTTTTTATAGGTAATAAGGGTATCTAAATGCGCTCAAAATTTGCTTGTGTGATGAAGGCTAGACAGAAAAATAGTAACATACTACCAGCCAAAAACCATTTTTACAATTTGTATTTAAAACTTTTTTTAAAACTTAAATCTATAAATACACAATTTTATTTCTCATGCTTCTCCTTGCCCCTTGCCTCTCGGGCTCAGCCAGACAACCCCGAGTGCAGGAGTCACCACTGATATATATATTATATATATATATATATATATATATATATATATATACCGGGTGTCCGAGAATTATCTGTACAATTTTTGGCTGTCATTAAAAGTCAACCATGAAGTGTAGAAATTCCAGTGTTGTCCCATTTTACAGAGAAACTCATTAAATTTTTTCTGATAAGTTTTTCTTTTTTGTACGCGGGTGACAGACATTGATGGTTTAAAAGCAAGAATCACAGCTGCTATTGAGCGAATTGATGTGGATATGCTGCAGCGTACATGGCAACATTTGGATTATTGATTGGATATTTTGCGAATCACTGATGGTGCACATATCGAATGTTTGTAACAACATTACTTTAATAAAAGAAACTTTTGAAAATACAGATTCTAAATAATCTTGTTTAAGAATTTTACGTGTGTTATCAAGAATTTTATTAAAAGATGAAATTGTACAGGTAATTTTCGGACACACTGGAATTTCTAAAAAACTTGTCAAAACTTGGTATCAGAAAAAACTTAATGAGATTCTCTGTAAAATGGGACAACACTGGAATTTCTACACTTCATGGTTGACTTTTAATAACAGCCAAAACTTGTACAGATAATTCTCGGACACCCTGTATATATATATATAATATATATATATATATATATATATATATATATATATATATAATAAATAATTGAAATTATCATTGTAAAACATAATTCAGTCATACCTCTGGAGTCTAGTTCAAATATTTTTGTTTAAAAAGAACAAATAGGTGATAGTATTTTTTGAAAATTCTGATTTTGTATAAAGATCTCAGTATGAATTTGAGATTTTGGTGTATAGTCATTTTGGCCAAGGCCTTTTG
Source organism: Bathynomus jamesi (assembly GCA_023014485.1). Lineage (NCBI taxonomy): Eukaryota > Metazoa > Arthropoda > Malacostraca > Isopoda > Cirolanidae > Bathynomus > Bathynomus jamesi. The sequence goes on from JAJOZX010000150.1 coordinate 1,500,278, forward strand.
TGCCCAACTCAGAATACCAAGTAAACCCATGAATAATAATATACCCATAGATTAGATTTCTGGAACACAATGGTTACTTTCACTAGACAAAATGAGGCAATAGCAATACCAGGTTAATTCCTCTTTTTCTAGCTGTCAGTCATACATGGGTTAGGTTAGGGAATGTATGAATTTAGTTTAGCTAATTTAAAAATTATGAAAATTTAAATTTAAAATGAGAAGTGCAGTCACTCCAAATTTATAGAAAGCAATGAAAGTGGCACAAATTCCTGAATTCAGGACCAGAGTCCACAGGCCCTAATGCTTTAATCACAATATACCATGTCCCACAAAAAAGTACACCCAACTTTAGATTGTACTAACTCCTCCAAAAATTGAGATATTTTGGATCTGTTTGTTTGATTTAATATAGCAAATTATTCTTTGTTAACGTTCAAAATTTATTCATGTTTAAAGATTTAGTGTTTAAGCATCTGCTTTTAACTGAAGGGTACAACAAAATGGATTGCGCAAAATTGGTCAATGAAAAAATAATGTGTGTGCTATCGATGTAATGAAAAGACAAATACATAATAATAGATACTTTAACAATTTTAATAAGATACAAAGCAGATTTTTCTTTATTCCTTATTGCAAAAGTTATGCTTAGTTTCATTTTCTTTCAACATGACCGCCATTCCTATCGATACAAATCTGGAGTCGAGCTCTCATCTTCCCCATCACTCTTTTGATAAGATCTGGATTGTCTTTTAACAAGTTGATTTCAGCTGTGATGCGAGTCCTCAAATCATCTAAATTGATAGGTTGTGATGCAAATACTCTATTTTTCAAATGACCCCATAAAAAGTAATCACACAGGGTCAAGTCAGGGCTGAATGCTGAATGTTCTCGTCTGTTCTTGCCGTCTTCGGATGGCCTGAACGTCCTTTGTTCAAATTGAGGACCATTCCTTCTTCTTTGTATTTCCGAACATTCTTCAAAATTGCATGTTTAGTTGGAGAAGCTCTATCGGGAAATTACAGTTCAAAGGTATTCTGAACTTGTTTTAAGCTTTTAGTTTGCAGATAAGTTGTGACCATGAGAACGCGCTGCCTTCGTGTAAACTGCTTGATAAGGGTTTCAAAGTTATTTATAAATTTAGTAATTCAGATTCTTCATTTATATGTATGACTCGTATCTTAGATACAAAAGTTTGAATTATTTAAAAAAAATATTTGCAATATCCTTTGACATAAAAAGTAGCACATTGGTTAAAGCAAGAGGAGCTATCTGGCTGGGAGAAATGATCATTTGGCGCAACCCATTTTGCTGTACCCTTCAGTTAAAAGCAGATGCATAAACACTAAATCGTTTAAACATGAATAAATTTTGAATGTTAACAAAGAATAATTTGCTATATTAAATCAAACAAACAGATCCAAAATATCTCAATTTTTGGAGGAGTTAGTACAATCTAAAGTTGGGTGTACTTTTTTGTGAGACATATGGTATAGTTTACTGGTGTTTCAGACCAATGTCAAAATTGTTGTAAAGTGTGTTATATAATTTTTTTTATGCAGAAAGGAGGGGCCAAGGGTGAATGCCCGCAAAAGAATGTTAAATTTGTCAATTTGTGGTCATTTTTTTAATAAAAAAGAATTTATTTTTTGCATGGTCTTCACCTGAATAAAAAAAAAAAGGCATAACTCCTATGAAAGCAACTGGCTTAACATAAATTTTCCTTACAGTGAACTGCCTCCATGAAAAACCTTGAGATTGTACTGCAGTATTCAAAATTTTATAAATGTATTTTATATTAATAATTGAAGTTTGAAATTTAAATTTGATTGTCCTTGACCAAAGATTTGAGGTGTAGCAATTACTGAATCCTAGTTAAATACAGGGAGTAGAAATTTTCTGAGAGATTATCAAGTTCCTGGTCATGAGATGTTTAACAATGACAGAATAGAAAAAGAACATTGCAGAAATTCATATTAATATAAATGTGACATTTGTTGAAATTAAAGACCAACTCATGAAAGAAATTAATTATAGGTTTAGTATATAGGCCTTCCTCTCAGACTGGTGATAGTGATGATAAACTTCAGGAACTAATTTTTTACGCGAGTAGTGAACATGATGCAATAATTATCGAAGGTCTTAATTTAACTCGTGGGGATTGGGGTGGGCCTTTTGCTGGAAAGTTCACTTTTTCAAATGGTCAAGGAACCCACAAGAGAATGCAATATTCTAGATTTAGTTTTAAGTACAGACCAAGACTTAATTGATAATATCTCTGTAGGAGACTACTCCACCACTGATCACGGGCAAATAACATTTGAAATTAAAATTATTGTTCATAATTCAGAGATTGTGGAATATGTTTTGGATTTTAAAAAGTAAATTTTGTGACATGAAACTGCAACTTTCAACCCATAATTGGGATGAGGCTCTACCTTGCGATCATATTAATGACACATGGACTTCCATAAAACCTAAATGGTAGAATGCTGAAATTAAAAGTAGCTTAACATTAAAAAGGAAAGTGTATTTCAAATTTAAACAAACAAAAAAAATTTGCCCAATGGAAATGTACAAGCTGTTAAGAAGATGAAGAAAAAACTTGTTAGAAACAGTAAACACAACCCAAGTTATATTATATATATATATATATATTATGTATATTATATATGTAAAAATGAACAATGAATAATCCATATTCATTTTTACACAAGAAACCAAAATTGCCTAAGCGAGTTTTGGATAAAAAATTTATTTGTAGCTTCCTATTTTTGTTTGTGTCACAACCCTATGATCTACCATTTCTGTGGTTTAGTCGTATCTATTTTCCATTTTTCATTGTTATAGAATTTATTATAATTAATTATGATTGTCTTCCATCTCACCCTCGACCCTAGATTATGCATACACATTGCATGTAACAGGATTGGAACCTGCAGTTGTACTTCTTAGTCATTGATACCCACTCTTTGTCTCTAATTCGTTCATGTAAATCTTCCTAATAATGATTTGTACTATACGTACAAATTCAATAACTATGATGTCACATTTTCCCGTCATTAATTTCCCTTCATTATATCTCTAGTATGCAATGTATGAAAATTCTTTATCATCATAATAAAAACTGTACTCTCTATAGAAGTCATTATTTATATGTTATGTAGTATAAATATAACTATTATTCGACCATATCCCCCACCCCCATACGTCCATATCTTATCTTGACCATTATCATATGCCAATTTTATTAAATATTCATTTTGTTCGTGAAATGCAAAACTTTAGGCATTCGTTTGAAAATGCAAAAATACGTTCTCGTATTATTTTTTTTCATTATTATTTTTTTATTATATCACCGCATTATATCTCCCGCATTGAACTCGAGAATGCTTAGTAAGTTATTATCAAATTCTGCTAACTGGCAGAATCGAACGCTTCAAAGATAAAAAAAGTCTCCTTTCGCTCGATTTGAATTTATAACTTTATCATGCGTTATGTTATATCATGTGTGTCATGTCTCATGTACTTGTGTTGTACTAATAACCATGTAGTATAACCATCTAGTATAACTATATAGTATAACCATATATAAATATATAAAAACACTAAGAATGGTAAACGACGTAATGTACTTTAATGAAACTGTAATTAATAATAATTTGTAATGTACTTCAATGAAACTGTAATTAAATGTAATGATTTAATTTATAATGTAAGAATGTACTTTAATAGAACTGTAATGGACAATCATAAGCGAATGTGAAGTAATCCATAATTGTAATCGTAATTGTAATGAACCAAAATTAATACGTACTCAGTCATGTACTTAATTTGTACTTATGTGTACTATTACAAAATGATATCGCCTTCATAAATGTAGACTCGGCGAAAAATACAAATTAGTTTGTTATTTTTATTTTTTTAATTATTTTTATTTGGAATTTTTCAAACATCTGATCATGTGTTTAAAAGGGGGGAACTTAACCTTCAACTGTCTTCCCCCAAACATTTAGGTTTATATTATACATGTATCTGTAAAATTACGACACTTCATTAGAGCACTTCATCAAGTCACTTCATTACGGCACTTCATTACGAGCCTCCCTTATTAGCAGCCTTGCTGCGAGGAGGGGGCAGAGGCCCCTTGCCTCCTTAACTTTTTTTAGATTCCGGCCTGAGCCATGGTCGAAAGAGGTCGAACCTCTACCCTTGTAAATTCAGAGCACTACCTGTACATTTTGAGAAGTAAACTAAATGTAAGAGAAACTTTTTATTTTCCCCTTCGAGCCATGCTCTCTTCAGAAGAACTTAGTCAGTAAAGTCGATAAGTTATAAAAGAAAAAAATCGATAAGTTTAGTACCAAGAGAAAGTATCAGAGTATTATAGCAAGAGAAGAATTAATAATCGTTGACCCATAAAGCGAGAGAAAGAGACAACCCAAGCACCATAGAAGATATTGGCATAACAGTCTGGCGAGTCTGTAGCCAAGAGTTTAGCAAGAGGCGACCGAAAAGAATTAGAATGTTATAGAAGAAATATCCATTACTGCCTCCTAACCAGAACCCCCCGTCGATTCCGAACCGACTCAGGGCCATAGACGGAGGGGTTAACATATATATTATGTATATTATGTATATTATATATATATATATATATATATATATATATATATATATACTATATGATCAAAAGTATTCGGACACCCCGGAAAATCCGCATTTCTGCAAATATCACCTTCGCCGAAAGGTATGCTGGGAAAAAGCATGGCGAAACTATAATGCTGAGGTGTTCTGTTAAGTTATCAGTAACTGTTGTGAAGCCATGCCACGCGGACGTGAACTCTCCGAGTTCCAACGTGGACTCATCATCGGATGTTATTTAAGTAACGTTTCTATACGAAACATTGCAGCCAAACAGGATATACCAAAGTCGACTGTAGCGGATGTTATCATGAGATGGAAGCACGACGGTGCAACTAACGCGAAAAAACGTCCCGGACGACCACGCAAACTGACGGAACGTGATAGAAGTAGTCTGGTACGACATGTCAAGAAGTCCTGCACGTCCTCTGCCGCTTCCATCGCTGAGGAGGTAGGAAGAGCATCCGGTACCGTTAGTACTGTAACTATCCGCAGAGAGATGCACAGACTCGGTTATTATGGTAGAGCAGCTGTACACAAGCCACTGATTACAAAAGTTAATGCCACGCGTCGTTTGGCCTGGTGTGTCTCCCGTCGTTCCTGGACCGTGGAGGACTGGAAAACTGTTCTTTGGAGCGACGAGTCGCGGTATTCACTCTTCCAGTCTGATGGGCGTGTTTGGGTGTGGCGACAGCCTGGAGAACGGTTTCTTCCTGACTGTGTATGTCCAACGGTGAAGTTCGGTGGAGGGTCCATCATGGTATGGGGTTGTTTTTCCTGGCTAGGGCTCGGCCCGTTGGTTGTTATACCCACTACCATGAACGCTGACGTTTATCTCGACGTTCTGGACAATTCGGCCCTCCCTACACTGTGGCAATACTACGGAGATGGCCATTGTTTGTTTCAACAGGATCGAGCTCCCTGCCATACTGCAAGGCGTGTGCAGGACTGGTTTCGTGAAAATAAGGTGGATTTGTTAGACTGGCCTGCTCAGAGCCCCGATCTCAACCCAATCGAGCACATGTGGGACGAACTGGAGCGACGGATACGAAACTGCACACCACGCCTGGCTTCACTTGCATCTCTTGCATCAGCTCTGCAAGAGGAATGGCGAGCCATTCCTGCACAGACTTACCGAAAACTGGTGGAAAGTATGCCTCGACGTGTTGACGCTGTAATAAAAGCAAAGGGTGGACCTACTGGTTACTAAATGCCATAATAAAACCATTTTTCCCAAAACCATGCGGTGTCCGAATACTTTTGATCATATAGTGTATATATATATATATATATATGAACTAAATTAAATTCTATAATTACGTTAGGAATAAAAATGTAGATTCATGGACTATTGGTCCACTCATAGGGAGAAACACAAACAAATTTACAATGACTTACAAATGATGGAAGTTTTAAATAAATTCTTCTCTTCTGTGTTTGCTTACAAAAATATGAACATTCCCATTCCCATAATCATGCTTAGTGATGATCATTTAAAGTTTCACAATTTTGCAATAAATGAAAGCGAAGTACAGTGGAACCTCAATATACGAACGCATCTCTATTCGAACAAATCGGTATACGAACAACTTTTTTGAGAAAAAATTGTCTTTGTATACGAACCATTCCCTCATATCCGAACCGAAAGAAGCCGGTCAGTTTCTCTCCCCAGCATCTTCTAGTGCTACTGCAAAGAGACGGAAAAGAGACAGAACACCAGAAGGGGAGTTACCTGATGTTTTTATGGAAGGTGACTCCCCTTCCAAACAATAATCTCCCTCCTCCACCCCACCTTCCTCTCCAGCTTCCACTTAGGCCATCATCACTCCTCAGCAAAGGTAAAGTTCAGGTTAAATTTTCATTTATTTGTATAATATTGCATTATTTATTGTTGTTACAGGTGTCATGTATGATTTTATGCATGTAAGTCTTATTTTACAGGTTTAATTAACCAATATTTTGACTTAAAAATGTTTCATAAGGGGTAACTTTTGGGGGTCTGGAACAGATTAATCCAATTTACATTATTTCTTATGGGAAAAATTGATTCAATATACGAACAATTCGATATCAGAACAACCCTCAGGAATGGATTAAGTTCGTATACTGAGGTTCCACTGTACTCTTGGCCATAGGTAAAATTAATCCTAATAAAAATTCAGGTCTGGATAAGTTCTACCCAAGGGTACTTAACCTTTAATGATAGGTATATTTTTCTTTAAACCTAAAAGTATAAGAATTATTGTTATTCAGGACTGAATATTTCGCTAACTAATCACTTAAATGATACGCCTTTGGGTCCCTTTTCTGACCACTAAACCACGCGTATAAACATGTTGAAGTACAGGAATACCCCACATAGTACAGATTCAATCAGTACAGAATTCGCTATAGTATGGATTACGATTTAACACTAAACCCCAGTTCAGTACTGGTCCTGATTCACTCCAGTAAAGTTTTTCAGTTTTGTAAACGAGTATTTTTTTCCAACCAAGCATGCTAAATGTAAATAGGTGAAGATTTAGATTCTGCAAATGTTCAAGAGTTGCTTGAATCACATTCAGAAGAGCTTAGCAATAACAACCTCATCAATTTAGAAGAACAGCGAGCACTTGAAGAAGAAGAGGACAAAAGTGAAGAAAATGAAGATCAGAAATCATCAAAGGAGTTCTCCATAGATGAACTTAAAAAAATGTTTCAGGTGTGTGAAGATCTTAAAGAAAAAATTAGCTCTGGATGGAGATCCTAACATTGAGCGCAGCATGAAAGTGTGAAGAGACTTACAAAATGCAATTCACTGCTACAGAGAATTGTATGCCGATAAGAAGAAAAATAAAAGTATTCAAACATCACTATTGAAGTTGCTGAAGTATTTTTCCAAAAAATTATTTTTTTGCAATACACTTTATTATGTACATATTTAAATGAAATTTAGAAAAATGAAAGCATTTATTAACCTCTGCAGTTGTTTCACAATTAAAACTAGTTTAAATTAATGCAAAAGTCCAACTTTTATAATGTTACTGATGTCTGAGAATGATTACTTTATTTTGTATTGATTACATTCCCCATTCAGTATGGATTCACACAGAATGGTACTTTCTGTGCACGCATTAACCGTACTATGCAGGGTATTCCTGTATATATACACACATGTTGAAACATTATAATTTATATTGTAGTAAAATTTATATTATTATTTTCAGTCAGACTGTAAGCCATGATTGTGGCTCAGAGCAATGAAAGGGTTAAAGAAATGAACTGCACAATAGTCTCTCCTTTTACATATATATTTAATAATAATAATAATAAATCATTACAGTTTGGAGAAGCTCTGTTCAATTGCAAACATTATGCTAATATTTAAAAGAGGAGAAAAATTCCTCCCAAGAAATTATTGTCCCATTAGTCTTACTTCAGTAGTTGGTAAGCTTATGGAGACAATTATTCCGGACAAAATAGTTAACCACTTAGAAATGAATAAATTAATCAGAGATTCTCAACACAGCTTTTGACAATCATTCTCATTTCTTTAATGATATTGTAAATATATATGACAAGAGTTAAACAGTAGATATGGTACTATATATTTTAATTTTCAAAAAGCATTTGTTAAAATGCCACACATGAGATTATTAGCTAAATCTCATTCTCATGGAATTGATGGTAATGTTTTCAAATGGATTAAAATTGGCTGGCTTAGAGGACATAAACAAAGAGTGATCATTAGCTTGGCAAAGCATCTAACTGGAAAAGTGTAACTAGCAGTATGCCTCAGAGGTCAGTTCTGGGACGAGTTCTTTTTATTATTTATATTGATGACATTGACATAGGAATTATTAAGAGTATAATTTCAAAATTTGTGGATGATACCAAATGAGTGGGATGAACAAAATCAGCAGCAGAACATTTGCAGATTCATGATGATATGAATAAATTATGAGTGGGTAGAAATTTGGTAAATAAATGTAAAACATTGCATATTGGTAGAAATAATGTTAAAGAAATATATTTTTAATATGTGACAAGACACTAATTAGTGTTACAGAAGGGAAAGATTTAGGTATTATTGTTGCCAACACTCTTAAACTGAGTATGGTAAGCAATGTACTGAAGCAGTCAGAAAAGCAAATAGAAGTTATTGGTAGATCATTTGAATTTAAGTCAGAGAAAATGCCGCAAACATATAATTCCTTAGTATGCCTCCACCTAGAATACAGCATTCAGTTCTAGTACCCATATTTATGACAGGATATAGACAGAATGGAGAGAGTGGAGTGATGGACTACCAAGATGATTCCTATACTTAGAAATGTCAAATTTATTCTTACTCGTAAAAAGGCATATTTGAGGAGATTTAAAATAGGTTTAAAATTATTAAAGGTTTTGATAATGTTGATGCCAAAAAATACTTCACATTCAGAAATACAGAGAAAGCTTGCAGTAATGGTCTCAAATTAGTGGGTAAACAATTTTAACTCAACTGAAGGTAAATAATTTTTCTTCAATCATGTAGTTACAGGCAGTCCCCAGCTAACGAATGAGTTCCATTCTCATGATGGTCTTTAAGTCAGAACCCATATGAATGGTTTGTACTTAACGTCTTAAAAGGGGGATGTCTGCCATGGCCATAGGGTGGGAATTCAGTTTGAATGAGTCGTCGGTAGTAGAAAATGATTTCACACATTTTTTTGTTGTTTCTTTTAATTCTATTTAAAATTTCATTATAAAAATAATAGACTTCTCAGTAGATGCGTATATCTTAGGCATTTAGTGCACGCATACCCACCACAAACATCCCCATGTATTCTTCATTTGTATTTCTTATAGGATTTTAGAGCACACACATCCCCATATTCTTCATTCGTATTTCTTATAGGCTTTTAGAGTGCACATATCCACCACAAACATCCCCATATTCTTTGTTTGTATTTCTTATAGGCTTTTAGAGCACACATATCCACCACAAACATCCCCATATTCTTCATTCATATTTCTTATAGGCTTTTAGAGCACACACATCCACCACAAACATCCCCATATTCTTTGTTCATATTTCTTATAGGCTTTTAGAGCACACATACCCACCACAATCAACCTCATATTCTTCATTGCGAGTCTACTGTATATTTAAACACTTTAAACACACTCCCAATTTATAAAAGCTACTAAAACATAGAAAACAAAAAAGATAATAATTTGTAACAGTAATTAAAGTGCATCACCAGCACTAGCATCAGATTTTCATTTAGGAGCCATGATAGGGGTTTGCACATTATCAGAAATTGAATATGAATTCACACGAATGTCTTCACGAGTACAAAATCCAACTTAAAATGGTGGCGGCGTAAGTAGTGTGGCAATTCGTTACTACGAACCATTGTAGGTAACTCAGGTTTTTAAAATAATAGACTTTACGGCAGTCTGTTCATATTTATGGAACGTCGTAAGTCGGACGTTCGTAACCCGAAGACTGCCTGTAATTTGTGGAATGGATTGCCAGCCAGCATAGTTCAAAGTAATTCAGTTGAATCCTTTAAAAAGAGACAAGATGCTTATCTTGCCTCAAACCCCCAGTTAGAAGCATTTGTTAGCACATAGAAGTATTGTAGAATTTTCACTCAGATTCCCTCCTCTACTTTAAAATTTTCATTTTATTTTTAAATTTCTTTTCTTCCTTTTTTCAACTTCTCTTTTGCTTTTTTTGCTTTAAAACTTTCACTCATCTTTAAATTTTCTTCCATCTTTTAACCTTCCTTCTTAGACAACATCGTAGGGACCAGCCAGTCTGTTGCTGTTCAGTGTGCTTTGTATTTCTTTGTAACACTGAAAACTATGCGGAAACATTACATTACATTTCATTTGGAAGACATGAAGCCAGTGGGGGGGTATTGAGGTTATCCGAGTCATGAGCTATATTTTATAACAATAAAATCTTGCAAAATTTCAATCTCAAGTCAGCTAATTAACATAACTATTTACCAAGCTACCAAAATAGCCTACGTAACTTAAGCTAAGAATATACACTATTTACAATCTACAAACCATCTCTTTCATTCGTGAAAGCATCCAAATTTTTCTTAAAACTACCTAAGGAACTACTATTAACCACATCATACGACAAATTATTCAAAAAATCTACTACTCTATGACTAAAAAAGTATTTTTGTACAGGGGGGTCCTCATTATCTGAGTCCCTGCATTTACACAGCCAAATAATTGTAGAACCATAGAGATAAATCCCCTGCACTTAAGAGGTTTCACAGATAATGTACATGGAACACAGAAGCACAAAGGAAAACCATTTAAATTTCCCTCAGACTCGCTGTGTCACTCACTTTCCCCTACCTCCAACACTCCACCACCACCACACCACCACCACCATACTCCACGGTCCACACCCAACCCTGATGCTGTGCACTCTCAATCTATCACTAACCATTGCTAGTGCTGAACCCATCCGCATTTTTCTGGTGCTTCCATTCTAATTTTGTTGATTTTTTTTGTGCTACTGATGCAGCCATGACTTCAAAGCATACTGCTAGTAGTTTAAAAGTGTATTTTACAAATGTTTTACCATAATTTTGAGTGTCATTTATTGGGTTAAGGTCCCAATTAAACCTTATTCTCATTATTTCTTATGGGTTTTAGGTCTTCACTTTAAGCGGATTCACTTAAAGTGGTGATTTCTTAGTCCCCATTATCCTTGGATAACAAGGATCCCCTGTATGGTATATCAAGTCTACAAGTCTCTTTTCTAATTTTCTTATTATGCCCTCAAGTTATTTCCATTAGCTTCCAATGAGAAAAAGTTACTTGCATCTAAACTGTTCAAACCTGAAAACATTTTGAACATCTGTATCATATCTCCCCTCATACAATGTCTCTCAAACCTAAACATACCCAGTTCCTTTAATCTTTCCATATTCCAATCTTCTTAGGTTTGGGATAAGCTTGATTGCCCAATGTTGCACACCTTCAAGCATATCAATATCATATCTAAGGTGAGGGGACCAAGCTTGAATGCAGTATTCTAAGTGAGGCTTAACATAAGAATTTACAGACCACTTCCTTATTCTTGTAACTCCTCTTAATAATAATACACAGGTCTAACATTTCATTTGCCTTATTTCTAGCCTCTAAGTACTGCTTAGAAAATTTTAGATCACTATGAACTATAATGCCAAGCTCTTTTTCCTGTCTAATATCCTCTAACCAGTTACCTTGCATCTCATAACTAAAGTTTTCATTATTTTTACCAAAATGGATGACTGTATTTTTGAACATTGAATTCCATCTGCCATTTACTAGTCCAAGCAACTTATCTAAGATCTTATAGTAGACCTAGTTTTAGTCGTTTAAGGTGATAATGATTTAATTGTATGCAATGATTGATTAAGGCAATGACTGATTGCTTATTAATGATAGGCTATTTGAGTAGATCCACCATATTATTGGAAGTGACCGAAAAGGCAGCAAGGTCACCAGCTTGGTTTACACCCAAGCAAATTAATGTTAAGGTTATAAAAGACACCTTATATTGTTTTGTATTTTATTATGAAAATAAAGCCGTTATTTATTCACTGTGATATAACAAAGAATTGACAGTAATTAATTGGTAGTTTTACGTTATGCTTGTGACATAGACTTAGCTAATAAGATGAAATGTTAATAGCTTAATTGACACATAATAAATAATGTAATACTCATCGATGGTATGTAAATGGCATGCGGCATGGAACACTGAATGGGCCTAGTAAATGATATAAAGAATGCACGTGTGTTTGGTACATTGAATGGAATACTTGACACTGATTATGTAGGCTAAATGATTGCATGGATGCACAAGGAATAATTGATGCAGCCTAATAATAATGGATTGAAATGCTTGACAAAATAACAAATATCATTTATATATAAGACCATTATGTGATGTTAAGTGATTACGTCAAGAGAATATTTAGTTAACACATAAATATATGAATTGAACATAATAACGGATGATACGCGGAATAATGGTATTGAAATGACACTTGAATTGGATGACAGGCCTACTGCGTTCTTTCACGAGAGTCAGTTGGAACGCTTGATTACACACTTTGAGAGTATAGCCTACCGTTCGGTGGTAAGCTAATGTAGGCTTCACAAGAGTACTTAGAATAGGAGGTACTTATCTTAGGACGATATAACCTTGTTGAAGGCAGGTTGAAGACGAACCATTTTACACAGATTGGAGTTGTCGTTGTCCGTTAAGCCTCTTTGAGATGATGGATGTAGGCTTCGTGGAGGCCTGAGGTGATGTTACTTCTCGAGGTGCAGGCTGGCCTTATGATCTTGCGAGCGTAGGCCTGTGGTGCTGGATATATCTCGAGGAATGTGGAGAAACTTGAAGGCCGACCGGCAAACCGCAGGCCCGAAACGATTCCGGTTGGGCCTCGAAGGATTGCTTCTGCCAGTGGTCTGTAGATCTTACTTGATGATAAATTGTAGGCCTTGAAAGAAGCAGCAGGCCTAGCCTCCAGCCGAAGCCGGTTGAAGAGGTGGTATCGTACAGAGTAGTCTAGCGAAATGGAAGCGCTAACGAAGTGAGGAGGAGTGAGAGTGGGTGCTCACTTTTATATGTAGTTCCTGTGACGTAGGAAATCGCAGCAAATCTTAAGACGCTTTGTCCACGCGTCCTTTAGTTGATAAAGGCTTACATTCGCGCCTTTTGGGAAGAAACAGACTTTCCATTATTTGTTTGCCCACGTGTGTTCCAAGACTGTTTGATGGTAGTGTGGAAGGAAAATATCTCTGTCTATTTGTTGGTCTATTTCTTGTCGATCCGCTACAATCTTTTTGTAGTTATAAGAATTTTCTATATTTGTAACAGGCAACTACTTTTGTATTATCTGCAGATTTAGAAACTTTACTACCTACTCCCTTCTCTAAATCATTTAAATATAAAATAAAGAGTAATGGATCTGTGGTTCCCCACTTTTCACTTTCTGCCACCCAGATTCATGGCCATTTAGAATCACTCTGTTCTCTGTCTTCTAACCAGTTTTCTACCCAATTTATAACTGACCCTGATATCCCATGAGCTTTTAATTTATATAAAAGTCCCCTATGTGGAACCTTGTCAAATGCCTTACTAAAATCCAAATAAATAATATCCACATTTACACTATCTACCTGTTCAGTTACATGCTAGCCACAGAGCCACTTCATAATTAATTTTCCTTATTTCTAAGACTTTGTGCATTTGTACCTATAAAAACACTTCAATCCCTCAATTTTAACTGGTTCACTACTTTTAGTTTTACATACGGTATACATATTGATGTCAGGTTCATAAGGTAAGGTGTATATATATATATATATATAATATATAGTAAACCCTCGATAAGTCAGACTATATAGAGCTCTAGCCAGTCCAGCTCATTGAAAGGTCCAACTCATCGCGAATTACCTTAATTACCCCCCTGTTTACCCCTAAAGAGACATAAATACTCTCTAACCTTTTAAGTTTGATTAGTGAGAGTCTAATACAATGTTCAAAATAGACAAAATAAACATTAAAAACAATAAAACTTTGTTTCACTTACCATTGCTAGAATTATTTTGAGCGTGAAACAAAACATTTTATTGTTTACCTTTTCGTACAATACAGCATTAAAAAACACTTCACTTAGTAAAAGAAACAAAATAATAATGACACTTGACACAGGAAATAAAACACTTCTCTCGGTAAAATAAACAAAAGAATAATAGCACTTGACAGAGGATAGAGTCTGACTCATCCCAAATTCTGACTCATCAAAGTCCGACTTATTGAGGGTTTACTGTGTGTGTGTGTGTGTGTGTGTGTGTGTGTGTGTGTGTGTGTGTGTGTGCGTGTGTGTGTACACCAAAGGTGTATATATATATGTTCCTAGCCTGTTTGGTTTTTGTTAATATCCAAAATACATTTTTCTAATGTATTTTGGTGTGTTTGGTTCATATATGACCTTCATTTCTAGTGAAATAAACCAAAACATAGAAAAACTTTAATGTTTCATAATTTTGTTTCAGTTCATTTGCGCAAATATGAAGGTCATATTTGAACAGAACACACCAAAATACAGTAAAACCTGTTTAATCCAGAAATCTGCTTAATCCAGACTGGCTGACCACTCCAGACTATTTCTGGTTAATCCGGACTGAGTCCAGATGCAGTCCGGATCACCCACGTGTTGGCAAACTTAAAACACTTTTGAATCACAAACCTGCAGTGTAATATATATTATTCATCCACATAATTGACATTCAGTACTTACCACAAAGTTGGTGATGCTTTTGATTATGGTGGTGGTGGGAGAGGTGGAGGATGGAGGCTTAGGGTAAGAACACAAAGAAAGCAGGCTACCCACTTGCCAGTTTCCAGCACCAGCAGTCAGCACTGGTAGGTGGACAAAGATGATGCAGGTTTATCTGTGAGTTGTGGTCTAGCTGTCATACAGTAAAGATGTCTAGCTCAACATCTGACAAAGATTTTCTTTTGCACTGCCTCAACAACACATCTACACATGCTGGCATATAGGGTGTGACCATTGCCCTCCAAAAATCAAAAAATGGTCCTACAATGCTGTTCAAAGTTTTAGTGTTGTGTATTTATCTAGGAAACACCCTTGTAAATTTTCTTGGAGATCGGAGCATGTTTGAGCTAGCACCGTCGTACCAGCAAGTATTGCTATTTCAGCTTATGAACTTCATAAATAAGTGTGAAAATAGCACATTTTATCAGATTTTCATTTCCTGGTCTGGAACGCTGACCCACAAATTTTCCATGTATTATTTTATTGCATTTAATTTTAATGATGCTCTTTTCTTTTCCCTTGACAGTGATTTGATGTTGTGAATAGAGAATTTAATCATGGATACATGGCAAGATGATGAGTATGTCAGAATGTTATTGGGCACCGTACCCCGAGAAGAAGAAAAGGAAATAAAGGGCTGCAAACTACCAACTAATAGGCAGGTCTTACTATGTCTGTTAGCAAACCTTCAGGATATGCATTGGGACCAGGCTTTATCTGCCACCATTGACAATGTGCTTTTGCATTACCAGAAGGCGAATGTCCCAACCATTACAGGCAGGAACAATATTGGACGAGTGATTAAAACTTACTATGACAAAGACTACATGATGCTTATAAAAAAGAATGAGGATAGAAGACGGGCTGATGATCCTGGAATTATGAAGTTTAAATCAGAATTGAGCCTGATGATGAAATTTTATAAGAACAGTGTTGAAAGACATGGCAGCTGCGAAAAAGGGGAAAACTCAGGCTGAACAAGATGCCATTGATACTGACATACTCTTTATGAAAAGCATGCTAAGTGACAGAGTAGCTACCTACTCTGGGGTAAACAAAGTACTCACAGAAAAGGTTCAGAAGCGACAGAAAAGGCAGATGTGAGAAGAGAAGCGACAAGAGAGAGAGCAATGTGATCATGCTGAGAATGTACAGGCTGATATTGATTCACCTATTAGCTCTGATGAGGACGATGACATTGATGAGGCCAGCACTGCTGAACCAAAGAGAAAACATCGGAGAACAGTGAAAGAGGGAGTTTCAATTTTTGTGCCCCATGATATTCTGAAGTCAGCAGAACTTGTTTCATGCAGTGTTCGAAACAATATCTCGCCGACCCAGCTGAGTGCAATTGTGTACTCCCTTGTATCTGCATGTGGTGGAGATACATCAAAGCTGAGTCTAAATGCAAGGACGGCCCACCGATACCGAGCTTCCATCATGTCAGAAATAAGTTTAAAAATCATGGATGAATGGCAACCATCAGACAAAGTACTGGTGCACTGGGATGGTAAACTTATGGACACGCTGGATTCCAAAGGCACTGATGACTGCCTGCCCATTCTTGTGTCTGGTGTCAATGGCACAAAGCTTCTTGGAGTCCCACCTCTTCCGCATTTGACTAAAAAAGCTGGCCTGGTTCAAGGAGACTTGATATCAACAGTAACCAAACAACTTCTGGTCGATTGGGAGTGTGAACAGAATGTTGTTGGTATGGTTTTCGACACAACTTCATCCAATACAGGTAAACCTATTTCAAACATCAGCGTGAATTTATCACGACATTAATACCAAAATACAGTGAATGATTTAACAGAAATCTGCAAAAAGCACGTGCCTGAAATGGTGGCCTTAAACTACAATTACATTTTTTTTTCAGGACAAAAAACAGCTGCTTGCATCTCCCTCCAAAAGGAATTAGAGCGTGCCGTATTCTGGTGCACCTGTCGCAGGCATGTGGGCGAAGTCATCCTAGGTGTTTGCTGGGATTGCTTGAAAGTGGAGGGCTCTTCAAGTCCAAACATAGCTAATGGTTTTCCAGAGGTGAGTCATAAGCTTTACAAAATAACAAGGAATATTATTATCTAATGAACAAATTTAGTGGAATTTCTTTTATTAGACTTATAAGATATACTAACACCAAGCAAATGATCGATCATATCAATCTTAATACCCCTAAAACAATATTATAGATTAGTACGAAATACAATAATCCCAATAATTGCATTTCTAGGTTCAAGAACCATTTCTCTCAACTGGCATACAATGAAAAAAAGAAATACTACTACCCCGCAATGCCTGGAGTGTTTGAGGAGCGCCAGCAGGAGATGGCTGACTTCTTCCGTGAATCTCTAGCCCAACCATTTACACGTGGCGACTACAAGGAGCTGGTAGAGCTTTGTCTGCTGCTTGTAACTAAAGGATCCGAGCCAGTGAACTTCACAATGGTCTACCCCGGCGCACTTCACAAAGCAAGGTGGATGGCTAAACTGCTCTATACCCTCAAGATTGTTCTTTTGTCAGGCCAGATCAAAGAGCAGTTTCCCAAAGCCGAGGTTGTGACAAAGTCAAATCAGCAAGTTAGAACGGTTTGCTGTGTTCACAGTCGCTGTTTATGTCCCATGGTGGATTGTTTGCCCCGTTCCAGCAAGTGCGCCACTGAATGACTTGAATTTGGTCGAAACCTTGGCTGAATTTGCCCCATATGACGCCACAATAGTTGACAAAGCACGTGTGGCACTCAGTAAACACACTTGGTACCTAACTGAGGAGTTGGCCCCACTGGCTTTGTTCTCATCCCAAGTACAAGAAAGGACAAAAGAGGAGATGAGGAAGGCCCTTCTTTGCCATGAAGGCACTGAAATTACTAAGAGAGTGGGGCTCAATCATGGGGGCTATGGAAAGCCATATCTTCCCCCTGTCCCAGAAAGTGGCACTGCCCTGGTGGACCTAATTGGGCCTGACTCAAGCCGGTTCTTCACCATTTTAGGCATGCCCTATCAGTTTCTCCACAGTCCAGCCAGTGAATGGGCGGATCATTACGACTACCTGAACATGAAACGGGTTGTGGACAAGCTTCAGGTCATCAATGAGGCTGCAGAGCGTGGTGTAAAACTTTGCCATGACTTTCTTAATGTTGCCAGGGATGAGGAGCGCTTTCAAGAAGTCCTTCAAGTAGTTGAAAATGACAGACTCCACGTTCCTAATCAGCGCAAACGATCATCTGTTTCCGAACAGAAATCATAGTTTCTTGCTCTAGAGAAATAATACCTTGTGAATCTATGATAAAACCCCTTAATGTACCATGAGAGAATAAGAATGATTAACTTTTTTGTGTTAGTGATAACAGTTTTTAATTAAGACAGGCAAATGATTTGTGTTAATATCCCTTATGATGGTTGTGTAATCTCATATATAGGCGCATATGCTGTATAAGCAAAATCGCTATTTTTCAAATTGCTGGTGCTCACTCGAATATGCATGAATCTTCAAAAAATTGCACGTGGGTATTTTTTATGTCAATATGCAACACCAAAATTTTGAACAGCATTGTAGGACAAAGTTGGGGCAACTGTCACACCCTAGGCCGCCGGGCAAGCGAGAAAAGAATGTTTTGTTCATTCTAGTAAACTTGTCAGCGCGGGGAACCAGTGCTGACAAGTTTGAACATGCTTCTACTGTGTGTGGCTACACTCAATAGCATGGTCACATTCATGATGCTTGTCATTGCCAGTTGGCGCTGGTAACCCACAAGCTTTGTGTTCTTACCCTTAGTGGTGGAGGTGGAGGATGTAGCTCTTACTGGCTTGCAACACGTGGGTGATCTGGACTCTGCTCTTATAATCCGGACTGAGTCCGGATTAACCAGAATTTGACCAGGCTTCATCTTCACTTTGCTTTATCCAGAAATTCACTTAATATGAACTGGATTTCCCCCAATTAGTCCAGATTAAACAGGTTTTACTGCACATTAGAAAAATGTATTTTAGATATTAATTTCAGTGTTGGTGAAACATTCAATAATTACTGTAGAAATTACACCATGATCAGAAAAAAGTTTCAAAGCTTCACTATCGTCTAAGCCAACGCGTCTGATGACTTCTTCAAAAGCTAAGCGACACGAATCACACATCTTTATAGGTGGAAATGCAAATAATATAAAAAATCTTTGTTTTGCAGTCGTCCATTTATAAAGGCTTGATGGGTTAATATTCGTCTTTTAACCCACTCACACACGTTTAAATCAGTACAATATATTGAATTGCCATTCAAAACTGACTAAGAAAATATATATCTTATCTTGTGTAGATTTGTATAAAATGTGTTTTTTTATTAAAATATATTTCCTATTTTTCATACTTTTTCAATATATATATATATCGACTATTTGTGAATATTTCCTATTTTTGGTGATTCTGGCTACTTCTGCATAATTCAATGTCCCGTTTTAAAATTAATATCACTTTTGCATATTTGACTTTGAAGACATAATCCGCCATATTGCCCTCGATGAAGACAAAAGTCTAGACCTTTTTTTCAATCACAGAATAATTAAGACATCTGTGACCTGCCCTAAATGCAATAGTGCTTGTATTTTAAGAAAAGACCAGAAGGTCTTTAGGTGCCATAAAAAAAAAATCTTAAAAATAAACGTGTGTGTTTGAACACCTGTGGAAGGACATGAAATTGTGGGTTTTATGTGCTGGGAACAAACACCCTCATTACTGGAAATATTTCGTGTGGTACTTGTTCCTAGCAGAACATACTGACGAGTCCACAAAATTGCATCACTTCCTGACTGCAATTGCAGAACTCTACGCTCCGCAATAAGGTAAGGTATTGTGGTTAGGTCAGTTAAGTCAACTGAATGCCCGGTTAGGTCAACTGAATGCCCGGTTAGGTCAACTGAATGCCCGGTTAGGTCAACTGAATGCCCGGTTAGGTCAACTGAATGCCCGGTTAGGTCAACTGAATGCCCGGTTAGGTCAACTGAATACCCAGTTAGGTCAACTGAATACCCAGTTAGGTCAACTGAATACCCAGTTAGGTCAACTGAATACCCAGTTAGGTCAACTGAATACCCAGTTAGGTAGTTATGATATTTTCATTAATTTAAACAAAAATGATAAATGCAAACTTTTCTGGTTAATTTGAGATGTTTTGTACGAAACTGCCATCCATTTCCTGTGCAAATGCAGTTTTTGAGATGACAATATCTTGAAAACTACGCATTTGCACAGGAAATGGATGGCAGATTCATGCAAAACACCTCAAAATTGACTAGAAAAGTTTGTTCTCATCATAAAAGACTGGGTGTAAAAACGAATAATTACCACTTGACATCATAACTATGGCATCACTGGCTGGTCCTAGATGGAATAAGGATGACATTATTTTCATTAATTTTGTACTTTTTTTATTTGGTTTCTATCAATTTGCACAAGAAAATGGTATTTTTTTTTTTACAAGAGTACATTAGACTTTTGAGGAATTTTGGAATTTTAGGTTAGGTTAGGTTAGGTTATACAGTGAGGCCTTGCATAACACATTTAATTCATTCCAGAAGGTCATTCGTTAACTGAAAAATTTGTTATGCAATGCATTAGTTCAATGGGATTTTCAGTAATTTGTTCCAGAGCCCAAATTTTGACCCTTTTTGCGCTTGTTTACCCATTTTTTAAAGGTTTTTTAGTGTAATGTGTTGTATTATTATAACAACACGTGTTATCGTAAGCCCACTTAGTTCATTATAATTCACTTTTTATCTTTATTATGTGCACTATAATTAACTTTATTTAGCACTAATAATGCTTAAAAGCATTAATTATTATTTATTCACTATATTAATTAATGATATTATAATGATAAATCACTGTAAAGCAAAATTTTAAAAAAAATGATAGCAATTGTACACAACTGCTCACGACAGCTACCAACCTCCAACTGAACAGAAAACGTATTATTAGGCTACGTTTTTCGTTACCAAATTTGTTCTGCAAGGTAAAATCATTATTTAAATCAATGGAGCATTATGGAGGTAATTCGTTAAGCAAAAATACACTATCTAAGGCGTTCGTTATGCAAGGCCTCACTGTATATTAAAACTATGTTTTTCCGATTGTTTTTGATGTTATTTGAACGAAATTAACCTTCGTTCAAACTGCATCAAAAACCATCAGAAAAACAGTTTTGATTTACAAAGCCTATAATGTACACTTGTAAAAATTGGATAATATGAGTTTCATCGCACTCAGAATATCAAAAGCAAATATAATTATAAAATATTAAAGCATAATTTTCTCATCATTTTCAGATAAGTCACTATGCTCGCAGATGCATCCTTACCAAATTATATAGATTTGAATATTATGACATTTTTGCAGCATTTTATTCCCGCCCTTCCAATATTTGCTTGGTGATGTCATAAGAACATGATATATGAGCTAGGCTTTTTAGGTTACTAGTTCAACTTCTGTTAGTTTTTCATAGATGTTGGTCGCGATGACATGTGAAGGGTGCGAATATTATTTTGAGGATTTAATATACAAAGTGCATTCTAATGACTCCCGAGCAATAGAAATATTTACAAAACACAATATTTTACTATCAACCTGTAAGTGTGAATTGTGCGGAAACGAGTGCTCATTGGGAGAATCTCGCCATAGATTTCAGTGCAACGCGTATTCAAAAATTGTGAAAACTAAGACACCAGCCTTGTGGATTTAGCGTGTCTCAGGTTAGGTAAGGTAGGGTTGGGTTGGGTTAGGTAAGGTAAGGATAGGTTAGGTTAATACCAAAATACATTTTTTTAGTAATATTTGATGTGTTTTGCTTAGATTTTGACCTCCATTTCACTTGAAAATGAGCTAAACTTCAAAATACTATGACTTTGTTGGCTCTCATTTCTGAGGGAAATGGAGGTCAGATTTGAACAAATCATCAAATACTACTAGAAAAATGTATTTTGGTGTGTAAAATGACTGAGTGACTATACATAATTACCTAAAAATTTACCAAGAAAAGGAGGTCATTTCCCTTAGTAATTTTTAATGAGGATTCAGAATATATTAATATTTTTTAATGGTTTGGAGTGGTGTTAAAACGAATATTATCCCAAATCTATTATAGACTAGGGTTAATAACCAATGTGGAACTAGATTAGAAATAAATTTTGCCACACCTTCAAACAACCTTTACCAGTCCAGCTGGAGCAGACCTAGGCTAGCTCAAATTAGCCTATCCCTAGTTAGGGCCAAAAAAAAAATTTGGCCGAAATATTTAATGAAATTTTTATCCTAGCCTAAGATATGATGTTTATCCTTCCTTATAAAGAACTTACTTCTTCAAGATCTATTGCAGTGTTTTTACAAGCTTGCATTTTAGTTACAAATGTACTTGTTGTTGGTGAGGAGATGTCATCTCTCACTTCTTTTAAATATTCATTAACAGTAATATATTCTGGTAGAGCCATTTTTTCTTCGGATTTAAAAGTAGTTTCTAAGCCAACATAACTTTCTTAACTAAAAATATTTTAAATATAAAATTAATAAATCTAATGGGGAAAATTTCCAAATTTTGTTAATCAACAACCTCTACAAACGACATCTTGTTTTTTTTTCTTTTTTTTTTTTTGATAGATGCTTGTAGTAGTAATAGTAGGCCTAGTAGTGCTATATATCATTCGAGCTTGACGACTGTTTTCGTATCAATGGATATTTCTATTTTTTATTTATTTATTCCATTTAAGGAGTTGTCAACCGCAAGGGTCATTGACATTATACTCAACGGGAAGGTGAAAACAAAACAATATAAAACAAAAATAATTAAAATTATGCTTCTTTAGTTTCTTTGAACTTGCATTCTTGATAGGATACATATAGGGAAGGATGATGTTGGGAATATAATTAGGAATATATATACACATTTTAACTGCAAACAACACGCAGTATAATTAATGTGAAGAACGACGCTTGTGTAGAAGAGCGTCCGCACAAGAAGAGGAGAAAGAACGAACAAATCATTTTTCATTTATTCGTTCTTTCTCCTCTTCTTGTGCGGACGTTCTTCTACACAAGCGTCGTTCTTTATATATATATATATATATATATATATATATATATAATATATTATAACACAAAATAGTATCGGATTTAAGGTGCAAAAATATTTTCCTTCCTCTGATTGGTCAGTCTGTGGAAGAAATGAAACATGGTCTCTGACTGGACAGTTTTCTAATTATAATTAACTCAGCACTCTGAATAAATATAAATGAAAAATGTACAGGTCTCGATCGTTTCCATAGGCGAAAGCTTCTATGAAGGTGACAAGCACTTTCAAACACCATTTTGTTATTATTCCGTAAGAATATATATATATATATATATATATATATATATATTTATTATACTGCAAACACGAACACGCAGTATAATTAACGTAAAGAACGACGCTTGTATAGGAGAATATTCCGCGCAAGATGAGGAGAGAGAACGAAACAAATGAAAAAATGAGGTAACCACCCGGGAATCGAACCCGGGATCTTCCGATTGCCGGTCAGATATGATAACCATTACACTACGGGCCTCACTCGAACAAATGCCGTAATTCTCCTACATACGCGCAGAAACCAATGCCCCAAGAGGGCACCTCCCGCTTGCCGTACATTATATACATTTTAACTGCAAACACGCAGTATAATTAACGTAAAGAACGACGCTTGTATAGGTTTCTGCGCGTATGTAGGAGAATTACGGCATTTGTTCGTGAGGCCCGTGGTGTAATGGTTATCATATCTGACCGGCAATCGGAAGATCCCGGGTTCGATTCCTGGGTGGTTACCTCATTTTTTCATTTGTTTCGTTCTCTCTCCTCATCTTGCGCGGAATATTCTCCTATACAAGCGTCGTTCTTTACGTTAATTATACTGCGTGTTTGCAGTTAAAATGTATATAATGTACGGCAAGCGGGAGGTGCCCTCTTGGGGCATTGGTTTCTGCGCGTATGTAAGAGAATTACGGCATTTGTTCGAGTGAGGCCCGTGGTGTAATGGTTATCATATCTGACCGGCAATCGGAAGATCCCGGGTTCGATTCCCGGGTGGTTACATTTTTTCATTTGTTTCGTTCTCTCTCCTCATCTTGCGTGGAATATTCTCCTATACAAGCGTCGTTCTTTACGTTGATATATATAATTTAGGGTGGATCGATTTTACATTTTTTTCGATTTCTATATTCTAATAGAGACAAAAACTTGCGCATGCATGAGAAACTAGCCTCTGCAAAATCTTAGCTTAATAGGTAATCATCTTCTGCCCCCGGCAGAGCGATGAAAATCATATTTTAGTAGTCAAAAACATATTTTTAAACCCTAGCCTAGTCATAAAATTTTGCGTGTGTGTTATTTCATGCCTAAGCAACGATATAAATGCTATGAGAAATATATAAATGCATTATTTAAGACAAAGAGCCGATCTGAAAATATGTATAATATACATATTTTCAGATCGGCTCTTTGTCTTAAATAATGCATTTATATATTTCCCATAGCATTTATATCGTTGCTTAGGCATGAAATAACACACACGCAAAATTTTATGACTAGGCTAGGGTTTAAAAATACGTTTTTGACTACTAAAATATGATTTTCATCGCTCTGCCGGGGGCAGAAGATGCTTACCTATTAAGCTAAGATTTTGCAGAGGCTATTTTCTCATGCATGCGCAAGTTTTTGTCTCTATTAAAATATGGAAATCGAAAAAAATGTAAAATCGATCCACCCTAATATTATATATATATATATATATATATATATATATATATATATATGATACCGCCATGTTTATGAGGGGGTCACATAAAGCAAAACACACGTCTTCACTGGTCAAGGTCTGTAAAGTATGTAGCGAAACACGATAGATCTCCTCTTAGATATAACCTTCGGAAAATTTATGCTTAAACCGAATAGGACTAGTTTAAACTTAATCTATCGTGGTGGTGTAGTGATTAGCGTCGCTGACTACGAATCCATCGGCCCCAGGTTCGAGACCCGACGACAGCCGGCGCGCAGCAAAGCCCAGCTGTTCATCCTTCCACACAATAAAGAAAGTGTTTGGTAGATAAATGGGTACCCTATGTGGCCTAGTGGTTAAGACGCTGGGCTGCTGATGGGGCGTGGTTCGGATTCCACGTTAAACTGTAGGTCTAAGGTGGAGTGAAAAGCTTGACCTTCGTCAGAATGAACAATTCGGGCGGAAGCTAACCAAAGGTTATATATGGGCACTTACGTATTATCGGGACTACCAAACTGTTTATTATGTATTTTTGCTCTCGTCATTTTCGTTTAAACTAACGAAAATGTCACAACTTAACCTAACCAATCATCAAGGGCGTACAGTTGACCTAACCGGGGAATCAGTTGACACGAATGTTGACAATGGATGTTTTTATCAATTACGGCGTTATTCTCTCATCCTTAACTTGCCCGAAATGTGACAGTGAGTGTCTAATACGAAAAAATCAGAAGATATTTAGGTGAAATAACCAATATTAACCTGTTAGGTCAACTGTACGCCCTTGATGATTGGTTAGGTTAAGTTGTGATATTTTCGTTAGTTTAAACGAAAATGACGAGAGCAAAAATACATAATAAACAATTTGGTAGTCCCGATATATATATATATATATATATGAATAGAAACGACATAAGTGTTAAGGAACGTTTTCTGCACACGAGGAGGAGAGATAACGAATACTGAAAATGAGGCGAACCGCCCGGGAATCGAACCCAGGGCCTTCCAATTGCCGGTTGGATGCTCTACCATTATGCTACGGACCTCACTCAATCACAAATCGAAATTCTCCCACATAGGGCAGAAACCAATGCCTGAGAGGGCACCCTCGCAAATCGTGAATATGCGCTATAACTGCAATGACCGCGCAGTATATAAATGAATAGAAACGACATAAGTGTTAAGGAACGTTTCTGCCCTCTCAGGGCATTGGTTTCTGCCCTATGTGGGAGAATTTCGATTTGTGATTGAGTGAGTCCGTAGCATAATGGTAGAGCATCCAACCGGCAATTGGAAGCCCTGGGTTCGATTCCCGGGCGGTTCGCCTCATTTTTCATTATTCGTTATCTCTCCTCCTCGTGTGCAGAAACGTTCCTTAACACTTATGTCGTTTCTATTCATTTATATACTGCGGCGTCATTGCAGTTATAGCGCATATTCACGATTTGCGAGGGTGCCCTCTCAGGGCATTGGTTTCTGCCCTATGTGGGAGAATTTCGATTTGTGATTGAGTGAGGTCCGTAGCATAATGGTAGAGCATCCAACCGGCAATTGGAAGGCCCTGGGTTCGATTCCCGGGCGGTTTCGCCTCATTTTCATTATTCGTTATCTCTCCTCCTCGTGTGCAGAAACGTTCCTTACACTTATGTCGTTTCTATTCATTTATATACTGCGCGGTCATTGCAGTTATATATGCATATATAATATATATATATATATAATATATATATTATATAATATTAGGGTGCTTTTAAAAACTGAAAGTGTGAATTTCGGGTCACGGAACCCCGCAAATGATGAGGTTCCGGCAGCAAATAAAGCACATGATTTTTTTGGAAAATCATCAAATATTTAGAGGTTTGCCCAAAGACCCCAAAGTTTTACCCATATGCTCATTATTTATGCGCCCTTTTTAAGTCACTTCTAGTGTTTATTAACCCATTGATACACAGCTGCTCGTGTTCTCATCCCCTTTGGCATGCAAATGGGTCAGAACATAAGTGAGATGTGCCTCAGTCCAAGTGCTATTCGGGCCAGCAGATCCAGGTACAGATCAGCCCACGAAGCAGAGGTGAGAGCTTCCTACAAGCCTGAATGCCCTCTTGTTCTTCATTGGGATGGAAAACTTATGGCAGACTTAATGGGAAGAGACAAAATCGACCGTTTAGCCATCTTAGTTACCGGGGATGGGATGAGCAAGATTCTAGCCATCCCCAAACTCCCAGACTCCAAGGCAGAAAGGACAGCAATCTTCATCATCGAAACCATCGAAAACTGGGATCTTGGCCAGAAGATCAAAGCTCTTTGCTTTGACACTACAGCCACCAACACCGGCATCCATGGAGGAATGTATGTGCGAGTAGAGCAGGCTCTCGGGCCTGAAATGATTTACTTTGCGTGTCGACATCACGTGCTGGAACTGCTGCTTGAAGCAGTATTTTCTTTCCTTGTTGGAGACCTTTCCAAAGGACCTGAGATTACGATTTTCCAGAGCTTCCGTAATGTTTGGCCGCAACTGAAATTGAATGAATACTCCACTGCCGCGGACGAAGAGGACACGGCTGCAGTGATCAGTCCCTGGGCCGAGAAGATGATTCATGAAGCAAATGACCTTCTGAAAGTGAAGCATCCCAGAGATGACTACAAAGAGCTTCTTGAACTTGTAGTCATTTTCTTGGGAGGAGTACCTCACGGACGTCGGAGTCCTGTGTTCATGGCTCCAGGGGCTTTGCACCGAGCACGGTGGATGGCGCGTGGAATTTACTCTTTCAAGATTTGGATGTTCAGATACCAGTTCACGATGCACATGAACCAATGTCCTTCAACATCTCGTGGAGCAAGTAGCAGTGACCGCCTGATTTCTGGGTTGCGGGACTTCTGTCTCTTCGTTGCTCAAGATTACGTCCTTCCGTGGTTTTCAGCAAGAGAAGCAGCAAGCGCTCCACGAAGCGACTTAGCCCTCCTTCAAAAGTTGCAAAACACCAACGCCGCTGGGTACAAAAGTTTTAATCGGCATCTCTGGTACCTCAATGAGGTAAACGTGGGCCTTGCACTATTCGATCCTGCAGTCGATGATGATGAGAAGCGGAAAATGGTAGAGAATATGAATTCCGTTGAAGGGTCAGAAGCTCCCCCCCGACGAGTCTGGATTCCAGATCCAAGAGGAAAGACCCTGGCAGACTTTTGCTCTTCCAATACGTACAATCTGTTCACCCTTCTAGATCTTCCGGTCGATTTCCTGCAAGAGGATCCATCAAACTGGGAAAACAACACCAGCTTTGGTTCAGCAAAGATCAGGGTGGATTCCTTAAATGTAGTGAATGATGCAGCAGAGCGAGGCATAGCATTGATTCAAGAATTCACGAAGGCTGGAAGGACTCGGAACGAAGAGCAGATGCAGTTCATGATTCAAATCGTCGAAGAACATCGTAAAGTCTTGCCGACAGCCTCCAAAGCCACTTTGATGAAAAAATGAACGCCAACACTCGAGGTGCCATCTACTTTAATCGTTAATTATGAATTTAGTGAATATACTCACACGATATATTTGTTCTGAATACTTATTGGAGATGTATATTGGAGATGCAATTTATCATTTAAACTGAGAATTAAAATTTCCATTGCCCTATAAATTGAAAATACCTATCAGCTGTGGGCAACCTCTAAATGTTGTTGGATTACAAAGAAATTTTGCCTGTTCTGTTTTCTCATGTATCCTCACAAAATAAAGGGTTCCGCTCCCTTGCATTTTCATTTCGCATTTTTCACCATATACCATAAACACACCCTAATATATATATATATATATATATATAATGTTGGCACGCTATAATAAAATAAAGCTGCTAGTCCTGATAACATTTATGCTCGCATTCTTATGGAAGCGGAAGCTAGCTTAGCTGTTGCACTATTTTGTTTTTGTTGGGTCTTTTAATTAATTATACATAAATACTTAATCATCAGATAAAGCAAATGTAGTAGCCATTTACAAGAAAGGAGGAAAATATAGGCTTGTAAATCTAATATAATTATAAAGAATACTATTCAAAACCATTTAGATAGGTTTAATCTTATTTCAAGTTCACAGCATGGAATTAGATCAGGAAGGTCTTAATATCTTAGAATTTTGAAGTTTGTAACTGATCAGGTAGATAATGGATGTAGATGTTATTTATTTGGATTTTAGTAAAGCATTGGATAATGTTTTACATAGGATACTTCTTATAAATTAAAGGCTCATGGAATATCAGATATCGGGAGTAGAAGAATGGTTATACAAGAAAGATGACAGACTAATAATAACAATAATAAATAAGTAAATTAATTAATTAATTAATTAATTAATAATTTTAAATTGAAAAGTGGAGTACCACAGGGATCAGGATTAGGTTCATTACTTTTTATGGTGTATCTGCATGATTTAGAGAGGAGAGTAGTATATGTAGTAAAATATCTACTGTAAACTTGCAAATTATACAAGCTCATACAAAAAAATAGCTTCACCACTTACAATTTATAAACATAGAGAATTCTTATAAAGTGCAGAAAGATCTTTATAGAATAGTTGCCTAGGTTAATAAATAGTAGACATGGAATTCAGTATTAAAAAATTCAAAAGTGTAAAGTCTTCCATGTGTTGACAGAAATAATTTGGAAACTGTAAATTATATTGTAGTTACGCGATGCATGGCAACTGATTGGACGATGTCAGAAAAAAAATCTAGGTGTATATATGTTTTTTAAGTAGTGCTTGGAGGCTAGGAATAAAGTAAATAAAATGATAGGTATTAACAAAAATAGGTAAAAACGAAATCTTATATCTGGGGTTCTTGCATGATTTGAATGACAGTCTCATGGGTCTAAAAGTGATTCGAGGCATATTTTGAAGGGAAACTAAATTATAAGTAGCTGGGATTATTTTCTGCAGTTTAGAATTATAGAATAAAACACTACAGTATGTATTTGGGGTAGTTTGGTTTTTATTTTAAACAAGAATAACCTGGAGAGGCCCTGGTGGTTTTGAGTTTCACAAAACAAACAAACAAACAAACACTTTATTTTAGACTCAACATGTACATATAATGATATACATGACGTGGAGGCCTTGCAGAGGGACACGAACAAAATATACAAATGGTCAGAAGACAACAACATGTCATTCAACGCCGAGAAATTTCAGCTCTTGAGATATGGTAGAAAAGAAGAACTTAAACAGACTGCATATTATGCTCCAGATAGACAGGAAATTCAGAGAAGCATGAAAGCGATTGATCTCGGGATAATAATGACAGATGATGCGAAATTCGAAACACAAAATCAGATAGCGACAAATAAAGCAGAGTCGCCGGACAGGTTCTAAGAACGTTCAAGAGAAGGGGACAGGACAGTAATGATTCCCCTGCTAAAAACACTGATTATACCAAAACTTGAATACTGCTCAGTTTTGACGTCCCCATATAAAAAGGAAGAAACTAATAAACTAGAAGAAACGCAAAGGCATTTCACAGCCAAGATTGATGGCTGCAAAGAACTCAACTACTGGGAAAGGCTACGTAAACTAAATCTGTACTCACTGGAAAGAAGAAGAGAGAGGTACATCATAATCTACATATGGAAAATGATCGAAAAACTGGTACCAAACCTAAAACTAAACCCAATTACCATTCAAACAACACTGGAAAATAGGAAAGGCAGAATGTGTAGTGTTCCCAAATTAAAAGCACGACAAGGGACCTCCTCAACCCTGAAGGAAAATAGCTTGGTTGTCAGGGGGACAAGACTTTTCAACCAGCTTCCTAAGGACCTCAGAAACGTAACGGGGGTCAAAGTTGAAGTTTTCAAGAAAAGACTGGATGCCTGGCTCAGGACAGTACCAGATGAGCCGGGCGTGCCTGGCTATGTACGGTGGAGAGCGCAAGAAAGCAACTCGCTCCTCCACCAGGCCAGATCTAGAGGCGGGGCCACCAGCTTGACCTCCGTGTGAAGAGAGACCAACACACGAAACAACATAAGGTTCATAAGGTATTATACAAGTAGTTCTTGAGATTGATGTTTTGCAGGATTCTATTATTATTAGCTCACGACTTGGATAACCTCGATAGGCCCCAGTGGCTTCATGTTTTCCAAATGAAATGTAATGCAATATGTTCTTGTGTATGTTAGTGACAAAAGTAAGAAAGTCATCTGTAGATTGCATAATGCTTATGTTCATTTCACCATATGTTAGAAAATTTAGAAGAGCCGTTATCATCTCTAAGTGATACGATGACTAAGTGATTAATGCAGCATTGTTTGTATATATTAGGTTAAGGTATAGATATCCATCTAATAAGTGTAAGGTTAGTGAAAAATTGTCACTTACAGTAGAGCCAACATTTCTCGTCTCTCGTGGCATCAATTTTGGACGCCGGCAGCGTTCCTCCTACTCCTTTGGCTTTGTTGAAAGTCTCACAGTGTCACAGCCAAAAGAGAGAGAGAAATATACAAGAAGATCGCCAGTAGAGCGTCCCTTGCTGAACTCGTACTGACGATTCGAAAGAAGATTATGAGAAGAGAGATGTTTAAGAATCTTCCTATTAAAGATAGATTAAAAACTTTAGAAAGGTAAGAAATCAAAGCAATTGAACAATAGTTGGAGGGTTTGAGAGGGATCACTCTTCTTTGGAACAGACCGAATGAAGGCGAACTTCCAGCAGGAAGGAAAAGTACCAGATGAAAGACAAAGGTGAAAGAGTTTGTCTAGGCAAGGTATCAGCACAGAAGCACAGTTTTTGAGAACAACAAGAGGGACCCATCGGAACCGTACGCCTCCTAAGAGTTTAGTCCAGACAGGGCAGAAAAAAAAACATCTTTGGAAGAGATTCTAATTTTAGACATAATCAAGTCACATGTGGGAAGAAATGAAGGAACAGCACCGAAATCATTCGGAGTTGAGTTGGAAGCGAAAGTCTGAGCGAAGAGTTAAGCTTTATCAGGAGAAGAGATGGCAACTGAGATGTCAGAATGGAAAAAAGGAAAGAAAGAAGTAAAGTTGTTGGGGAGGTTTTTGGGTTGGTGTCAGAAAGATCGAGAATAATTAGAATTAGATAGGTTTTCACATTTTTGTCTGATGAAGGATTATTTGGCGAGTCGAAGAACAGATTTTGCATAGTTCCAGGCAGAAATATAAACTAAATGAGTCAGGAGTTGGATGGTAACAATACCTCCTAAAAGCCTCCTCTCTGTTGCGGATAATATTAGAACAAGCAAAGTTAAACCAAGTCTTTTTGATTAGTAGTAGGAAAAGAATACTGAGTGTACGCCTCCATGTCCGAGAGAATCACCTCCGTAATGTGCTCAGCGCACCCGAAGAGACACCTGCTACGGAATCAGTAATCAGGAATTTCTAGTATTTTTCCCCAAAGCATGTTACCGTGAGACCAAAATACAATGTTTTGGAAATGCAATTAGCCAAACTCCAAAGGATTTCGACAACTTCCTTTCATTTTGTCAAGGCATCGATGTTTTTTGCAGAAAATTGTATGGGTAAACCATCAACTAAATAGATATGGCAAACAAACAAACTGTTTTGACAATGCAGTAGGAATAAGAATACAGTAATCCCTCGCTTTACGGAAGGGTTATGTTCCGTAAAATGCTTCCGTAAAGCGGATTTCCGCATATCGAATCCTATTTCCTCACAGACTCCCATTATATGTTTGGAGATACGTTCCTACGGAACAAAATCTTAACTCTACGATGTAACACGCACATAATAACGCAACAAACTTTATTAAACTACTCTGTACATTACTACTGTATATTATATTTGTATAGTACTTAATAATAAAGTGAGGAAAAAAGTAAGAATAAGGGTGTCTGACTATCAATCGAGACGTGTCAGCCGGCGGGAGGGAGGGAGGACGGGAGGGAAGGTTGTGGTGAGCAATAGCCGATGCCTGTGTAAAATTAGAATAGATTAGAAATTTTAGTGACTGAGTGAGTGATCTTTTAGACTCAAATTTCCGTTATAACGAATCTTACTTCCATTATACTGAATTTTATTCCCTCATTAAAGCTAAATTCCGTAAAATCAATTTCCGTAAAGCGAGGGATTACTTATGCAGTATAAATAAACAAAACTTTTTCTTAGACATTATGAAGAAAACTAAATGACAAAGCTTTATGTATTTGAAAATTACGATTACATATTTGACAATAATCAAATCACTTTGTACTTGAAAATTGTTGCATTATTTATTGAACACAACTACAGTAACATCTACGCCAACCAACCATGTTCTGCAATGTGGACCAATCCAAAGGAATAGCGTGTAACAAGTTTTTTCGGATTTCCTGTACTTGATTAGATTTTTCCAACGTGACTGAACTAGAACTTCAGAATGCCACCACGTCAGCATATCCGTACTTCCACATAAGGCAAAAGAATACTTTTTGAAAGGTATAGGAATGACGAGGACTTTGTTCCATTGGCGGAACAACTTCACATTAAAAGAACAATGGCCTATACGATTATATCCAACTACGTCCGCACAGATCGCATTGAAAGGAGGAGGAATTTTAGCAGAGAATTCAATTATCAGATTATTTAGTTTCTAACATACACGTAATATTTTAGTATCTACACTTTATGAAAAGGTATACAAAATCATTTCAAGGTCACACACATTACAGTAGTAATGCGCAGGCGTAGGTCAGATTAATTAAATTTATATGATAAGGAAAGTAATAATGGCATTATGCAGACATTAAGTTCGTGTCTTATTTCTAGTACAACTTTTTAAACAAGAATAGATTTCGGCAGGTAAAGATGTAAGGTCCTGGAGATCGGGAAGATATTTTAGGCAAAGATAAAATGGAATTCCTCTATCATAATGACGTATGTGAATTGGATCGATCCGGAATTAACTAGGATTCGATATTATTCCAGTTAAACGATTCAAGATTGGATTTAATTACGGTTAGTATGAGTCGATTAATTCCGGTTTGATTTAATTACATTGTCTACCTCCGCCGCGCCCCTTACGTAATATAATCTATAACCTACACAATAATTTCGCACGTGTTCGGACGTACAAAAAATGTCAAATGGGTATAATATAATAATAATTAAGCGCAAATTTCCACGATTGATATGACGCAATATACAAATATACATGTGTAACGTTTCCATGGCAATTAATTTAGATGTTAATGTAGTCATACTTTCTCTTCTGTATTTATTTATTTCTGACATGAACACGATTTTTGTATCCGGGTGTATATATATATATATTAACTGCAAACAACACGCAGTATAATTAATGTAAAGAACGACGCTTGTGTAGAAGAGCGTCCGCACAAGAAGAGGAGAAAGAACGAACAAATGAAAAATGAGGCA
Organism: Bathynomus jamesi; assembly: GCA_023014485.1. Classification (NCBI taxonomy): domain Eukaryota; kingdom Metazoa; phylum Arthropoda; class Malacostraca; order Isopoda; family Cirolanidae; genus Bathynomus; species Bathynomus jamesi. The sequence continues at coordinate 1,534,422 of JAJOZX010000150.1, forward strand.
CCTCCCAGGAATCGAACCCGGGATCATTCAATTACCGGTCGGATATGCACCAAGGTCCTCGATCAATCAGAAGTCGCAATTAATTATACTGCGTGTTGTTTGCAGTTAAAGTGTATATATGTACTGCATGAGAAGGTGCCCCCTCTCAGTGCATTCGATTCCGTTCGTATGTAGGAGAATTATGACTTCTGACTGATTGAGGACCTTGGTGCAGTGGTTAGCATATCTGACCGGCAATTGGATGATCCCGGGTTCGATTCCTGGGAGGTGCCTCATTTTTCATTTGTTCGTTCTTTCTCCTCTTTTTGTGCGGACGCTCTTCTACACAAGCGTCGTTCTTTACATTATATATATATATATATATATATATATATATATATATATATATATAGATATATAGAGAGAGAGAGAGAGAGAGAGAGAGAGAGAGAGAGAGAGAGAGAGAGTGGCGCAAAAGTCGCGCATCATAGGAATTTTCAGTGTTGACTATATTATTCCATGCATTAAAACCAAGTTCATTCACCCTCTCGTCTATTGTTAATTTCGCAGTCATCCCCTAACTAAAAGAAAAAAATATATTATAGTTAACACTGAAAATTCCTATGATACGCGACTTTTGCGTATATATATATATATATATATACAGGGCGTCCCAAAAAGATGTACTGTATACACACTTTAACAGCTGATAGCTCAATTGATGTTTCTTTCTTTCCAAGTTAAACCCATTAGAATTAATAATGGCAGTCAGACTAAGCTTTGAACAAAGGAAATTCATTCTAAAATGCTACTGGAAGTGTGAAAACGCAGTTGAAGTGCAAAGACAGTTTAGGAGGGAGTTTCAAACAGATCCACCAACGCGACTTACCATCACTCGAATTAGAGATAAGTTTGAAGCCGATGGAACTGTTCAGAATGTCCACAAGAAGCGTTCCGGAAGACCACGGACATCGCCAAGCCCCACAAAACAAGAAAGAGTACTGGAAACGTATCACCAAAGTCCAAGAAAATCTGTGCGGCAAGCGAGTCGTGAGGTAGGAATTTCAGAATCGTCTGTCCAACGCATTTTGAAGCGCTGTCAATGGAAAAGTTACATTCCAAGATTAGTCCATGCTATTAATGAAGATGATCCAGACCGAAGAGTGGAGTATTGCGAGTGGTACTTGGCACGATGTGGATGTGGATTGGACGAAGGGGTTTCGTAGAATACCCTCCGCGTTCACCAGACCTCACACCACTAGACTTTTTTATGGGGATACTTAAAAGACAAAGTCTACGCTATAAAACCTGCAACAGTCGCTGAATTGAGAGCAGCCATTGAACGAGAATGCACACAAATACCAAACGAAATGTTTCGTGATGTTTGCGATTCCATTGCTTCGCGTTATCAGCAGTGCCTGGACCAGAACGGACGTCAGTTTGAAAACAGGCGTTGACAAAACAATTAAATAATGTCTGTAGATTCTATTACATTTTGAAAATGAAATGTATTTTAATAAACACTGCCTTTATAATTATTTAAAGTGTGTATACATTTTTTTGGGACGCCCTGTATATATATGCATTTAACTGCAATGACCACGCAGTATATAAATGAATAGAAACGACGTAAATAAGGAGCGTCTCTGCACACGGGGAAGAGAAATAACGAATAAATGAAAAATGAGGCGAACCGCCCGGGAATCGAACCCAGGGCCTTCCAATTGCCGGTTGGATGCGCTACCATTACACCACGGACCTCGATCAATCATAAATCGAAATTCTCCTACATAGGGCAGAAACCAATGCCCTGAGAGGGCACCCTCGCAAATCGTGAATATGTGCATTTAACTGCAATGACCACGCAGTATATAAAATGAATAGAAACGACGTAAATAAGGAGCGTCTCTGCACACGGGGAAGAGAAATAACGAATAAATGAAAATGAGGCGAACCGCCCGGGAATCGAACCCAGGGCCTTCCAATTGCCGGTTGGATGCGCTACCATTACACCACGGACCTCGATCAATCATAAATCGAAATTCTCCTACATAGGGCAGAAACCAATGCCCTGAGAGGGCACCCTCGCAAATCGTGAATATGTGCATTTAACTGCAATGACCACGCAGTATATAAATGAATAGAAACGACGTAAATAAGGAGCGTCTCTGCACACGGGGAAGAGAACGCTCCTTATTTACGTCGTTTCTATTCATATATATATATATATATATATATATATATATATATATATATATATATATATATATATATATATATATATATATATGAGTCGCGCGTCTTAAGGTACCTAAGCGCCACCACAAGCGAAACCGTGTTTTTGATGGATATCACTATTTTCACCCTTCCTCTATCGCGTGGTTTGGGTTATAATGACCTTACGACACTAGAAGTTGAAAACCTTATGAAGCGAACTACTTTTTTCACCTCTATCGCCAGCCAAAAGTTCACCGAAAGTTCAGCATAATAAGAAAATAAAAAAAAAATATATATATATATATAAATATAAAATATGAAAATCTATTCCAAAAACTCATCAACATCTTCATTAGCATACTTAGAACTATAATTTAGCCAAAAATGAACGTTCTAGCTCAATTAATAACAGAGATACTATTGTCAGAATATTGCTGAACTTTGAAGGCGATTTCTAACGAATTTTAATTTTGGCGCTTAGGTACCTTAAGACGCGGGACCCCTCATATATACAGTAAAATCACAGAATAACACGTGATCTTACACACACACACATATATATATATATATATATATATATATATATATATATATATATATGTGTGTGTGTGTGTGTGTGTGTGTGTACAGAGAGAGTATATAGAGAGATGCATACAAAATAAATATAGGAACCGTATAGAAGTATAAACATTAAACAAAAGTAAATTGATACGATACGACAATACGAACGTTTAAGAAATACGGTTAGAAGTCCTTAGTCGGTATACAACAAAAGAAAATAATCTCAGACAGAAAACATACTTAAGAAATGCGGAATGAGGGGGGCAATTAAAAATAGATACAGTGGACTACATACTGTACATATAAGATGTACATTGAAATTATAAAATACACTTTCGGACACACAAACTATGTATATAATAAAATACGAAAGTGCGATCGTGAAGGGAAATACAAGCGTAGAAAATCATGAAAATATAGTTAGTTGATAAATAATAAAGCGCTAAAGTTTTGGGAAAAGACAATTAGTAAAATTAGAGCAGTCGAAAGAAAATGGAAATCAAACATTTAAAATCGAACTTGAGTGAGAACAACAACGGTAGGCCTACTCTGTCTGGAATTAATAATTAAAAGAATAATAACTATATTAATAAGGGTAATAGGGGTAATAATAATAATAATAATAATAATAACAATAAGTAATAATAATGATAATAGTAATGATAATAACACGAACAGTGGTAAAAAAACTCATTGATACTTACAATAATAAGACCGGGAAAACTAAATTGAATTATAAAGAGGTATACTGGAGAAATATTGAAATCGTAACTACGAAATAAGGACAAAGATAAGATGGTAAAAATTTTCCAAATTTTATTCTGGGTTTGGTTTTTTTGGGGCGTTATTCCACCTTGAGACGTAGGCTTCTATAAATTTTATTCCGTTTGAATTTACAAATACAGAGTGATTTTCCGTGTTGAGTCCGCAGTTATATATAGAAACTATTATTCTAAACTAAATACAGGCCTGTATACGGACGGTTTGCGATTGTGGATACTCGTGGTTTTTGGTCCAGTTTGTGTAGAGCGAGCCTGAGGTAGGACCAGGACCGGATTAAAGCTGTGAAGGCCTAAGGCTAATAGGAGGAAAGGGCCTATATATGTACTATATAATGTATATAATTCATAAAACCTTCAGACAAATAGAAATGTATATTTATCCAAATTTAACAACTAACAAAAATCAAAACTACAACCCCCCCCCCCCCCCTTTTCCAGCAAAAACAGCATACAATTCAAATAGAGAATGATTTCTGCCTTCCTGGCTTTAAACTTTGATATCAAACAAAACATCCCCCCAAATTCCCAACGTCTGAAAAACAATTTCGGAAACAGATTAAACAAAAATGGATGAAAATCATACATATACGAGTATATCGACAATAATACACTATCAGATATAATGACATAAAAAATTCTCTTACTAAAACTAAAAACCTCTTTTATTTTCCACCTCTGAAGATATAATTAAGCAGTTATATATATTACTTAACCAACCTTGTGACAAAGAATGCGTCATTACCACATCTATCAATTATGATATAAAAATTAGGGCCTAAGACTACAGCATTATATGTACAGAAGCCTCGTCAGTACTTTGACCCCCTATTTGCTTGGCAATGCTGCTGCGAGCTGCTCGTACCCTGAACTAGGCGTATGGGCGGAATGATCCCCTATGTGAAAAGATGTTTAACTTCATATTTCTACTTAAACTATAAATGCAACGATATATATATATATACACACACCGGGTGATTGAAAAGTAAGGACCCAATTTCAAATGGCTGTATTTACTAAACGAAAAGTGGTATTACAGAAATTCTTTCAACATTTATTGCCATTTATTCTTCTCTCTCAACGTACGCCCCAGCATTCTGAACACATTTCTGTAGCCGCAAAGACACAGACGAAACACTTTTCCGTAAGAAGTCTTCAGGCAGAGCGGCAAAAACATCTCGGATTCGCTGTTCCAATTCGTCAAGTGTCCGGGGTTTTGCTCGGTACACTTCCTCTTTAGCCGAGCTGGCTGCCGTATGGATTTCTGTGGGCTCCTCCGAAACATTTCTCTGACAACATTCACATTTTTCTCTGATCGGGATGTCGATGGTCTCCCGGACCGCGCTTCATCCTTCACAGAACCCGTTGTCATGAGCTTTGTGTGACAGTTTCTGATGGCCTTTGCACTGAGGGTAGCGTGTCTTCTATGAATTGACCTCCACCATCTCCCCACTTGAATCACGGACTGCCACACCTCGTGCCTGGCAGCTATTTGAGCGCGTTCCTGTACTGTCAATTTTTGCGCCATTGTTCACCTGCAAAACGAAGGGAAAATTGTATTAGCTTCAAATGGCAATGTTTGTGCTTTAAAATTGTGCAAGAATAGTAGCAACACAGCATTGCGTTTAGGAGATACAGCCATTTGAAATTGGGTCCTTACTTTTCAATCACTATATATATATATATATATATATATATATATATATATATATATATATATTAGGGGTTATATATATATATATAATTTGTAATTGTTTCAGGATTTCGAGTTTGTCAGATGGTAATAAAAACCAACGGATCTCGTGTAAATAATGTCGATATTTATATGCGCATTGTCCATTCCTAAAGTGACTTTTAAAATCGGCGATATGTCAAACGTGGAATGATTTGTCTAAATGTGGTGTTTCGCTGTCGAATTGATCACAACTAAAAAATACCGGTATTTCATCAGTTTTGTATATTGGGTGAATTTTTTTAACAACTGACACTTTAAAACAGGGGTGGGGAACCTTTATTGTGTGGTGGGCAAATTTCAACTAAAATACTCTATTTGGGAAAACTACAGCTTTAAAAATAGTTTGGGACATAATTAAGATGTACAGTAGATACTGTACGACCTTAAATAATCAAACTGTCCGTGCGCAATTAAAACCTGCCGTCAGATTCCACATCCCTACTTTAAAAAGTATTTTTTTAAATGAAATAGAAGCATGAAATTTTTACTCTAACTTCTCTATACATGGGTAATTAGTACCCTAGTGAAAAACATGCTCTATGTGGTCTTTTCAGCTCGTTAATTTTTTGCCCACGAACAACAAAATTTTGCAGTACTCTGGACAGAGTATCTGTTGAATCGACCCCCATGATCTTTAGATTAATAACTCGGGATTATACTACTAGGTTACCCTTGTGGTTAAAACCACAGATGTGCTTTAAACAAACTCGTAATTAAGATTCTATTAAAAAGAAGTAAAAGTTCACCTCATCTTAGCCCTAACAACGGACAATAGAAGATTAATTGCAGTTAAAAGTGGGCCAAAAGGTTTAGGCTATTTGGAGTGCAATCATTTATTGATACCTTTTACGCAGCGCTCCCACTCCTTCATGACATTATTAATAACTATTCTTTAAGTATTTGTTTTTCTTGCGTAAAAGTCTTCATTTTATAGATGTACCTATTACCGTAAGCTTTTCGTTATAGGCTTTATTGTTCTATAGGTGTTCGCTACAACCAAGAGGTTTCCATAACGAAGTGAACATTGCAACAGATTGAACGTTAGAGCAAAATGGTCTAATACCGAGCGACTGTTATAACGACGGTGGTCGTAATAAGGTGGTCTCTATATATCTTCGCTTGGACTATACCCAGCAGGTACCCCAAACCCTGTCCTCTGTAACGAATCAGCGTTTTTAATTTATCTCCATTTCTCCAAGGTCCTCCCACGGATCCAAACAATTACCAGTTCTTCGACTTCCTCTATCCCGAGGTTTGCACCTGGCACATTTTGCCGGACTTAGGAAAAACGCGAATAGGAATGACTTCCATGGCTATGTTACAGATAAGTCAAAAGCATTACGCTTCTGACTTCTAATGTTCCCTTCTTCCCTCACACCCGAATTCAATCGGGAGTAGCTCAGGGAGAGTTTACTCTCCGCACTTTGTTCTCGATATATACTCTTCAAGCTCCACTGCGCGTCGCCACTTACTCTTACAAAATTGCGTATACCGATAACATTACACACCTCATCGCGGCTTCTTTCACTGTGGTGTTACTTCGACAACCCAAACGAAATTGACTCCAAGATTGAATTTGAGGTCAAATGGAGAATGCCCTGCAGCCCAGATAAAAGTAGAATTCTTCAGAACAGGTTCAAATTTCCTCGCATTAGTTGTTCTCCATTGCGGGACCTTAGACCAATTGCAGATTATGGAAATCTTTAGACCTACCTTCATAAGCTTAAATTAGGGCATAATAAGGTTACAGGTACTACCACCTAAGCCTACCAGTAACAGGCTAGTTTTCAATAACTAACAAAATTTGCATGGAACCAAGTCAAATACTATCATTTAAAATACAAAACTAAAAGAGTACTGATATGACACGGGAAAGAATGAAAGATGTGAATCAGGTATAGAGGGAGGAGAAAGGTGTAAGAAGTGTGTTGGTTTATACAGTACTCCCACATTAGGGAGCATAAATGTGTTGACAGATGTCTGTATGCTAAGTCCAGGAAAATGAAAGCAGCAGTGAATATAACATATATGCAATGTTATGATAGATGTGTAGAAGGATTATTCTGGAATGTGCTAAGTGATGTGGCTGAAAACATGGTGTACATTAATTGTTATGGGTGAACTGAATTTGAAAGCAGAATCAGCAGCGTTTACTTTCGAGTCTGAGATGACAAGGAAGCATAATGTACACAGAATGAATAGAAGAGTATGCGCGCGAGCGCGTGCATGTGTTTGTGTGAGCGCAGACAGGCATATTCAGATGTAGTAGGTTAATTTTTTTGTGAGGTAACACTTTTGGTACTTTGGCGTGCGCTTGTGTGAGCACGCGGGTAGGCAAATTTACAGATGTAGTGGAGTATTTTTTTGTGTGGTAACACTTGGTACTTGGGCACATTAAGAAAATTGTATGAAAAATAAAAAAAATTTATTGTGGTAAAAAAAAGGTACGTTAGTCCTGATTAGGTTAAATTAGGGTAGATTAGAGAGTACCTCACCATTTAACGACTTAACAGGAAACGCCTTTCAAGCTCTCAATTGCAACCCAAAACATTTATTACGCCCTTCTCGGTTCGATGGCACTAAAGTTAGAATTGAATAGAGTTTCACTGGCGCTTCGACCGCCGGGGCAGGGCTACTCTTAAGACACCCACGTGGGTGGACGTTGCCCACGTACAGAAAGATTTCACCCGCCTACTAAAATAAAATAAGAGCATATACGTATATAAATATATATGAGCATACGAGTATATATACATAAACATATACATTTGATTTGATTTATTATTTGTGATCAAATACAAATATATAAAAAAAATCTAATTTAATCCACTTACTAAAACTGTCTTAAGAAGTAGCCCTGTGCAGAGGTCATATCGCGTTGACATTAAAATAGAGAATGCAAGTAAATGGGGAGAGAAACGATGGAGGGGCTGCAGCTAAAGAAGGCAGTAGGAATAACACCGAAAGGAAGAAATTATACCCAGAGTCACATTAAATAGAGACTAGGAGGCCGGTCTGAGGTAGAAAGGAGAAAAGAGCGTCCTTCGGTACAAGCGTGAAGTAGCCCAACAAAAGGAGTAAGAGTGAAGCCTGAAGGGCAAAAAAGGGAGGAACTGGGAATGGGCGGCGGCAAAGGAAGGCAGAGTAAATGTGAAACGGAGAGGGGAATACCGCAAGGGAAGAGTAAATGTGAAACGGAAAGGGGAATACCGCAAGGGCAGAAAGGGGCAAGATCTCCCGTCATAAGATAGCCATGCATGAAGCATGACCAATGCGCAGGCGTACCAGAGCAATCTCTAAACGTCGATCACGCTGACAGGAAAAAGGCCACTGACGAATCGTGGGCTTCAAGGCCCTCAAGAAATTCCCAGACATATCCTTCCACTGGCGCTGCCATCGCCGAAGAGAGTGCATCCCTGAAAACTCGCGCGAAATCCGACGCAGGGAGGTGTATGTTAAGAGTCGAAAGGCAGGGTGGACATCTCCCTCGACGCAGCGTCCGCTCGTTCGTTACTCGGAACACCGACGTGGGAAGGTGGCAGTCGGGTTACTTACTTTTTTACAACCTCATTTACGCGAAGATGCGCACATTGTTTTTTACAAATCGACATTTCTAACACGAGGACATCCGTTAGTGTATGTACGTGTATAAATGTCTGATAGATTATGCATTATTAAAGATGTGCTGAAGCTTGCATATGATACAAAAGCTGTTTGTAGTGCCGATCAGTGTTACGCGTGACTAATCGTTCATCGTTATGAATATGGCACCAAACCAAACTCAGAAGCACAATATTAACTCGCATAAAAAAGAATACAATACAAAAAATTTTACTGTTACTTCTCTTTACGCAGTTACTTTCATTAAATATATACGCACGATTACTCATTGATGAAATTCACAACTACATTCAATGTCCTAAAAATCTAAACACTGACAACTGTAACGGGTTTAAATGACTGCTGAGAAACCGATTAAAAACTGGTTAAATCCCATAAAACCCGAAACCAGTGATACGAACACAAATGAATGGTACTTTGAAGTTACATTCGATTTCCGACGCAAACATTTGTTTAACAAAATGGAATGCGTGTACCGTATTGTCAAAATAACGAAATAAACCTTTTCATATAAATGAAAACAATGAAAGGAAAATATTAAAAAAAAATATATATATTTTTTTAACAAGTTTATATTTTACAGTGAAAACTTGTTTTTCTTTTACTTTAAATATTTATGAATACAATATTAATTTTAAAACTTTGTACACTAATTAATTACTAATATCAGTAACCAGTACAAAACAAACTGACTTAACACGCATCATTTTAACACTCAAGCTGTTCATGTACGCATACACAACTTTATAATTATAAATTATATTTTATATATTTGTGTATATCTATATACATATTTATACACAACGTATATAAATATATTTATATTAATATATCATATACAAATAAACGTATATTTATTAAGGCAAGTAAACAATTTTTTTTTAACAACGCTTATATTGATTTGGTTTTACTGTTATAAAAACATCATAGAAAGATTGGTATTTCTTTACTATTACACCGGTCTCCGGTAGAAAGTTTTAAAAGCTAGTTTTCAATGTTTATCAATGTGCTGAATCAAAAAAATGGTACTCATTTCCGTCGCAAATGATTTGTTGGAGAGTTATTGAAGCTTAAACTCTCTAACGGGAAAAGGGTACAAAAATGGCGCTTCCGCCGATTTTAATCAGTTAGTGGACATGGGTTCCTGTGGTCTGTGGTCTGTGCTCCTTTGATTATTTTCGCTGTATCGCCGAATTTTATGGAAATTCAGAAAAAGTTAGAGATTTTCTTCGGGCACAGGGTGTTCTTCCTCAAGTGAAGTGTCATCGTTGTGACTCCGATTGTACTCTTCGTGAGGAACAAAGTGTGGCGGTGCCATGAGTTACCCGGTTCCCAAGACTAAGAAAAGACGGCGCTGTGGCAATTCACGTGATTAAATTTTTTATAATTTTGGATAACGTTAGGGGTTGGGTTAGGTTAGGTTGTTTTAGGTTCGGCCAATTTTGAAGGTAAAATTTATGTTTTTCCTATGATTTTTGATGTGTTTTGTATTAATCTGACTTTCAAAATCTTCGGAAACCACTCGTTTTTGTGATTCTCCCCATCCAAAAACTCCCGGTTCCTACAGGTAAAAAAAGGGTAGAAAGTTTTAAAAGCTTTAAGCTTCAATAACTCTAACAAATCATTTGCGACGGAAATGAGTATCATTTTTTAATTCAGCACATTGAAAAACAGTGAAAACCAGCTTTTAAAACTTTCTACCGGAGACAGGTGTAATAGTAAATATTTACCGAAAGATTTAGAATTTACAGGAAAGGAAAAATAATTACGTTAACATGAGGTAGGCCTATGTGCCACACTATGTATATATATATATATATATATATATATATATATATATATATATATATATATATATATATATATATATATATATAGATAGATAGATATATCCTCAATTTTTAAGTAACTTAAAAAAATAAAGCGAAATTTGAGCAATTTTTACAAGACAAAAGAAACAAAATCGCGAATGCAGAAAGAGAGAAATATCGCAAACAGATACGAAGGAAATTAAAAATATCGCATATGGATGAAATGAAAATAAATATCGCAAATAGATACGAACGAAATAAAAAAAACATCGCAAATAGATACGAACGAAATAAAAAAAACATCGTAAATAGATACGAACGAAATAAAAAAAATATCGCAAAATGCAAATAGATACGAACGAAATAAAAAAAATATCGCAAATAGATACGAACGAAATAAAAAAAATATCGCAAATAGATACGAACGAAATAAAAAAATCGCAAATAGATATGAAAGAAAAAAAATATCGCAAATAGATACAGAAAAAAAAAAAAAAAAAAAAAAATATATGGACACAAAGAAAATAAAAATAAAGCCCGTGTAATTAATGGAACAGCGATAAAAAATAAACATTTTTTTTCACTTAACAAAACAATTTGGTAAAATGCAAACGCAAAACTGACGTAAACTTTAAAAATAAAATAAAATCAACATATTTATTTATTATTAAAAAAAAATATGCAACATTCAAATATGTTCAAAATCGTTTTAATTTTTACCTTAACATCTAAAATGTCTATAATGAATTTTATATTTATTACAAAAATTTTCGTTAGTGTCTTAATAGCAAATATATATATATATATATATATATATATTATATATATATAATATATATTATATAATATAATATATATATATATATATTATATATATTATATATATATACTAAAGCACTCTCGTAAAAAAACCTTAGGCTTTAAAAAATAACAAGATAAGGGCACTTAGTTGCAAATGTACAAAACAGGGTAGAAGAGAAGGGGGTATTAAAAGTAGTTTGAGGGGGGAGGGAAGAACTATTTACAAGTTTACAAGTGTTAAAAAGTTATGATGTTGTACAAAAGTCTATGTAGCAAAGAATGTCTGATCACGCTTTCTATCGAAGGAATAATAATAATAATAATAATATAGTCAATCTGTAAAAAATTTCCAAAATTTTTTTTTAGTAATGTAAACACACTGTTAGTAATTTACACTATACAGACCTTTTTTTTTTTTTTGTATTTTTTTTTCATGACATAAATAGAACCTCGCACAAGAAACTGTGCAACTATTAATTTTTAGTTATTCTGGTAGCTTCCAAAACAATTTTATTATATATATATATATATATATATATATATATAATAATAATAATAATCATAATTATTAAGAGTCTACCTTCGCAAGTGTAGAATTTTTTAAAATAATCTTTAAAATATGGGAAACTTACAGTGTGTAAGGCCTACTACATCGATTCGATCTACTATTTCTACTTCTGTAAACCTTTGACACTCCCAGAACAAAACTAAAAGGTTAATTATATTTAACTTAACCGTATTAATCATAAGAATTTGAATGAAGAGATTCAACTACTCTCAATCTATCCCCTGAACTAGAATGATTTTTGCCTTCATTCATTTTTTTTGAGTGGAGTACAATTGGATGCCGGAACTGTAAACTAATCTAAGTGCAATGAATAAATACTGTAGTTAGACTATTTCACAATCCCACCATCCGATTTTTAAGTAATCCTCGGGAAGTAAATAACAGTAAATAATAAAAACAAGGCTGGTAAAAGCTGTTTCTAAAAACCACTTTCATATAAAATAAAGATTGATTTTTTCCCCCCAAAATTCCATTACTGAAAGCAATATGAAGTAAGTAGATTTTAAATTTTCTTAATAAATTTAAAACTTTTAGTAGCCGTAAAAAAAGCTCCAAAGTGTGATGATGAAATCCAAGAGTGATAACATTATTCATGAGGGCAAAACGAAAAACAAATTGGGTAAAAAATTGAATTGATAATTAAATTATCTCAAAAAGGCTAATTTGACGTTATTGTCTATGATTCCATATTTGAATGGTTTAATCTGCTTTTTTTTTTTTTTGGCTTTCCTCCGCTAAATGAGAGAAGAGAAAACCTTCCGTAATATAAATTCTATTTATCACAGATCATCTTAAATCAACATACAAACTTTGTCATCTCAGCACCTCTGAACCTTTACATCACTCAAGGTGAGAGACCAAATCGCTCGTGGAAAAACATCTTCAGGACGTGTTTTATAAACAATGCAAAGAATTCTTACAAAGAAACACTTTATAAACAAAATGCGGTGAGAAAACTAAAGAATGGAATTCATTATTGTTTTGAAAGCTAGTAATTAATTAAAACGTAGAGCTAGAAAAAATTCCAATTCTGAGTGTATGCACGTGACTGGCTGAAGAATTAGAATTGAAATAATAATAAAAAATATTAAGACCAGTTGAAAGCTTAATTTCATCAAGCAACTGTGTATGGAAACATGCCTATGTACTATTTCTCAATTGCGAAAATAATAATAATAATAATAATATATTTAAAATAAAGGCTGAACTAATCAACCATCCCAAAACTATTAAAATAACTTGGCACAAAAGTAATACTCTCTCGTCAATGGAGCCTCAAAATTTAGAACTTAACTACCGTTTAAATACGGTAATACAGCGGTAACCTGTAGATTATTTCCTTTTATACATTCTCTCTTATAATATTATATATATATATTTGTGTGTGTGTGTGTGTGTGTGTGTGTGTGTGTGTGTGTGTGTGTGTGTGTGTGTGTGTGTGTGTGTGCATGTGTGTGTGTGTGTGTGTGTATATACATCTATGATATGAAGCCAATCCACTTAAGTGGAAATTGGACAGCAATTGGCACTTAATAGCAAGATTGCCGACGAAAGATTTCTGTACTGAAAAAGGCTAATGAGAGAAAGGAATTTTGAGAAAAGGCAGCAGCAAATATAAACATCAAACTGCTTTCTTGAATTTATGAATTCAAGTTTAAAAGTCAGTTAATAAACGGTTTCAACCTGTTTCAGTTTCTTTTGATTTGACTTTGTAGCTGAGATAAAAAAAAAAAAAAATTAAACAATTATGAGGACTCGGGAATCTATAAAATGATACCGAGTAAAGAATTATTCAAGTAGTTTCTCAATTTGTGAAGCGGGAAAGAATTTTTTAAACACCGGGCTAACAATGGAAAGAAATGACTGGAGAACGCCTTCACGAGGTAAAAAATCTTTACGGGGTGAAACTGAGGCAATGCCTTTCCTCATGAGGCTGAATCGTGCTCTTTCAGGGGGGCCTCCTGTTCACTGTTGTTACTCGTGCTCAGAGGTTGGCTCCCATTTGTCTGCTGCTGAATGGGGGAGAACTGATTCAGAGGGCTTCCTACTGGATTCATTTTCGGGGGTTGGACCTGAGTAATTGGACCCTGATTCTGGGGCATCTGTCCATTAATGTTTGTGCCTCCAGAACTCCCCCTGGCATCCCTGTTCTCCGAAGGCCCCGTTGAAGAAATGGAGTTCAAAGGATTGTTGCAGTTGCGCAGAACGGTGTACACGTTGTCTACTTTGCTCAAAGTATCCAAGAATGGAATTAAGTCAATCAATTCAGAGTCGCTCATGTCATCAAACCATGAAGAAACTGGAACCTGAATATGAATTCTTAATACGTAAACTTCTGTTGAAATTTTTAAAACATTCTGAGACAAACAATATTTCAGTGTGAATAAGAAACTTACGGCATTGTCGGGATGGAAAATGTATGAAGCTGGTGAATTGTCCATAATTACAACCTTCTGAAGGTCTCTTCCTAGCCTACTTAAGTCCTTAACGTAATTGCCTCTATGGAAGACGCATGACTCTCGGAACAACCGAGCTCGAAACACATTCCATTTATCTAACAAATTAGCTACTGGATCAGCATACTGTGGGGAATAATAGAGTGTATGTTTGAGTCCATACTGCAGAATGGGAATTAACCAACAGAATTTCATCCACCTACTTACCTAACAAGTATACAAAGAGTACATTCTATTGTGTATTGTAATTATTTTCCCGAGTAAATTCCTAAAAGTTACTGTACAAACTTTATAAACAATTATTAAATGAAAGTTCAATAATGACAATTTGGATTATTGAGCTTACTTATGAAACTAGGTTTGGGAAGGTTTGGCACAAAAAGTTGCTACTGTAGGGTAAATAATTTCAACTGTACCTTAGCAAGGCTGGCAGTAAATAGGACACATTCATAAAGCTCCCCCATTTTTTGAAGAAAATCATCAACATAGGGTCGCTTCAAAACATATACCTGATGAACTGTGCCATCAATTTCCACAGGAACTATAAAGTCAGCATTACTGATGGGCTGTGCAGTGAAGAGTAAAAATATTATTATATAACAAATAAATGACAGTCTTACACAGTAGTATTCTCTGGATAGAATTAGAAGTGGAGTTTCACAATTTCATAATGCCAATATTTTTATTATGCAACAGCAGCAAGGTTTGTAATCTAAAATCAATATCTTTCTGGAAAAGATAAATAGTTACCTTGATCTGTTTAGCTCTGTAATATTTATTACTGTAAAGCATTACAAAAATTCAAAACAGAAATTCCTGACTATATGTTGTCTTCTAAATTAGGACAAGCCATAAAATCTCCCACTCCCCTCTTTTTCCCCCTTGTTAGACTGGCTTAAAAACAATTTTCAAATAGAGTAGGCCTATAGTACTTCCCATTATTTTTGGGAACTACACATGGTTAGGGACTTTTCAGCTATTGTTCTCCACATTAAAAATAAGCCTGTTTATTTCACAGATTGATGATGTCGACCTACCTTAAATGATGAGTGAACCAGAGTTTCATCCAAATCAATAACCATACATTTCTTATGCATGTCTCTGTGGCTAATTGGTGGGAGAAGATTACGAGACGGAGCTGCAGTAGGCTGAGCCAAATGCCCATAAGATGGAACTTCCTCTGTAATACAAGTTCCATTTGTTCCTGCTGGCTGAGGTTCAGGTTCAGACAGGCAGCAACAGAAGAGAGTTCGGAAAATATTCTTGCGTGGTTTCTTCCCATTTTGACTCACTATTTGAATAAGAAGAAAAAATTAGTAGCAGCCCATGGTAAGAATGTCATCAGAAATATTAACAACTAGAAAACTATAAGCGAACTAAGAGGGTTTAAGAATAGGGTCTGTATTACAAATACCATCATTACACGTAGAAATCAGAATGGTACATTAATGTTTTGATATATAGTACGGTACCATACTTTATTTACTCTGCCACCATGAAATGAAAAATTCCTATATTAAAATGAAATAATGACAATATCGTGAGTATTTACACACGCATTAATAAATTTATGATGACAAAACATTAAACATGCATCACTTTCATTAGAAAGTGAATTCTTTCAGACAGCTTCTTCAAACAAATTAATTAAAGGTCTCAGGCATAAATTATTGGGAGGCCACAAGACCACTCTTGAGTGTGGTTTGTTTGCAATATGCAACATCTGGCCAATTCCAAATCAAACTTGGTGCCTGGATCAAAAGCCAGATGAAATGATTTTTTCACTCTATTGTTTTTTGGCTAAGTACTTCAACCACATAACTATACACTCTAGACAAGAAAAGAAGTAAACTTTGGGGTTTAGCTCTATAATATACAGTAGTCTAAATACAAACATTAATGCTGCTCAGCAAAAAATTACTTTATTTTGCTGAAATTTCTTGCAATTAATGTAACATAAAAGTATGAATAAAAATAATTTTTAACCCTTAAACACCAGTGGACATCTATTGATGTTCCAGTCGGAACGGGAGCTGCTTGGCATCGATCTGAACGTGGGAGGGATGAACTATAGGTTAATCTTGGTGTACAGACCTCCGCATCTCCTCCTTGAGGAGGATACAGCCCTGTACACTGAACTCCGTAGCCTGCGAGGGGATAGGGTGTGTGTAGTTTTAGGAGACTTCAACTGTCGCAGCATAAAGTGGGAAAACAGGACTGCCGATGCTGAAGGGAGGAGGCTAGTTGACTTTGCTGATGAGAACTTCCTCACTCAGTGGGTCAATGAGCCTACACGAGGCAAAAGCGTTCTAGACTTAGTATTCACAACCAAAGACCTCATCACTGGCCTCACCGTTGATGAATCGTTGGGCAGGAGTGATCACAGTCTGATTAGGTTCCGTGTGTGTGTGTTCCTCGGGTGAAGCGTAGTAACTCAAGAGGCAGTAAGCTCAATCTATGGTGGGTGGACTTTGTTAGCCTCCAGGATAGCGTAGTGAGATGGGGTTAGAGGTCGGCGGCAATGTTGAGGGAGTGTGGAGTGCATTCCGGGATGAGTTTATGGTGCTGCAGTCTGCTGCCATATCCTCAAAACCAGTCACCCCTGCTTCAACCTAGCCTAAGTGGTTCAGTCGTGACATTGCTTCGGCTATCCAAAATAGGAAAGTAGTGTATAGGAGGGTGAAGGCCAATCATTCCCATGAGAACACTGAAGCGTATGTCTGCCTGTGTAGGGAAGTGAAGGTGAAGGTTAGGCTAGCAAAATGTAACGAAGAACTATGGGTGGCAAGCCTCTGCAAGGAGAACCCTAAGGAGTTCTTCAGTTATGTTAATAGTAGAAAGCCCATTAGAAGCGGTGTTCTGTGGACCTCCAACATGGACATTACTAATGTGCTTAATGAGTACTTTGCGGGAGTGTTCACCAGGGAGGACACCCGTGTCATCCCCGAGCCAGGCATCAGGCACGAAGGTGCTGGCCTGGATAGTGTTCAATGTACCATGACAGTCACTGTCAATAGAATAGACAAACTGAGCGCGTTTAAGGCTCCTGGGCCAGACCAGTTTCTCCCCAGAGTGTTGCAGGAGGTGTGCAACCAGGTGGCTTCTGACCTGGCTACAGTCTTCAACAAATTGTTGGAGATGGGCGAGGTGCCTGGTGACTGGAGGGAAGCCAACATGACCCCTATCTTTAAGAACGGGGATCACGAAAGTCCAGGGAACTACCATCCCATTAGTTTCACTTCAGTTGTAGGTAAATTATTAGAGGGGATAATAGCGGCTAGGATCGTTGACCATTTGGATTCCTACAAGCTGCTTGGGGACTCCCAACATGGGTTTAGACAGCATAGGTCGTGTCTCACGAACTTGTCAAGTTTTTCCAAGTCATGTTGGGTGAGTATGATACGAGTAGGGTGATTGATATACTTTATCTCGACTTTCAGAAAGCCTTTGATAAGGTACCTCACTACCAGCTAATGGCGAAAGTGCGCGCGCTGGGTATCAGTGGGGAAGTAGGTAGGTGGATTGAAAACTGGCTGAAGAATAGGCGGCAGAGGGTTGAAATTAAAGGGGTTAGTTTGGGTTGGGCCTCGGTCACTAGTGGGGTTCCTCAGGGTCCCATTTTGGGGCCACTGTTGTTTATCATTTACATAAATGATATAGACAGTGGCATTGTCAGTCAGATTGCCAAATTTGCTGATGACACCAAGCTTGGGGCCAATGTTGGGATGCCCAAAGCGATCGAGCAACTGCGTGTGGACCTAGGGAGGATAGGAGAGTGGTCCAAAAAATGGCAAATGCCATTTAACTTGGGTAAATGCAAGGTGATGCACATTGGCCACGCCAATCCCAAGTCAGACTACTCAATGTTGAGGAGTAATATCAAGGCGACTGATTTGGAAAAGGACTTGGGTGTGCTAATTAGCAGCGACCTTAAGTTTACAAAACAGTGCGTAGGGGTGAAAAAGAAAGCCCAGAAACTGTTGGGTTACATCAGGAGGCAATTTCAGTTTTGGAACAAGGAGATTGTGATCTCTGTAAAATTCCCTGGTTTGGTCACACCTGGAGTATGCTGTGCAGTTCTGGTCACCCACCTCAGGAAAGATATTGAGAGGCTGGAGCGAGTGCAGGCGAGGGCCACAAAGTTAATCCCTTCTGTTAGGCATATGGGCTATAATCAACACTTACGCGCCCTGGACTTGTTTTCGCTGGAAACTTAGATGCTGCGCAGTCAACTCATCAAGGTTTTCAAGCTCTTACGTGGGTTCACCGATGTCGATTTTAGAAGCATGTTTAGTTTAAATGATAACCCAACTCGCAACAATGGTTGGAAGTTGGATTTGAAACAGTTTAGGACTGTGTGTGTGTGTGTGGGAATTACTTTACATATAAGATCTGTGACACGTGGAACAGTTTACCTTCAGAAGTTGTGAACAGTTCCTCTATGGATCATTTCAAGAAAAGGTTAGACCAAATCTTACACACTATTTGAGTGTGTAGAAAATTTTCCCTGGCATCCATTGCCATTGGTACCTCCTCAGTATGGGCTGCAAGGCCTTTTGAGGTACTTCTTTTCCTTGTAACTCCTTGTAACACTCTGTGTGTGTGTGTGTGTGTGTGTGTGTGTGTGTGTGTGTGTGTGTGTGTGTGTGTGTGCACACTGTGAAAAAGTCTTAGGCAGGTCTGAAAAATCTTATACTGATAAATTTTCTCAATTTCAAAGGTTAAAATACACGTGTTAGCTTCAAGATTCATCATTTATTAGGAAACCATCACCATAAGTACTGAAAAGTTACCTACAATTGTCAAAAGTCAGTATTTTGCATGACTACCCTTTCCCTGTAAAACTGCTATGATTTGATTTGGAATGCTATCTTAGAGTTTTTGTAAGAAATCCACTGGAGTGTTGTTCCATGCACCTAAAAGGACCTACCATAGCTCCTCTCAATTTTGCCTGCTTTTCTTGCTTCTTTCTCTCTACATAATCCCAAACAATAATATTTAAATCAGGGCTCTGGGGAGGCCACTCCATCGGTTAAAGTCTCCACTAGGGATGTACTGATATATTGTTAATGGTGATATCAGTAGATTTTTAACAGCATCAGTATTGGCCAATTTTTAAAAATATCAGCCGATATTTCAAAAGTATGATTTTTCCAAAATTATAAATAAAAGCCTATTTAGAAGATGAAATTTCTAATATTTTATTGTTTTATCACTTTACATAACTTATTTTTTCATCATAGCCTAGGTCCTAAGAAATGTAGCACATAAGGGTCATTCCATGTCAGTTCAACAGAATTTTGGGTCAAAAAACGTGATTATCACCAATTTTTTTGAAAATTGGCCCACTTATAGATCTCGGTGAGAAAAACAGAATGGCACTTGTTTCAACACTCTAGGTCACATGGTTCCAGAGATATGGCCATTCGAATTTTGTAAAAAAAGGGGTCAATTTCCAAGGTCATACCATGTTTCAACATGAAATATCTCAGCTCCTATTGCACTTACAGAGACCAATTTAAACACTATTTTAAAGCTTTTAAGCAGATCTACAACTTTGTTTCAATTCATATTTTACCCCCGTGGTAAAAAAAAAAGTTGATCTTATTTTTGACCTTTGACCTTGTGTAGGTCATTTGATGTCAACTGATTTTTTTCTCCTTTCACCCAATTTTGGGTACACATGTCTACCTTAACCTAGAACAAGATTTTTAGTGTTGATTAAGTTAGTATAGACGCTACAGCCATTTCAGTGAACCATACCTACCTCCATTTTGACTAAGTACCTTTTTCCACCACACTTTGGTTTGTTTTAAAAAGCTCAAATGCTTCTTTTAGGTTGCATAAGATTAGCGATTTTTGTTTTCTTTCCCACCTACCATCAGCTCCTTTTACAGAAACAGTCTTTCAACCCTGGCATTTGTCTACTCACATCTGGCGAATGATAGAAGTCAATTACTTTGGCAGCAGTTTCACTATTCAGACATTTCCCCAAATGCGGATTATGAGTTGAAAGCACTCCCTTCTCCCTCACCAAACTCTCTGCTTGCCTAGCTATGTAATCTGAGCACTTAAATTCTTCTCCGACCTTTACTTGTGTCCATCTTTTTGGTAGGATAGTAAGAATTGTCAGTTTTTCACTTTGACTTGTCACTTCATTAAATTTCTCTTAGTTGTTGAAGAATCTCCAGTTCTGTATCATCTGAGTCACTGCATGAAATTGGTTGTTTAGTTGCAAGTTCAAGCTTTCTTTTCACAACTACTACTGCTTTCCTCAACTTTCTCTTTGCGTAACCAGCACTGTCAGAGAGTTTACATGGTTTTATTGGGGTCTCATCAAGTATGGCCAATGAAGCATTGAATTTATTAAGCTCATACTGCATTTCAACTACATCTCCAATGGTTTCTAGCTCAGATGGGGCGCTTGATGAGGTGGATGGTGATTTTTCAAGTGGTTCACATTCAGGCATTGGGGATGGATGATTTGCTAGTATATTTTGACAGGTTGCACATGCTTTATGATTATTTGTTAGTTTCAATTCAGGGTTTTGATCAATCAAGTTTTTAGTCAATGCACGAATGTCTTTTTTTCACTTTTCCTTTGTGTTTTTTAAATGGGTCACAACAGAACCTGTCCATATTCAAACTGCTGAAATCCATGTTTACTAAAAAGAAAAAAAAAACATATGTAACTTAAAAGCCAGGGTTGGGTTCAATTACACAAAATGGAAACAATTACAATTTTTTTTCTTCTTCAAATTAATTACAGTTAGTATTGTACTTCACAATTTCAAGATCAATTGCAATTAATTTTGTCTGAATCAATTACAATTACACAAATATAACTATCTATTCTATATAGATAAATATATATCTAAAATAAATATATATCTATAAAAATATATATCTACCATATATCTAAGTATAACTAAATAAACTATCGAAGGTTTATTTTCATTGGATGATGTATGACTGCCAGAGCTAGGAGTATAATTTTTAACAATTGACATTAATTGATCAATTACATCAGTTATAGCTCAGAAATCAATTATAATTACCTTTATTTTTTTTTTATTTTGAATCAATTACAATTACAATTAATGGAAATTAGGATCAATTAATTAAAAATATAATTATAATTATTCATTATATCCAACCCTATTAAAAGCTATTTTTGCTTGGATGGCACAAATAAAACTTGGGACCTACTGATCTTGTTTCAGAGGTCTACAATAAGAAAAATGTGCAGTTTGATTTACAGATTGGAATAAATACAGATGCCAAAAAAATCCTTGCTCCAAGGTTTAAATAAGCTTATTTTCACATGGGTACATACTGTTGTACACAATGAATAAATGCACAAAGTTAAGTAATTCTATTAAAACTCATCTAACTCTTAAAACTAACTCTTTAAGGTACTTATATACATACATAGCTTTACCTTTAAACAGGATAGCAGGTTCGAAGTTCTTCACACTTTTGAATGTCCATATAAATTAATTAATTATGTAATTTAAATTACCTATATTATATAATTCTCTGAAATATACAAAAGAAATTAGATTTTATAATAGGGGCCAGATACTTATTTGACCAAATAACTGGGTTAGATTAGGTTAGATAATTACAAATTTTTTTGAAAATTAGCAGACATTATATATCTCAGTAAGAAAAATCTAATAGTATTTTTCTCAACACTAGCTCAAACAGTTCCAAAGATACGGTGCTCCAAAGTTTGGTGAAAAAGGTACTTGGTCAAAATGGAGGTGGGTATGGTCCACTGAAATGGCTGTAGCATCTATACTAACTTAACACTAAAAATCTTGTTTTAGGTTAAGGTAGACATGTGTACCCAAAATTGGGTGAAAGGAGAAAAAAATTGGTTGTGACATCAAATGACCTACACAAGGTCAAAGGTCAAAAATAAGATTAACTTTTTTTTTTATCAGAGGTAAAATATGAATAGAAACAAAGTTGTAGATCTGCTTAAAAGCTTTAAAACAGTGTTTAAATGGTCTCTGTAAGTGCAACAGGAGCCGAGATATTTCATGTTGAAATATGGTATGACCTTGGAAATTGACCCCTTTTTTTTTACAAAATTCGAAGGGCCATATCTCTGGAAACATATGACCTAGTGTTGAAACAAGCATTATTCCATTTTTCTCACAGAGATCTATAAGTGCGCCAATTTAAAAAAAAAAAAAAAATTAAAAAAAATATGGTGATGGTCACATTTTTTTGCTGTTGAACTGACATGGAAGGACCCATAAGTTTTACCCAATTTTCTTTTCAAACAGCTATTCAAACAAGTGTAAATCCTTTGAGAAATAGATATAAAGCCTAGAAAACCAAAAACTATCTTGTAGTCATAGCTCACAATATTTATTAACCCAGCTAGCTGGTTAAAAACACATTTACTAAGCCCAACGTAGGCCTGCAGTCCAATTGTACAACAAACAAAGCTATGACATCTAATGCAGTGTTGCCATCTTTAATGAAAACTAATAAACCCTAGCTGGATATTGGTATTGGTTATCAGCCAATACTATTTTTAATTATTAGTATCAGTTATTGGCTAAAAAGCAAGGATCATATGTAGAATTCGGACCCCTACCAAGGTTGGGGTCTGAATTCTACATTAGCGGAAGGTTGGGGTCTGTATTCTCCATTTGGCTTGTTTAAGCTACTCTTTCTATTTGAGTTTCTACATTTGCCTTAACATCCGAGGCCATGTTTAAGCTACGCTTTAACTATTCGAGTCAGTTTTAGCCGAACCATTGTTCGGATGTAGGAGATCACACTTAAATTCATACTTAGACGAATTTATGTGGCATGAAAGACACATAAACAATACGTTTTTCCAATTTTGTGATACCATTTTTTCACAATATCCTTTTAATTAAACTTTCACTTAATAAGATTGGATCAAATGTAGAATTCGGACCCCAGCCTTCTTTAGTTAGCTTTATAAGGCTAACTAACGAAAATATCATGACCTAACCTAACCAATCATCAAGGGCATACAGTTAACCTAACAATTGGTTAGGTTAGGTTGTGATATTTTCGTTAGTTAGCCTTTATAAAGCTAACTAAAGAAGGCTGGGGTCCGAATTCTACATTTGATCCATAAGATTTTACAATTGTGTGATTTTAATGGTTTTTATTTGTGATAATAATAATAAAATTTTCTATGAACCTTTAAATTGTTTATTGATGTCCTTATACGATTCATTTGGGGTCTGGCTTCTATAATCTATACATTAGGGGAAAGTTGGGGTCTGGATTCTACATTAGGGGAAAGTTGGGGTCTGGATTCTACATTAGGGGAAAGTTGGGGTCTGGATTCTACATTAGGGGAAAGTTGGGGTCTGGATTCTACATTAGGGGAAAGTTGGGGTCTGGATTCTACATTAGGGGAAAGTTGGGGTCTGGATTCTACATTACGGGAAAGTTGGGGTCTGGATTCTCCATTAGGGTTACCTGGGGTCCAAATTCTACATATGATCCAAAAGCAATATCAGTACATCCCTAGTCTCCACACTCTTTTTTATTCTCCAGATAGGTTTTGACTACATTGGCAGTATGATGAGGGTTGTTGTTGTTGTGCTGAAAAATAAAATTTTGCCCAATTAATCTCCAACCTGATAGCACAGCATGATGAATTAAGATCTGTCTATCTTTCTGCATTCAGTATTCCATCAATTTTGATAAGATCCCCAACACCATTTGCTGAAATGCAGCCCCCAAAATGGATAGATCTTCCACCATGCTTAGTTGTTGGCTGCAAACACATTTCCTTGAATTGTTCTCTATTTTTTCTTCTCACATACTGTCTTCACTTTGTGCCAAAAAATTCAAATTTTGACTCATCACTCCAGAGGACCCTTTTCCACTGGTCACCATTCTAATTCTTGTGCTTTTGAGCATATTTGAGCATCTTTGACTCATTTCCTTTCCTGAGAAATGGCTTTTCAATTGCTACTCAACCATTAAGACCATTTCTGATGAGTGGACTCGCAATCTTGAGGTCTGGGGCAAGTTCTGCACTGGATTTTCATCTATTTCTGAGATGTTAGCTTAACCCTTTAAGGACTGAAGGTACAAACTACTAAGGTTTCAAATACAAGTATTCATAACTTAACCCTACAAAAATTTCTGGGCTTAAAGGGTTAAGGTGTGTCTCATAATTTTTAGAGTTTTCTTGGCCTTCCACTGCATTTTCAATCTTCAACTTTGCCTGTTTCATGCTGTTTTTTCAAAATTGTTTTAATACATCTTGATAGCCCAGTTTGTGGTGACATTTCTGATTAAGATTGACCCTACTCATGCAATAATACCACCCAGTATTGAGTTGCAATGGATACTTTAGCCATTGCTTAACCAATGTAAAATTTTATGCCTTTATCTAGAAGAAAGAAAGAAAATTAACAATTAAGAAATTTTATTAAAAAAATTAAAGTTCATTTAGTTAGGATCTTTAAACAATTACAAAAACATACAATAGAAGTTCTGTTTACAAAGTGTTACTGAATGAGCTTAGAATATCTTGTAAAATAGTACCTAGAAGCTTTGTGCTAAATTCTATTCTATCTCCAGTAGTAGCATATTTTTGATGAGAGATCCATTTTCTTCATTAAACTGCCTAATAACTGAGATTATTGACAATGACTATACATTATAATTTATATTTATAATAAAACAACACTAACATGCTGAAATATTCAACATTATTATTAAAAAAAGAAAAATGCAACTGTACAAAGATGCCTAAGACTTTTGCACAATAGTATATATATATATATATATATATATATATATATATATATATTATATATATATATAGGCCTTGCATAATGAATTTAATTCATTCCAGAAGGTCATTCGTTAACTGAAAAATTCGTTATGCAATGCATTAGTTCAATGGGATTTTCAGTAATTTGTTCCAGAGCCCAAATTTTGACCCTTTTTGCGCTTGTTTACCCATTTTTTAAAGGTTTTTTAGTGTAATGTGTTCTTATTGTTCTATTAATGTTATTCTATGTATATATTTTAAATAAACATGCTAAATAAATAAATTAAACACAGTTAAAAAATAAAAATATTTTTTATTTACCTTGGTCTTGGAGGTGATGAGCTTGAGTGGGCTGGAGATGAGGCTTGGAGGAGGATGGGAATTAATGGTTTCTGGAAGGAGAATCTCCTTCCATTAGGACATCTGGGAGGTCAAATGATTCTCTCCTGGGTGTCCTATTGCCAGTTGGACCTGGTTGAGGGTCATCAGGATCAACAACATCCACAGAAGATGTTGAAGCAGTGGGGGCTGTTGTTGTCTTGAAGTAGCTGTCAATTTTTCTCTGTTTCTTTTTGCTTTCTGCAAATTCCCTGAAATATGGCAGGACTGTCTTCGAAATGACAGATAGCAAGCTCAGTAACTTCAACATTAGGGTGCTTGCTTGCAATGGCCTTCACCTTGCCCCAATGTAACATTAATTCTTTGACTTCAGCAGAAGTTATTTTCTCTTGTTTCATCATCCTCCTCACCAGCATCTGACCCTGACTCTAATTCCTTGGCCAACTCCAGAAGATCTTGTGCAGTCAACTCCTTTCCATGGTCTGCAAGAAGTTCTTCAACGTCCTCTTGATTGACTTCAAGGCCCATGTCTTGACCCAACTGGACAATTTCAGCCTCTACATTTGGTTCATCTATTTGAAAACCTTCAAAATCATGCACAGCAGATGGCCACAACTTCTTCCAGGCAGAGTTCATGCAAATTGTTGAGACTTCTCTCCATGCTCTCACAACATTCTTGACAGCCTCCAAAATGTTGTAATGCTGCTTCCAGAACTGTGTTAAGGTTACAGAATCCTCACTGGAGGTTGCATTATGGCACTGAGCAAGCATGAACTTTGTGTATAGCTTCTTGAAGTTTGAAATAACCTGCTGGTCCATAGGTTGGAGCAGTGATGATGTGTTTGGAGGCAGATATTTTACAGTAATGAAGCTGAAACTTGTCTTGACAATTTTAAAATTAAAAAAAAATTGATAGCAATTGTACACAACTGCTCACAACAGCTACCAACCTCCAACTGAACAGAAAATGTGTTATTACATTTTTCGTTACCAAATTCATTCTGCAAGGTAAAATCATTATTTAAATCAATGGAGCTTTATGGAGGTAATTCGTTAAGCAAAAATTCGCTATTTAAGGCATTCATTATGCAAGGCCTCACTGTATATATATATGTATATATGTATGTATATATATATATATATATATACAGGGTGTCCCGTAAGTCTGGACCCATAGGGAAAAATAATAAAATTACAAAATAGTCCAAAAATTTATTTATAATATATTTTTTTATTATTTTTATTATTATTTTTATTATTTTTATTATTATGATCTTACTCCGCTGGAGTTTTATTTGTGGGGCCACTTGAAAGCCAAAGTGTACGAGGTCAAACTTCAGAACATTTTCCACCTTAAAGCACGCATTGTGGAGGCGTGTCAAGAAATTTCTGCGACTGTGATTCAGAAAGTGCTGTCGCAGTGGAGATTGCGTCTTTAACTATGTGTGCGACACAACGGCGGACACTTTGAACAGATTATGTAATAAATTTTTGGACTATTTTGTAATTTTATTATTTTTCCCTATGGGTCCAGACTTACGGGACACCCTGTATATATAATATATATATATATATATATTGAAGGAGGTTAAACAACCCCAATTAAAAAAAAATATATATATATATTTCTGAGAGAATTCGTGAATTCAGCTCTCAAACGAGGCAAGCGATATTTGACACATGATGGAAGAAATCATTGGTGAACATAGTATAGTGATAGTTAATAAACTAAACATGAAATCTCTGTATTATAACTCTTTTAAAGTAATAATTAAAGGTGTAAATGCGCATTTCAACCCGTATAATATCAGTCAATGGCCAGATGGTATTATTGTTAAGGAGTTTATTCACTTTTCCAGGAGATTTGATAACAGGCAAAATAATAATAAAAATAATAAAAATAATAATAATAATAATCAGTAATAATAATAATAATAGTAATCAGCCAGCTGATATAAAGTTTAAAATGAATGGTGAAGTAATTGAGGAAGTACAAGAGTTTAAGTATTTGGGTCAAACTATTACCAGCTCCTTGAGTGATGACTCCGATATAAGAAAAACAATCTCGAAGCCTTTGTGCTAAAGCGAATATGACTATAAGGAACTTTCGGTTCTATACAAGTGAAGCTAAAGACACACTTTTGTACTTTCTGCAATAATATATACAGACAGCAACTCTGGGTGAATTATAAAAAAGGTTCTGGCAGAACCCTAAATTTGCTGTACAACAGGTCTTTTAGACTCTTACATAAATTACCCCCAAGATGCTCAGCTTCGCAAATGTTTGCTACCCACAATGTCCCGAGCTTCCCGGAGGTAACAAGACATGCTCAACACAGTCTAATGCAAAGAATTAAAAAATCAACCAACCCGATCATCCAAGCTATCCATGAGTCCTGCCATTTATCCTCTAAGCTATGGACTTCTTGGTACGAAAATGTCTGTCTGTAGCTCCACTTAACTTTGACAGTGCAGTATTATTTCTAATCAATTGTATATATTTCTATCCTTAGTATATGAACTGTCATTGTATTATTAATATCTGTCATATGGACTATAATCTGCCAATAAACCTTTTCTTTTTCATTTTCATTATATATATATACGGTATTATATATATATATATATATAGTGCCAAGATCAAAATTGAGGGGGTCTAGATAGTTGTCTTTTGTCCAGGATTAAACTTTAAAACCAATTTTGGGTGGTTGCATACAAAACTGACTGCTACCACAGCCAATTTATACAAATTGTATGTGCGCTTGACCAAAATTTGAACCCAGTGACCTATATCTCAGGTTCTGCACATGATAGAAAGACAATTTAAAAACTGCTTATGATGTATTTTTTTACCTCTGAGGCAGATTAAAACATTTGCAGAGGGCTGCATGCTCAATAATGCATAAAAAAAATCTATGTTTATATTATTTTTGGCCAAAAATTGCAAGTTACAGCTTTTTTTTTTGCAAATTTTTTAAACAATTTATGGTAAATATGTATAATTTTCTACTGAAAATATTACAAATCAACTTAAGATTACTCTAGAGCAGTGGTCTCCAAAGTGGGGTGTGCGAAGAAAATGTGATGATTCTGATTTATCATTGTTTTCTAGCAGAAAGTTCTTGAATTTCAAGATGACCAAGAAAGAAAATACTTGCTAACACACAGTCATTCCTAGGAATTTGCGAGATAGTATCCACGATATCACTTACTTACGATTGATTAAAATTTAGCAAACAATGTAAAAATGGAACCTCTTCCAATCACTGCCCAAGAACAGTTGATTGACATCAGGGAAGATACAAGTTTATGAACCAAATTTCAACAGAAAACTGTGCACAATTGGTGGATTGGATTAAAAAATGAGTACCCAGATTTAGTAAGCGCAGCGAATGATGTGCTCCTTCCATTTGAATCTGCATATCTGTGTGAGGTGTCTTTTTCTGCTATGATAGGTATTAAAACCAAGAATCAAAATAAACTGAACTTGGAACTGGACCTTCAAATCACTGTATCACAGTGTCAAACCAAGATTTTCAGAAATTATAAAGCACAGTCAGCCACATTGTTCTCATTAAATTATATTGGTAAGTATATCTTCACCCTGTCGTATTTCTGTTATATATATATATATATATATATTTATATATTTATATATATAAAATCCATGTTCATTAGGGGTGCGTGTTATTTATTTTTGCTGAATAAAGGGTGTGAGATCAAAAAAGTTTGGAGACCACTGATCTAGAGTATCACTCATTAAACAAAGTAATAAAAAATAATCATCTAAACAGCTTCAGAATATTGTATTGAACACTTTCAGCATTTTTCTTGATTTTATCTTTTGTTGAATAATGCCATCACAATGTTCAAATCTTACTACAGATGAGGAAGCCTCTATTACAATTTTAATGTGCCTCTCTACAGCTTGATTATGACAAGGCTGGTTGAGTTTCAGTGCTTCCTTTATGTTGAGTTCTTCATTTGTTAGAGATGCTCTGATAGGGGGCTCATGAATGTCAGGTGAATTTAAGTTTATCATTTTGAGATACCCTCGAGCTTCATTATCAATTTTAGGCACATGAATCTCCTGATACTACCATCTCTCACAACACTCAAGTCAGCCTGTAACTCTGGTACTTCAATATCTTCAGCTGAATCAATTATCAGGTCAGTACCTTCAAAGTCATTGTCTGTCACTGTTTCAACCAATTCATTCCCTCTAACCAAAAGTAGGGTACGTTGTTAACTGCGGTGTTGTGGATTTGTGGGTCTGAATCAGCAAGCATGGCAATTAATACGTTCTCAGAGTGAGCATAGTATGCATTTTGGACCTCAGGGTTGTTACGGGTATCTATCTACCCACTTAGGCTGGGTTTTTCTTAAAACTTTACTTTTTAAAATAATAATGGGAATAAAACTTGCTCCATTTAATCAGGTTAAATGATATATTTTGAATCATTCTATAATGTAACTGATTGCTCTCTACCAAATACTGTTTTAGCAATTTTTGTTTTTTGCTATACAAGGAGCCATAAATGTCACAATGCAATGTGTACATATATTCAATCTCTAGGTAAATAGTTAATGATCAATCTCAGAGTTTCACCTAAGAAGCAGCAATAGTTACCAATATAATGTGGATAATGAGTTACAATTGCTTTTTGAAAATTTATTATTTCCTTTATTTGAAGTTGAAGTGGAACAAAACCAGTAGCTAAGCAAATAAAAAATACTACATAATATTTGTAGAATGTAGATACTCAAGAACTAATTTCAATAATTAAAGAAAGTTGCAAAAATAAAACAATGTTACTGCTATCCTATATATCAAAGATCAAAATAATATTCAGTCATTCAACAAAGGCAATACTAATATTTTTATACTTCAAATTAAAACTTTACAATTATTACAACATTATGACACTAATTACAAATTATACTTCAAATTAAAACTTGAAAAATATAAAATTATTTTTATACTTTTATATTTTTATGCTAAAGATTAATGCCTTCTGCTCTGCTGCCAAAAGAAGTGTTTGTCATACAACTCCTAAGCTTGTCTAACTATGGTGATCAGGTTTTTTGTCAAGACCTAAATGCGACACTTTACCAGTCATCGCATTGTTCCTTCTGGTGTTTGAGGGTTCAATGACACATCACAAGTTTTTCTGCAGTTTCTTTACCTAAACAATTTCTCAGCTTAGTATGCACAAGGCCAAAGGTTGAGAAAAGAGACACTACTGATGCTGAACTTGCTGGCAATGAACTAATTTTTGCCATAAATTTACAAAATTGTGGATTAGCAATGTTAGTCGTCTTGCCATTCTTCTTCTCAATCACTTTCCACCATTTTGCTGGAGAGAATGAATCAATGACACTTTTCAAGCATGGATTTGAGTTAATATTGGATTTTACTTCATCACAAGCAGTTGAACAAGTACTAGTATATATTGAATTGCCATTAAAACAGTGATGTAGGTCTCGAGACCAATCTCGAGACCCAATTTGTAGATCTCGATCTCAGTCTCCACTATTTAGATCTTGGTCTCAATCTCAGTAGAGACAGTCTCAGTTTTTCTCCCCAAGACCTTTCGAGACCGTAATGAAAAATACATGTTATTGGCATACTCATGACTGATGGCTTGGTTGAACAAACAATTCAGAATGTTTATGAAAGTTTGTAAAAGTAAGGGACTCTAGGTATTCACTAATCAGTCACCCTGTTTTGAGTTGCCACATTTGTCTTGCAGGGGGGTGTGGGTAGTGATGTTAAAAAACCATTTTTTTTATGTCCATATTTTTTTTTGTCGTTTTTTATTTTTTTTTTATAATTAATATAGATATTGCCAATTTAATTATAAAGTATACTTTTGCAATATATATATATTATAAAAACAAATAAATAAATAATAAAATAGGCCATATGGTACCAGTATAGAATGTCCTTTTCAGCCTATTTACAGAAAAAACTGGCCTCTTTCTTGCACTGAAAGTCTTGTATCTTGAGATCCGTTAAACTTGCAAGAACACTGGCTGGGAGCTGACTGCCCATTGTCCAACCTTTCCAGGACTCTCCCATCCATGCCTCGGATTTTGAATCTCCCACTTAACTATCCTTTAGACCCGCGATGACATATTTCCCCCCCGAGACCATCCATATATATACATACACATACACCCATATACATATATACCAATATATACATAAATACTTATATACACATATTTATATCTATTATATACCCCATACACACGCATACATCCAGAATTGCAGATACATACGCACGCATACTCACATATATACCTACACAAACTCATACACCTCTATTTCGCCCTTTCATTACCTCTGAGATCATTTAGCACATATCCATACAGCCAAAAGAAACCAATTAAGCACAGACAGAGCAGCAAAGCTAGTATTTATATCCCAAAATGCAAAATTCCCCGAAAGTGAAGTAAAACATGGTGCTACATTGGCTTTGTCAACATCCAAATCTGCAATAAGTACCAGTACCTGTGATATTGAAACTATATGCTCTAATCAATCTAGTGATAATGATTCTTCAATGGAAATAGAATCAGATAATGAAAGTTAAACAGCATTAGGTTAACACAAAGGTTAAAGAAAGAGATGAATATTTTTATTTTTTTTATTTTTCTATTTGGAATATATATATATACACACACTGGTATTCTTGCCAATCACAATTATATATATTGTTTTATACCAGTATTAGTATTATGTATTTTTTATTATGTATATTATACCAGTACCTGTGATATTGAAACTAGCATATATGCTCTACCCAATCTAGTGATGATTCTTCCATGGAAATGAAGGTTAAACAACATTAGGTTAACAAAAAGGTGAATATTTTTTTTTTCTATCTGGAATATATATACTGGTACTCTTGCCAATCACAATTATGTATATTGTTTGAAACGAAGAAGAATGTTTTATGTTCTAGTTAAAAAATATATATACATATAAAAAATGAGGGTTTGTTTTTCCTTTCTATTATATACTTTTTGCGTGATTCAGTTTTTCTAAAAGATGACTATATATACTAAGTATAACCATATAAGCATGGTAGTATAGTAAATTATAGGTAATACTAATATACTTATTAGATTAAAGGAAGAAAAATATGGAATAAGTTTAAAACAATAAAAAACAAAAAAAAATGAACTATCTTCGTTTTAAACAAAAAAAATGACAATAAAAAACGACTCATCACTAGGTGTGGGTCTGGATTTTTTTTAGGTTAGCACTACAAAAAAAATGACTTAACAGTGCCTGCCTCTAGTGCTCCAACTGAGCGTGTATTTAGCCATGGAAGCATAATAATGAGGTCCCACAGAAGTCAAACTTCAGCAGATCTTCTGAGCATGCTGATGTTCCGTAAGTGTAATGAGCACCTATCATGCTTTAAATAAATGCACAAGTCAAACTGGGTAGTGGGTACATTCATTAAACCTTCTGTAACAGATATAAAAGAAGTAAATAAATAAAAAGTATGTATATATATATATTCATTTGTTAATTTATAGGCTACACTTTTTGCATTCAACACACTACATCTGAGAAAATAGTTATTAGTTTATTAATATACTTAACATAGTCTAATTTCCATAGTAGTGTAAAACAAATTGAAAGGGCATGAGCTTGGTCTCAATCTCAAATTTTAAGGGTCTTGATCTTGGTCTCGATCTTGGTCTCACAGGATCAGGTCTCAGTCTCGGACTTGGTGGTCTCGACTACATCACTGCATTAAAAACTGACTAAAAAAATATATATCTTATCTTGTGCAAATTTGTTCAAATGTACCTTTTTTTAATAATATATATTTCCTGTTTTGGCTATAATGTATGGTACTTTTTTTCATAAAATATTTTGTCCTGATTTGGCTATTTTTTCACTACTCTGGCGACTTAATTAGTTTATTGTTTTCTGTTCTGGCTATTTTTTCGTGACTAAATTTTATTAGTTTGGTGAGTTTTGTGCTAGCAATATGACATGTCAGTCCTGTGAACATGATTTTGAAGATCTGCCATATTCAGCTCAGGTTGTTAGGTTAGGTTATTATAGTTTTTCCTCCCAGTGTGGTTTCATAATGAGAGCAAACTTTTCTGGTTAATTTTGAGGTGTTTTGCACATTTCCTATGGTAATGTGTCATTTATGAGATCTCATAACATGAACATATCCTATATGTTTATGTTATGATATCTCAAAAACTATGGTACACATTTGCACAGGAAACCAATGGCAGATTCGTGCAAAGCACCTCAAAATTGACCAGAAAAGTTTGCTCTCATCATAAAACCACACTGGGAGGAAAATCCAATATTTACCTAGATTTGGGATAGACATCCGTGTCTTCAATGTAGAGAGCCATCAGTGGAGCAACATATTCTGGATTTGTCTTGAAGCCATTCAACAGCCAATTCTTCTTGTTCTGGTGAGATTTGAGCCTTTGTGTTTTGGGTGAGCATGGTATGCCACCAGGTTAAGATGAGTTATGCACTGATTGAATCTCTTCTGGATTTTGTGCTTGTAAGATTGTGGGGCAGGAGCATCTAGGAGATTCCACCAAACATGCACAGCATCACCCAAAGTGCAGGAATCTTTTTGCATTGTGTCCAGTGCACTGGAGACAATTTGCAGTGGTTTCTGCAGATGCATAGCTTCTATGTGGATGCTAGCATTGTTCATGATTACAAAAACATTCTCATCAACATCACATTCATGTTCAAACATATTTCATGAAGTATTTGGTAGTTTTTCAGGAATGTGTCAATGCATTCATCTTGACTGTTCCATCTGGTTGAGTTTGGAAGCTGAGGTTTGACACCATGTTTTTCTTGAAGCCACCCAGATGGTTGGTGATGATTTTGGAAATATTTCTGAACTTTAACCACCTTATTCAGAACTGTTCTTGGAGACACTTCAGATTCCACCAAGTTCAAAAAGTGGGTAGCACATCCATAGACAAACAGCTGTCTACTGTTGCCATCCTCATTTCTTCCTCAAAAACAATCCTCTAGTTTCTTGTCAACACCATCTTGGCCTCACTGTCTGAACAGAAAGCCACAATCTGCATGGGAACAAGGAAATAGAATAAATGCATGGGATGAACCAAGTTGTTTAAATTGAGTCAATAAAATATTGATAGTGATATTTCCAGTAATTTTTTATATCTAAAGCAAATATTTCAGATTAACAAGACAATATATAGTGATTTATAATCTATTACCATAAATAGGGGTTACTTTGACTAGTGGAGCAACTTTGACCATTTTTAAATATTTATATATTTTGGGCTGTAACTCTAAAAATATGAAACAAAAAAATATATGTAAGGAGTATTTAAAGTGCAAAAATTACTCAATAGGAAAATGTAGAGTTTTTGTTTATATTATCAATTAATAAAAAGTAATAAGACAATAAATGTGCTCAGAAAAAAATTATGATTTTGGTTCATTCAAACTGATACCTTCATATACAAGGTAAATAACTCTGATTTTCACAAAATGATCTTATAACCTTGGACCATTGTTCCATGGGGTAATAAAAGAAATTTATAGATAATTTAAGTTTGTAGGCTATTGATAATGCAATAGGGCAACTTTGACTGAGATCAAATGGGGCAACTTTGACTACCATCGTTAAAAGGTTAAAACTGTTCCAAACTCTCCTACAAAAATCAAGAGAGTAATCAACCTACATTTTCAATGACTACAGTAGAGACATAGTAATAAAATGTGTACTTATGCTATTTTTAATTTAGCTACATTTATTTAAATATACTACTGATAAAAAGTCAACAGTGGTCAAAGTAGCCCCATTTTATGATGTCTAATTTTTTTCCACTTTAGTAGTCAAATTTCCATTAGATTTTCAAAACTCCCAAACAAAACAAATAACCCAGTGGTCAAAGTAACCCCTGGTTACAGTACTCTACTTACATAACATCCGTAAGTTGATTCACAGAAATTTATCTCTTGTTCAGCAATGTCAGCACAATAATCTGCCGTCTTCTTCCGAGATCCACAGTCCAATGATTTGATGAAGTAGGATTTATTACCATAATGCAGGCATGATCCAATGATGGGCTGATTATGAATGTCTGACCATCCATCCTGGATCAGCATGACAGGTTGTCCAGTAAGTTGCGTAGCCAATGTCTGTTGACACTCTTGGTAGACAGTGTCCAGAAGATCTGCGCTCAAGTGCTGGACTATGGTAACTTCCACCTCTGAACATTGAAATTAATTTTTTCATATGCTCATTCTCAGCTACAGTACATTGAAGGAGATGTTGCGAGCGTAAAACATTCTGGCAAACTGCAAATCTAGTTGACGTTTTTCTGCTTCTGATGTCTTGCGCACAAATCTATCAATGCTAGGCAAGATTGTTGATTTAGTTTTCTTACTAGAATTAGATACTGATGCATCAGTATTACTATTGTCAGAGGTGTTTGACAATGCACTACTACTTCTTTTGCATGGAGTTGATGTTATGAATGAATCCATTAAGGGTACTGCCTCTTGAGGTGTTTGTAACAGGTACTGCGTAACTCCCATCATCATGATGCTCATGCGCTTCTTCCAATGGCTTGGATTGTGTTGCTGATATAGATTAAAGCTCTCTGCACACTCATACTCATCTGGTGAAACTTCACCACCTGATCTTTTTGCATATTGTTCACACTTTTTAAGATGATCTCTCAGTCTTTCTATTTTAGCATTCACTTTAGAATGACAATGTTTACTTTTTGTTTTTCTTTGGTATCACTTCCCTCTTTACATGCTTCAAATTCAGCCCATTCTTTTGCCTTGTAGTGGCCTCTTCCAGTCATTTTCACAGATATAATAGAACAATTCAGAATGAGGCAATAACATCAATTGCAATCAATTCCAGACAATTTTGAATATGGAAAAATCAAACATATGTTGACATGTAATTTTATATATATATATATATATATATATATATATATATATATATATATATATATATATATCCCCGCAAGGGGGTTCTAAGCTCGTGCTCTTGAGTGCTCTTTGTACGTGCTTGTTCCTGGAGGTTTCACATGCGCCCTCCCGGCCCTAGCACCCAAGGATGATGGGGCTCGACCCTGCAGTCCTTGGTCTTTTTCCACTTCTACTGTCCCCTCCACCCTTTCTTTTTCCTCTGTCTTTCCTCTCACTTTTTCTTTGTTTTTCCGCTGAGATATGCCCTTTAAATAGAGGCAAATCGGTTCTTCCTGAACTAAAAAAAAAAAATATATATATATATAAAATAATAGCTATGGATTAGTTAAATGTTTACACTTGACACTCCAAAATAATAAAACCCACCTTGTATCTAAAAAGCCTGTGTTTTTATTAAAAAAAAACCTGGTGGGCTGGGCAATTAAAAAAAAAAAAAACACCTGATTTTTGTAGAGGGTTTTTAGGGCTATCTCCCTGGCTTCCTTATGAGGAAATTTCAGGATCCTTTGGAGCATATCATAAAAGTTCTTAGCACCATCTGTGCATCAATACTCCTCCTTGATCTGGAACCAACTTGAAAAATAGACCAAGATACAAAAACTCTAAGTGTGACCAGAACTTTGAAAGGCTTCCTTTGAGATGTATAAAATCTGAGGATTTTACATGTCAGAGTCAACCACCTGAATGACAGATCAGTCCAACTTCAAGGAGCTCAAGATCAGGATCAACAGAGCCAAGCATAAGCATAACAGCCATACAGATTCTAAGCATAATACTGATCAGTGCTAAGGTCCTCCAGTACTTCATTAGGAATAACTGGAAATTTTGAATTCCTAATTGGCTTGAATGAAATCACATCCCACTGACACACACTTCCACCAAGTTCAACCCCTATCTTCCTTGAAAATGAGTCTGGGCTCTTTGTTGTTCCATCCAGAGTAACAAAGATGTGACAAAGGGGGAGCTCATTACAGTGTAGTAGGCAAATGCTCCACTGCAAAGGTCTACCAAGCAGTTCTTCAAGGCATCTGATAGCTCCACCATTTGAACCAGTCATTGCATTAGTCCTATCATGGCAAGTTTGGTTTGTAATTCAGTGTCTTTTGAGGGCCTTGTATATATCTGTTGCAGTAGTTGACCCCTTGCCATTACTTGGAGTTGCATGTGAGAGGTAGAAATCACCTGAAATAGTATTCAGAAATTAGAGAAATTTTTAGATATTTCAGGGTTTTTATCAATTTTTCAATTTCTATATCCAAAATCCATCTTAATAAACATTTTGAGTAATATCTGTTACAAAATGCAAACTAAAGATCAAAATTTTAAATCTTACCAGATTCTCCTACAATTACATAGTGCTCTTCTAGCTCAGTTCTATAATATTTGCCATTCACTTCAACTGTCACCATTGTTGCATCTTTGTGACCATCCACATAAATAGCATCCACCAATTCAAACAATTTACCCTCCTCTTTTCTTATGGCTTTAGGATATTTTTCACATCTTCTCGGCTTGTTCCTGCAAAGTTCATAGTGCAAATTTACTCAATTTTAAAGAGAGTTATTTAAGCAAGTTCCATAGGTTTTGACTAACAATATTTAAATTTCAACTCTTGTTTGAAATGTATGTCTTTTTGTGAAATACTCGATTTGAATCATATACTAATGTACAAGATAATTGGACTGTTACCTGTCAATTACATTCATCTGCTGCTGCTCCGGCTCTATCACTTACTTGATACCTGGTAAAAGACTTACTTTATATGAAGTTAATATTCTAACAAGATGTTCATTGGACAGCAGTATCCAAGATTTGGACTAACTATTAGCAACGTTACATGGATTATTTATAAATAATTTTTTCAAAGGTATTGTCAACAGAGCAACAAGAGTGTTCAAAGCACACTCATATTTTAAACTATACAGTATACCTATCATACTGCTGAGCGAGGTTTGGTAGACTCTTCCTATTTTGTTCTATCCTGGATTCCTGTTGTTCACTGACACCAGCTGTTTCATCATGTGATTCCAGGCTGCCCTGGCTTGAGTGTGTGTCAAGATCACTGTCATGTATTGCTGCTGAGCTTGATGGAACAACTTGAAAAACTCTTCTGAGCTCTTCCCTGGGGATAATAAAATACAATGATTATGATACAAGATAGTTTACCAAAGCCACAAAAATAAAATTTTATAATTTGTAGCACAATCATTTCAAGAATCACAGATTTTTGGTAGCTATTAATGAAAAGTTTTTTAATTTATACAGATCAAACTCACCAATTCTTTTCTTTTGCTTGCTCCTACTGTATTCCTCTCCTTTTGTATCTGATGTCTGCCAATGTAAGGTGTTCCTTAAAACCAACACACCATCCTATTCTAGCCGTTTTCTGGTCCTCATAGAAAGCATAGTCTTCTTCTGTCATTTTGAGTTGATACAAATGTTTCCAAATCTCTTCTCTGATTTGAATCCTCACAGAAGATGTCAAACTTGGAAGTTTTTTCAATGAAGGAAGAAAGATCACTCAGGAACTTGTCACCACATTTCTCTTTTATATATCTATCAAACCTACAAAATTACCAAAATTTCAATGTTATGGATGCAAATTTCAATTATAAACCCAAAGTTAGTTCTAGTTAAAACAGAATTTATTACTGATCATTCTTATGATTTGCAAATCACTGAATCACATGATTATGTTAACCCCTTAGCTGCGTGAGGCTCCGAACAAAAACGAACACACAGTGCAGAGTCATGTTCCCCAAATTTTGTAAATTTGGGGTTTACCGAAATTTTGTTTGTTGTGTTGCTTATATAGTTTTTTTCAATGATGTATCAACATTTATTATTGTTCAACTTGATTTAGACTATATATATGAGGAAAATATATTTGTTAAATACAGAAAAATACAGAAAATTTTTAAATGAAAAGTTATTTACTTACTATTTTTTAGGCGAAGTTGACTTTTGTGTGGTAATCTTCAAAGCATTTTGTAGGGCAAATGAATACTTTGCATTGTTTGCATAAAAACTACTACTTTTCTTTGTTTTCTTTTCGCACATACAACGCATTACCTTCTTTGGTGTCTTGATGCAATAATAGAAGACTCTTCCAAAAAATGATGGCCAGTCAGACGAGCTAGAGTTGGATCATTTGTAGGCCCGCTACTAGAACGGGAACTGTCAGTGCTGTGTCCATATTTTTCAAATAAAGCTGTAATCAGTCTCTTTGAACTGCAGAAAAGTAAGACTACTGCCTAGTTTTTTATGAATTACGTGTGCATTCAGTACACTTATATCCAAGAAACGTAAATAAATCTTCTTATAATACCTCTTTAGATGAGATCTTGCACAGTTTGTAGCCGAGAGAAACTGATCCATCAAATCAACTCCTGCCATATTATGTTTATAGTCTATGCAAAGTTTTGGCTTTTGCTTTTCTATACCACCTCTTGCTGTTATGGTTTCCATTTTCGCATCATGAATAGTACTCATGACAAAAACATCTTTTGATTTTTCCACCTCATGACCATCAATTTATTTCTGTATCGAACAGCTATTTCACCTTTCTTCAACTTTGCTGATGTCACTTCCTTTGGCAGTCCTTTTCTGTTTTTTCGCACAGTTCCAATGACATCTGTTTTGTGTGACACAAGATAATCAAACAGAAATATACTCGAATAGTAATTATCTAGGCCTAGGAAGTACCCTTTATCCAACATATTTTCCATAAGTGAGATGACTATGTTGGTTGAATGGGACTGTTTTGTTTCATCTACACAACATTTATAGGAATCTGTGTTCCTTTACCTTTATATATAATAAAGTTATATATATAGCCTGTTTTGGCTTCACAGAGCATGAAACATTCCACTCCAAATCTTGCACGTTTGAGGGGAATATACATTTTCTAGCTCAACCTTCCCTTCCATAGTAATAAGCTTTCATCAATCGAAATGTCACGAGAAGGGACATAAGCTTTTTGAAAGCTTTGTTTATATAAGTCTAATACCTCATCAATTTTGTACAGTTTATTGCTTGAATCAGTACTGTCTGAGAAATGCAAAAACCTCATCACCAACAAAAATCTATCCCTTTTCACAATACTATAAAATATGGGCGTATCTAGTAGAGGTTTTCTAGAAAAATATGATTGTAGTTAGTTTTTGTACAATTCCCATCAAAAGCAATATGCCTTCAAAAAGCCTTATTTCTTGCACAGAAACATCACTCCAGTCATGAAGCCTACTCCATTTAGGAATTCCAAATGGTTGCCATCTCTTTTCTGAAATACACTTTTCAGCATATTTATTTGTCTCATCACAAATAAGTTTTATTATTTCATCAGTAACTATACATTCATAAATTCCTAATACATCATTTGCTTCTATATTACTACTAATTTTAGGGCCACTATCACCCATAAATAGGAAAGGATTGCGCACATTACCATTTGGATGCCATGAATCTGCACTTGAATTGGCTATATCCTCAGATTCACTCTCATCAGAATTAGATTCAATATCGGAATTGAAATCATCATCACTATCTGTATCAGAAAGATGCAAACTATAATCATCGTCATTATCATCATCTTGTACTAACAATCGCAAATCACTATCACTAAGGTTTACATTTTGCCAATGTCACAAATAAGGGAGGCAAAAAAAAAACACTTCACATGCACGCAATGTCTGGCAATAACTCAAATACAACAGTTCTAATTTATGTACTAATATTTTTTAACCAATCAGTGTGTGACTGACGTCATGAGTTAAAACAAAATCAACGAATCATAGACGAGCACACACATTTGTGCTTTCCGCAGGCTGTTATTCACGATAAATTCATGGCGCACATATGTGTGTGCTCCGCAATATCTCGTTGATGACCGAGCACGCACATATGTGCACTCCGCAGTTAAGGGGTTAATAAAATTAATGTCACAAACAAATAAATGTAACTACAAAATTTACAAAAGTATGACATTTTAAATCTTTTTAATAGGGACTGAAAATTTGAATCTTACCTTGAAAATTCTTTGACTAGATCCTGAATCTTGCTGGTGACGCTGGGGCATGAAATTGGATAGACATTGCACCAAATCCAGTGTTCAATCAGACTTAGTGCAACTGTATCAACTGCTTGTCCAGTTTTCTTCTGCCATTACACACTGGATGACATCTTTACCAAGAGGAAGCTTTCCATTGGGGAATGAGTCTGTGCTTGAAAATCTGTGACCTCCAAGAATTTTTATTGTGTCACCGCATCTTAACATCCTACTACATGCAGTATTTTTTGGCAATAAGGTTATCAAAATACATGTATTTATCAATTCTATAAATTCAACCTGAAAAGAAAAATATAATTTCAAATTAAAAACAATATTTGGAGAAAAAGCGCCAAAAAATTACATTTTTTGAGCAAAAATGATGAAACATATATTTTTTTATGCATTATTGACCCAGCAGCCCTCTGCAAGTGTGTTAATCTGCTTCCAAGGTAAAAAATACATCATAAACAGTTTTTACATTGTCTTTCTATCATGTCCAAAACCTGAGATAGGTCACTGGGTTCAAATTTTGGTCAAGTACACACATGATTTGTATAAATTAGCTGGTAGCAATCACAGTTTTGTATGCAACCACCCAAAATCAATTTTAAAGTTTAATCCTGGACAAAAGATAACTATCTAGACTGCCTCAATTTTGATTCTGGCACTTTTGATTTTTTATTCCACTCTAATATATATTGAGAGCTTAGTATGAATTGGTCTTCAGTACCCCAAAAAGTGACAAAGCAATACTTGACAGATGCATTTTTCAAAGAGAAATTGCAAGGAAAATGTATAACAGACTGAGTTTACCCCAGAAGATGTAGCAAGAGCTATAAGACAAATGAAATCACATTCAGCTGCAAGTCAAACAAATGGAATGCACTATTAATTAAAAACTGTAAAAATGAAATAGCTACACCCTTATACTGGATATGAAGATCCCTGGACACTGAGGAAATACCAAGCATCTTGAAAAGAGCAAACATTGTCCTATATATGTTACAGTCAAAGTGTGTAACCTGCCATTTTGCGTAATGGCTGAAATTCTGCCTTGGTCATTTTGTACAAGATCATTTGCCTGGTTAAGTCAACTGTATGCCCTTGAAAATTCGATTAGGTTACGTTGTATTATTTTTGTTAGTTTTAACAAAAAATAACACAACTTAACCTAACCAATTGTCAAGGGCATACAGTTGACCTAACCGGGCCTTCAATGGTGAACATTGGAATAACTTTGAAGGCCTGGGTAGTATTTGAAAACCTCTATTGAAAACTCAAATGTGTTCAAATGGGTATTTGAAGTGTGTTTTTCACTTATTTGAAAAGACCTGTGGATGTATGTATGTTTTAGCAGATTTAGTTAGTTAAATAAAGGTTTCCAATTTTATTGTGAT
The DNA here is from genome assembly GCA_023014485.1 of Bathynomus jamesi. Lineage (NCBI taxonomy): Eukaryota > Metazoa > Arthropoda > Malacostraca > Isopoda > Cirolanidae > Bathynomus > Bathynomus jamesi. Next base: position 1,577,527 of record JAJOZX010000150.1, read on the forward strand.
GTTTGTTATTTCTATGAATTCATGACAAAAGTCATTTTAGCCATTTCACGAAATGACCAAGGTGGAATTTCAGCCATTTCATGTAATGGCTGAAGATTTTAGTAATTTTGTGAAATGACCAAGTACAGTGAAACACTTTGACTAACATATATAAAGGAGGGGATAGATCTCAAGCAAAGAACTATGGACCAGTGTCTGACATCCCACCTCACCAAAATATTTGAAAGAATAGTCAGAGAAAATCTATGACTTCTTGGAGACACTGAAAAGATTCAACAAAAATCTGCATGGATTCCAATCAGGAAGATCATGCCTATCACAACTTATAGAGCATTATAACAATATCCTAGATGCACTTGAAAGCAATGAAAACTATGATGTCATATACACAGATTTTGCTAAAACTTTCAACAAATGCAATCATGTTACAATAGCACATAAAATGAAACATATGGAAATAACAGGCAAAGTGGGAAAATGGATCTACAACTTCCTCAGAAAACATCTACCAGGTTGTCAAAATTCAAGGTGTATCATCATCAGCTCAGAAGTACACAGCTTAGTACCAATCACAAGGTACCATACAGTACTGGCCCTTCCTGTTCATTATCATGCTAAACAGACAGTGGAGTAAACAACAGTATAGTAACATCCTTTGTAGACAATACAAAGATCCGCAGAAAAAACAGTGATGCAAATGAAGTAGAGGCATTGCAGAAAGAAAAAATATACATGGTCAGAAGACACCAATACAACATTTAACACAGAGAAATTTCAGCTCTTGAAATATTATGCTCCAGATAGATAGGAAATTCAGAGAAGCACGAAAGCTGTTGACTTGGGGGTAATAACGACTGATGATGCCAAATTTGACACACAAAATCAGATAGTAATAAACAACAGGGAGAGTCATGGGACAGGTACTAAGAACATTCAAAAGGAGGGACAAGACAGTAATGATTCCCCTGCTGAGAACACTGATCAGGGACAGACTGGGACTCAAAAGTGGCCATGGACTTTCACCCAGACCAGGCTACACAATACGCACATGTGCACCCTCCCCAACACCACCCTTAGGGCCACAAAATAGTGAAAATACCACCACCCAAACTCAATTATTGGACATTTTTTATTATATTGACACACTGTTAATATAGTAGAGCTGCTATTATAGACAACACAGTAAAACAGAAAATATAGACCAGAAATTAACATAGTCATACACTATGTCATTAATTACATGGAAAGCAAAAAGCCTATCTACCAGAGAAAAATATGTATTATTCTAATGTGTCAGCAGTTTTCTCAGCAGCTCACTCCTCTGCAATTCTGTCTAGCATCACATCTGTACCCTGGGCCATTAAGATGTCCTTCTCAGTTGCTATCAGCACAAACGCCTCTAGGTGCTCCTGGGAGAGAGTGCTCCTGAGTCGACTTTTGATGTACTTCAGGGTTGAGAAACTTCTCTCACAGGCCACCTGGGTGATTGACAGGATGAGCAGGAACTTGTACCCAAGGCCTATGATGTGGTAAGCATCTGTCAACAAGTTGTACCTCCAGATTATCTGGTAACAACATACTGCACAGTCTTTACAAGAGGAACACCTTTTATTCCTGATCTCCACTTCATCTTCCTTTCCATCAGTCTCAGGTCTGTCCTCAGGTCTCTCTGACTATTCTGATGGTGTATTCCTCCAGTGCTGATGTTTACAGACTCTCCCACTTACCATTCTTACCAGTTCAGATGCAAAAATTTTCCTTGCACTAGGCTTGCACTCAGCTATGCTGTCCTCTTCCACAATTTCACTGCATGGGATTCTGCAGGAGCAGCAGCAGCACCTGCACTGATTTTACTTGTGCTACCTACCTCAGCATGGGCATGGCTCACAGCACTACTACTAAACAAGTCAGTTAATTTTTTACATTTGGCCACATCAGCTTTGAGAGATTTTGCTTTCTTCTCTTAATTTTTTGGCACCACCTTTGCATTTTTGACTGGGTTGACTTGGCATTTTGAAATTGTCCTTATTCATTGCGATATTTCAATTGTTTATTTCATTGAAAAACACAATACTATTTAGACACTTAAGTTTTATATCAGTGATTAGCTAAACAAAATATTGAAGTAAAACTATAACAGATGCATTAGTTGATAAACATAGCTTTTCAACAGCAACATCTGAATTAACATCTAGGCATAGTGGACCAAGCAACACCACCAGTCCACTGTCCACAGGGTTGCCAGGTCTAGAAAAAAAATCATCCTAGATGCAAGTCAAAATTATCCTAGTATTACGCAGGAATATAAAACGTATAATGCGCCTCGGTGGTGTAGTGGTTAGCGTCACTGACTACGAATCTATCGGCCCCGGGTTCGAGACCCAACGGCAGCCAGCGCACAGCAGAACCCAGCTGTTCATCCTTCCACACAATAAAGAAAGTGGTTGGTAGATAAATGGGTACCCTAGGTGGCCTAGTGGTTAAGACGCTAGGCTGCTGATGGGGCATGGTTCGGATTCCACGTTAAACTGTAGGTCTAAGGTGGAGTGAAAAGCTTGACCTTCGTCAGAATGAACAATTCGGGCAGAAGCTAACCAAAGGTATAAATACCATTCAGATCATTCTTTTTGCCAACTTATTATTTGTATACATCAATATAGGGGGAATGGGCTGCAGCAGCTGTGCAGACAGAAGAATGAGGAGATGGGAGATCATTTACTTTTCTTCTCTATTTTTTGTGTTACCCTCACTGGCCCACAGATCAACCAGCCCACCTGGAATTCTCCTAGTGCTCTAAATGGCCAGTCCGCTATTGACACTGATCATACCAAAACTTGAATACTATTCAGTTTTTATATCCCCATATAAAAAGGAAGAAATTAATAAACAAAGAAATTAATAAATGAAGAAATGCACACACATTTCATAGCCAAGATTGATGGCTGCAAAGAACTCAACTACTGGGAAAGACTACGTAAACTAAATCTGTACTCCCTGGAAAGGAGGAGAGAGGGGTACACCATAATCTACATATGGAAAATAATAAAACTGGTAGCTACCAAACCTAAAACTAAACCCAATTACCATTCAAACAATGTTGGAAAATATGAAAGGCAGAATGTGTAGTGTTCCCAAATTAAAGGCCCAACAAAGGACCTCTTCAACACTGAAGGAAAATAGCTTGGTTGTCAGGGGGGGCCAACACTTTTTAACCAGCTTCCAAAAGATCTCAGAAACATTACAGGGGCCTTCAAGAGAAGATTAGATGTCTTCGTGTGAAGAGAGACCAACACACGGAACATCAATGAGGTTAACAAGGTATACTGTACATATACATCAGTGATACAGGACTCAAGACCAGTCTTGAGACTATTTTTTCTGGTCTTAGTCTTGGCCATAGTGGTCTTGACTACATTAGTGTGATGTTCCTCAAGTGCTACAAACACTTATCTTGTTTTAAGTAGGCAGTTAACTGTTAAAAAATGTCAAACTATGAATTTGTGAATAAATTATGAGTAAATTTTGCAATTGTCACTTGATAACCTCTTTAGATCTTTATTACCGAATATGAAATACAAAGCTTAGAAATTAGGCATTACACAATACTGAATACATGCAAAAATTACATATGGTCTCAGTTTCAGTCTTGGGTGCTTATGTTTAAATACTGATGATGAAAAAGGGTCAAGGGAATGTAAATGCCTTGGGCTGCTTCCCTTCAAAGGTAGTTGGAAAACTACTGAATCCAAGAAAATAAAAATGGATAAAATAGTTAAGCAGCAATATTTTTTAAAAGTGGCCATTCCTACAGCAAAAACTTTAGATATTTTGAAAACTTAATATTCTAACAAGCTAGTAGCCCAAAACACAACAGTCCCTGAAACTACTTTATCAAAAACTTCAAGAAAGAGGATTCACCATGCTTGATTGGCCTTCAGAAAATCCAGATTTAAACTTAACTGAACATGTTTGGGATGAACTAGAAAGAAAAATCCAATATTGAAACACAAAACCAACAAACAAGAGTCATCCATTTCAAATTCTGGAGGAAAAGGAACAAAATTATGCAGGTAACACGCAAAAAAAAAAATATAAAAAAAATATAAAAAAAAATAAATAAATAAATATTGGTGACTTAATGCCTCACTATCCACATGATGTCATCAAGAACAAGGGTTGAATGTACAAAATATTAATTTATACGAGACAAGTTTAAAACTTTTTATACCGTACCAATTTTTCTTTGAAAATGTTTTTACAGCAAGTTGGATGAAAGTGTACACAAATTTTAAGAAATTATGAACTATAATATTTGTTTTCATTTGGCTGCAAATATCATACTCACTGGAACTCAATTCACAAATGCTTTTTGACACTAATATATATATATATATATACAAAACCACAGGGAAAAGGAAACAAAGTCTGAGCGCTTTCATGATATATTCACATCTTCAGGGATGAGAGAGAAATAGACAGAATTTACAAAATAAATTAGTTAAATACACAAGCGTAAAAATTCCTCAATAGGCAACTCAATCTAAAACCAATAAAAACAAAAAAACAATTTAAAACTTCCCCAATAGATAACTTAATCTAAAGGCTACTAAATTATCAAATACATAAAAACTATATAAAAGAAATACAATTAACGTACAAAAAATGATAATTATTAGAAATAGAATTTATTTAATTAAAACAGACAATTAAGTGGCAAGAATGCAGTAGTCTAAGAAAACAAAGGACATGGTGCTGATGATGTGCCATGTCCTTTGTTTCCTTAGACTACTGCATTCTTGCCACTTAATTGTCTATTTTAATTAAATAAATTCTATTTCTAATAACTATCATCATTTTGTGTACATGTTAATTGTATAATTTCTTTTCTATAGTTTTTATGTATTTGATATTTTAGTAGCCTTCAGATTAAGTTATCTATTGGGGAAGTTTTAAATTGTTTTTATTGTTCTTAGATTGAATTGCCTATTGGGGAGTTTTTACACTTGTGTATTTAACTCATTTATTTTGTAAATTCTGTCTATTTCTCTCTTGTCCCTGAAGATGTGAATTATCACAAAAGTGCTCAGACTTCGTGTTTCCTTTTTCTTTTCCCTGTGGTTCTTTGTGATTTGTTTGCACACACGCACACACACACACACACATATATATACATATATATATATAGCTACTTAAAATTAATTGCCTTTTCTTTAACCATCTTAAGCTTTATTTTTCCCCAAGTATTGAAAATTTAACTAAAATGCTATGCAAAACTAAATGCTTTGTCTGTTAACTGTAACTATGCGCAAGACAGCTTCTCTTTGCAGTGTGTGAGCAAAAATAAATAAATAAATATAGCTACATATTTTACCACAATGGTTCAACAGACAATCACTGGATAAGTTGCTGAGGTGGTGGAAAAAATATTTTGAAGACAATTTTGACAACTCAGAATATGAGTAAGAATCCTCATTCTCTCTAGCTATCAAAGGTTGTTTCACTGACAAATGTTAATTAATTTCAGTTCCTACTCTATTTTCCATTTATTTCTCTCAGACTTTTTTTCCCCCTCACGTGGTTTCTATCAAAGTTCTTCACTGAAGCAGAATCACTCATCCTACTCTTATCACTTAATTTTCTTTCAATATTTCAGGAACTTAAACTAGGGACTGACTAGTGTCAGGATCTGTGTGTAGTCCTTTCAAACAATCCTGATATCTTGTATATGCAACATATAGCTAGTTCAGGCACAATGCCTATTAACTTCTGCGTAACTTAGGCTATCAAAATTAATCTATTTTGGGTCCTAACTTTGGACTTTAGAGTGCTAGCTTATGCAATGGCTACACTTTTTACCCAATTTGATGTTCTTTGATATTCTTTTTACTCTAAATGCAGTTACATATCCCCAGATCATTGCAAGGTTTGGATGCTTTGTCCAAATGGTGTATTCTGACTTGAACTTCTCATGAGCCAAATACTTCTTGGGGATATAATGTAAACTAATGAGGTACCATATGTCTTTTAATAAAATAATTTACATATATTGTATCAAATATTTTTTTTAAATTAGTTTGCCATATATAATAATTTAGAAACATTGGCGCTATTGAAGAATAGGGACCCCAGCCTTCTTTAGTTAGCTTTATAAGGCTAACTAACGAAAATATCATGGCCTAACCTAACCAATTGCCAAGGGCATACAGCTAACCTAATGATAAGAACATAAGAAATTTTTATAGTGGGCACACTAGGGGCCATTTCGGCCCATCAAGGTGGCTCCACTATGTAAGAACTGCCTGTACATTGGCAATAACCAATTTTTACAAAACTAATTAATTATCAATTTAAAACTAAAGATAGAATCTCTGGACCCAGAGGATCAAAGTCATAATAGGCTACTATCCACAAATATGTTACACACTATATCTATTTATAACTGACATGCAAATATATCAGATCCAAAGAATCCAGTCAATTTCATTATGGTACCCATCAATACCAGTACCGTGCCAACCAAAAATAAGTCACAGTCCATATCAATCGCGGACCAAGTCACAATTTACATCCATATACATTACAATATATATACTTAGGAGGAAAAGTGTAGGTGTGGCTGTAAAGACTGTACAGTAATGTAGAAATGTGTGTGCACCCATTTTGGGTCTCCCATTTAAAGGTGTTTGTGAAGCAAGTGAAGATCATGAGTTTTTCAATACCTCACAGTACTATGGGGGGCACCACTCGGCAGAGGAATCTCTTTAAATAGGGTGTGTAAGGACAGAGAGTATCCCCTAACCCAAGATGCTGCCTCCCTATATCCCACAACACCTGTGTTGAGCTGTGGGATCTATCACCCAAATACACACAATATATATGAAATAAACTAGTACCATTCATGCAATAAAAATGGGCTTAAACAAGATCACCAGATGTCCCTTGCAGACATCAAACTATCCAACCTTCTTTTGAAAGAATCAAGTGTATCTGAAGTCACTACCACTTCTGTCAGACTGTTCCAAAACTTAATTACTCTGTCTGTAAAACTATGTTTTCTTAAATTTGTTCTACATCTTGGCTTAAATAATTTCATACTATGACCTCTAGTCTGGTTATTGTGATCTTTAATGAAGAGAGACTCAAAATCTATCTTATCCAACCCTTTTATCACTTTATACACCTCTATCATATCACCCCTTAACTTCCTCCTTTTTAATGAGAACATGCTTAGATACACCAGTCTTTCCTTATATGTCAATTGTCTTAGAGATGGGATCATTCTTGTTGCTCATTTCTATACTTTTTCCAGTTTTTCAATATCTTGTATCAAATAGGGACTATTAAATTGAATGCAGTATTCAAGGAGGGGTCTCACATATGAAATGTATAGTTGCTTTATAATATTGGGCGATTTGTATTCAATGTGTGTGCATGAGATTGAGTCTAGCATTTGCTTTATTTCTGATTACCATACAGTGATTTGAGGGTTTAAGTTCATTTGTCACAGTGACACCCAAGTCTTTCTCTTTATCATCATTTTTAATCCAAATTCCATTCATATTGTATTCAAATTCTGGATTTTTTGGCCCAATATGCATAACCTTGCACTTATCAACATTAAATTTCATCTCCCACTTATCTTCCCAGGCTGTTACTCTGTCTAAGTCTTTTTGTATTGTCATTGCTCCTGCTACTGACTTAACATTATGGCCTAATTTTGTATCATCAGCAAATTTTGAGGTTTTACATGATAGGCCCTTCTCTAGATCATTTATATAGACAACAAAAAGCAGAGGTCCCAGAACAGACCCCTGTGGGACTCCGCTCAATACAGGTCTCCAAGTAGACTTATTTCCATTTAGATGAACTCTCTGTTTTCTATTTCTCAGCCATTCTTCTATCCAATCAGCTATATGACCTCTTATACCATGGGCTCTAACTTTTACCAACAATCTTGCATGAGGAACAGTATCAAATGCCTTTGCAAAATCTAAGTATACTATATCTACTGGCTCTTTATTGTCCAAATGCAATAGGACTCCATCATAAAATTCAATCAAGTTGGTTAGGTTAGGTTGTGATATTTTCATTAGTTAGCCTTATAAGCCTAACTAAAGAAGGCTGGGGTCCCTATTCTTCAATAGCTCCGAAACATTATTCTAACAATGGTATAATTTAAAAAAACCTCAAATAAATGACTAATCTAGATTTATTACCCATTTAGGGGTTGCTATAAAATCTGGATTTTGAAATTATATACAACTACTACAGAAGTTATTACTGAAACTATTTCAAGCCACCATTTCCTTAAACTATATACAGGTAATCTATTCTAATGATATCTACAAATAAACTTAGTCAAATTTTATAATTTATTTTAAGGGTTTAAATTCAAATTCAGTAAAACTCCAGAATCTAGACAATTTGTATAGTCCAATGGTACACAAACTTTTTTGATGTGAGGAAACTTTTTTGATGTGAGGGCCAAGCGAAGAAAATAACTAAATGTATTAGCCTACTTACTTTCCATCTAAGTCATAAATTGGGTCACTTTTATATTCTAACTTTTTTCATTGAGTTGAAAAGACCCGTGGGGGACACATTTGGCCCGCGGGCCAGGGTTTGTGCATCACTGGTATAGTCCATAATTACAAACATAACTAAATGTATTAAGGGGCCCAACCAAGCTATTATAGACTGTCTCTCAACTGAATCTAGATCCTGGAAATTTGACATCAATTCTTAATATAACTAATCACTATAGCAAAATTATTTTGAGCACTCAGGAATAACAAAAAGCCAGTATATAGTAGTGTAAGACTATTAATTCATTAAAGAATCTTCATCCCTAGCCAAGTAATTTTATTTCAACCTAATATTGTAAGAGTAAGACCTACCTATGACTTAAGCTAGGCCTACTCATGATACAGAAATCAAGCTAAAACTTTACATTATTTCAAATCAAGCTTATTAAAGGCTTTTAAAGCCAGTATGAGAAGTTTAGCAACAGTGATACAATATATAGATTCTAAAGGAGTGATGTGACTCCACAATATCAATGAAGAGACTTTGAATCTTATAGAAAACAAAGTTATGCACATTTCCCATCTAATAATGCAATTATTCTAAAATGTAGTTCCTCCAGATCTAAAACTAATATTTGAGCTTGAAAACTGACACACAAAATCTGGTAAATTTCTGCCAAACTTCATAAGTAGGAATTAAAGCCTACAATGGGGTTTATTATGTATGAATAATAAGGGTCTAAATTTAAGATTATTAAACTCAATAAAATAGACCAGGAATATTATTCAATAATTTAGTATGCTAGGATACTAAAGAAAATAGGGATGGGATTAGATAACAGGCACTTAGCACTATTGTCTAACTAGTCAGTGCAGTACACCTGAAGATTAGAAAAGTGCTAATGTGGTATGGTACATATTTTTAAGAAAGGAAATAAGTGAAAATTAGGTAACTATAGGCCAGTTAGCATGACATCACTAATTGGGAAGATTCTTAATAAAATAATAAGGGATAAAATTCAGTCACTTGCATGAATATAATGTATTAGATTCACAATATGGATTTAGATCAGGCAGGTCTTGTTTAACAAATCCTTCAGCATTCTTAGAGTCTGTCATTAACAGGTAGACCATGGAGAAAATAGTGATATTATTTACTTAGATTTTAGTAAAGCTTTTGATAAAGGTCTTCACAGAAGACTTTAGTATAAGTTAAAACAATATTGTATCCCAGGGTAAGTACTGAACTGAATAGAGGAGTGGCTAAAGTACAAGAAACTATTATCATACTAAATGAGTATGAAACTATGAATCTGGTTAGCATGAAGTACTTAGTGGAGCACTCCTCAGAAATCAGTCTTTGGACCCTTACTATTTAGTGTACGGTACTTAAATGATTTGGAGGATGGGATAGAAATTTGCAGATGAGACAAACCCTATAGGTTAGAGAGAGATTTAAATAAACACAGTCTGAGCAGAGAAATGACAAGTGCAATTCAACTACCATAAATCTAAGGTTTTTCATGTAGGAGGGAATAACAAGATCTGGGTATGAAATGAATAAAATTAGTTGGAAGCTATAGATGAGGAAAAAGATCTAGGCTCCTATTAGTAGTTATAACAAAAATCTTAAATCTCCAAGGAAATGGCTAGAAACTAGAAACAAAACTAATAAAGTGCTAAGCATTATAAATAGAATGCAAGTTACAAAAGCAAAGAGGAGATAACCAAACTTTACAATTCATATGTTAGGCCATATTTAGAATACAGTACTGTATACAAGCAGTCTCCTCATTTTAGGCAGGATATAGATATATTAGGTATTCAAGCCCAGAGTAATTAAACCTATCCCTGGCTTAAGGGAAAAGTATTAGAGGGATAGATGAAACTTTCTTATTAGAGTCTGATAGAAGAACTCAAAAGCATAAGAAAATAGACTAGATCTACAAAAATATTTTTTTAGTCATGTCATAGTAGATTTTGGGAATGACATGCCATATGATATTGTAAATAGTAACTCCTTAGTTTTAAGGAAAATTTGAATGTTTTTATGATAAAGAGATGGCTTATAAATTATATAAATAATATATATTTTTAAGTTATGTAAGCTACTTTGGTAGCTCTGAAAATAGTTTTATATTAATTAGCTAACTTGAAATTAGCATTTTGTGACTGATTCTAAAATACAATTTTAAATAGATCATTTATGATTTGGACAACCTTGATAAACCTGATTAGCTTCATATTTTCCAAATGTAATGTAGATAGTAGAGATGCAATTCAGTAAATGGAGATACTTATACCTTAGTTAAAAAAGGAAATCTTATAATTATGGTTCTTACATGCATTTGAATGATAATCTCATAGATCCAAAAAGTAACTTGAAACATATTTTTAAGGGGAACTTTATAAATCACTGATTCTTTGCACACTTACAATACTATAAAGTAAAATATTGCAATACATATTTGCAATGGTTTAGTTCTTATTCTAGACAGGGCTAATAACCTACAGAGGACCTGATGGCTTTGTGCATCTTATTACTTAAATATCTGAAGTATATATCTAGCCTAACCCAAGATAGTTTACAAAACTTACTAGAAAAGCCAAAGATCTCAGCTGATGCAAAATAGTATAAAAGTTTTTAAGATGGTAAATGCAAAAATTTCATGAATTCCTATATACTTTCATATAACTATATGCTAATTTTAGTACAGCCATGGTGCAGTTTGGTATTTATGCTTGTCTCAATGCAAACTACAAAATTTTGTAAACAGGGCTTTGAAGTTATATCAAGATGGTTAAGAAGCAATTTAATTTTGTATAGACCTAGTTAGTAGGCTAAACCCTTTATTTTAAGGAATCTCCGCACCTTAACTTTCTTCCCAGGGACCTTACATTATAGTTAATAAATATTAAGCACAAAATTTGCCTGAGGGATAGCCTTACTAATTTCACATTGGGCCTAACTAGGATTGGCGTAACAGACCGGGTACGCAAGCTTCGACTAGAAGTCGATCTTTATATTACACCAGTAACTTGCGCAAAGATGCAACCTAAACAAATTTTACTTTCAAGCCATGTTTAGTAAGGCTTGGGCTAGGCTGGTAGTGGTCCTAGCCTACCAACCTTTATCAGACTGTGGAAAAGAATTTAACTGTTCGTCATCTCTTGAAACTTGTGTAATGATTGAAGAGGCATCCATTTAATCATTTGTTTAAGATATATGTTAAGTAAGGGACGTTTTAATTTTATGAAACTGCATTTATCCCTTTTTCATAACATAAAACCCCAACAAATTCAATATGGCAGACTACTATAGAATTATTGCAAGGTTCCAATAATAAATAGCATGGGATACATTTGTGACCTAATAGTTCACCCTAATGCCTGAAATTTTTTAGCATATATTGTAACTCATTACATTATTTTTACGACTTAATTAACAATTCTTTATTAATTTTGCTTTATTTTTACATATATATACATCAACAGCTGTTTTTAAAATTTGTAGAGTCTGTTTCATACCAGCTAAAGATTGCACGCATCCGACTATATAAACAATCTATTTATAAGCTTGTAAAAAGAAAAAGTCTATTCTTCTATGATACTACATTCACAAGAAAAACAAAACAAATGAAACTTTTGTTGCCTCAAGTAAAATAAAGATAATACACTTATACATCTTAAATTCTGGATAATTGGTTTTAAATTATATTTGATTCTACTGCCTGAACATATTAGCAATTTTGTTTCATTCAAAATTGTATATATGAAAATTGTATGTATGACTTCTTAGAAGTTTATTTTCTTTTGCAGCAGCAATTTAGAAGGGACCCACAATTTAATGTGAAATCCAAATACTGTAAGTTATATCTATATGTAATTAACCGTGATATATAAATGAAAATAAATGGAATATGAAAGTCATAGCATAATACTATGGTCATAGTCCAAAGCTCATATCACATGGCCGTTTATTGCCGTTTTTCAATGCTGAATCGTGCTACAGAATGTAGCCATTTATAAATTAATCAGCAACAATCGGGGTCTGAAAATTTTCAAAATGTTGTTGATGAATACCGATTAATACATTCGATACATTTTTAGATCCCGAGTGATGTGCAAGCGACTCTAATCGGGTTTTAAGTGGCAGAAATAATAATAAATTTAGTTATGAGATGAAAGGAAACTCGTTAGAGGATCGCAGCATAGTCCATATATTATATAGTCCTGGGGAATATTCTTGTGAAAATCCCCGCGCTCATAAACCACCAGCACAGTGTAGGTATAAAATAAATGCAGTGTTGGGATTCTGGCATTTTTAGCCTGAGCGAGCGGAAATTTGTTTGAGTCAGCGAGCAGCCGCTCGGTTGCTCAGTGTTGGAAAATCTAGAAGAAGAGGAAGAGCCATTGTTATCCCAAAGCAATACGATGATTAGACTGATTAATGCAGCATTGCTTGTATATATTAGGTTAAAGTATATATATATATATATATATATATATATATGTTAAACACAGACCGTGCATGGAACAAGGAACTCTTCTGGGAAAATTAAATCCACTATAGTCCGAATAAGTAATGGTAAATGACAAATACCATAGTTTTTTTCCTTTTTCATGATTTTAGCCCGACGTGGGCAACGGGTCTCTCGCAAAGAGATCCCATAAATATAGCTTCCCTCACCAGCTATCTGCAAAGCAGACAGGATCCAGCTTTGGGACGTGGATCTAGGGTTTAAAGCAAACCTAGATCCCTACACTCAGAACCTCTATATAAGTAAAAGACTCGTTGCATTCACGTCGTGTTGAATAAATCAAAGAAAAAGGGGGTAACTATTGTATTTTTAGCCAAAAAAACCAAAACTTAAACCTCAACCGGGACATTGAGCGTCCACTTTTCAAGGCACGAAACACGTCCGTTTAGTATATAATGTTCTCAGGGAACCATTCTGAGTTTGTGTATATATATATATATATATACAGTGGTGGGCACGCGCAACAATTTTTGTAGCGCCGCAACCGCAACCGCAACTCTGCTGAAATAGTTGCGCCGCACGCGCAAGCGCAACCCTTTTCAAAAAGTTGCGCCGCAAGCGCAAGCGCAACCAAAAATGTTGCGCCGCAACTTTTTGCGGCGCAACTGCCCACCTTTGCATTTAACGTATATCTGCAGTGGTGGGCACGCGCAACAATTTTTGTAGCGCCGCAACCGCAACCGCAACTCTGCTGAAATAGTTGCGCCGCACGCGCAAGCGCAACCCTTTTCAAAAAGTTGCGCCGCAAGCGCAAGCGCAACCAAAAATGTTGCGCCGCAAGTTGCGCTGCAACTGCCGCACTGCCCACCTTTGTATATATATATATATGGGATGAATTTCACAATTAAACACGTGAAATGAATAAATGCTGCAAACGAGGTGTAACTCTGAATACACGAAATGCCTTGGAATCGTTTTTCTTTTTCCTTGTGGGTTTGCAGCATATATATATATATATATATATATATATATATACACAGAGTTGGGCACGTTACTTTCTATAAGTAACGGCGCTACCTTTACCGTTACAGTGCTAAAAAAGTAAAGTAATTACCGCTTCAGTTACTTCTATGAAAAAGTAACACGTTACTGTTACCGCTACCGCTACTGTTACTTTTAAGGAAAGATTAAAGAGTAAAAAAAGCCTTAATAATACCAAATTATATTCTATATGACAAAAAAATAAAAAACCTCCAATAAAAAAAAAGACGTCCAAAAAAATCAAATTTTGCAAATTTTTTAGGAGTGTATTGTTCGATTTCAGGAACACTGGTTTATCAAAATTGGTATCTGACAGTCCTCTTCGTTTGGAGGAGCTAACAGCTAATAAATGATACTAATCAAATGATCAGTTTGAAAGTAACGAGTAACGTAACAATAGCGAGTAACGATTGTAAATCGCTCGAAAAAGTAGTGTTACCATTTCCGTTACATCTCAAAAGTAACGGCGTTACCGCTACAGTTACTAGTTACTCCCAACACACACTCTCTCTCTCTCTCTCTCTCTCTATATATATATATATATATATATATATATACTTTCAGAGATGGGCAAGATACTTGGAAATTGTAACTGAGATACAGATACAAGATACCCAACAAAAATGTATCTGAGATACAGATACAAGATACTCGAAAAAACTGTATCTTCAAGATACAGATACAAGTTACAGATACAAGATACATTTTTAAGTAAGATACAAGATACTTTTGAAAGAATAATTATTTGAGTTTAGTTTCACCTGGTGAGCCATGAGCGCACGAGTTGTCTCATTCAATTGTTTATTATTATATTTTCTGGATATAAATAAATGCCAAATCAATGGTACTTCATATCTCAGTATTCATATAGTGATATAACTAAAAGGAAAGCACAAAGTAAATATGTATAAATAATCCTGAAAATTTTTAGGTATGGAAAAATAAAATAAACCACACTTTTTCAATTTATGTATTTCAAATAAATTGTTAATACAGGTATGCTCAGTTACCTACTCACGAAGAAAAAATAAAGTTTTCCTCATAATAAATATATTTGCAGGAATAAGCAAATATATGTATAATTCCTGATTTTTAATCATGTTAAAACCGCGGGATACAAGATGAAACCTGAGTACGTCTGTGCCGAGACTGTGCGCGCAGCGCAACGGTAGTATTCATGTACAAACATGTAACAGCAATCGCCGGCCTGCTTCAACGTGCGTCAGATATGATCATATTTCATGAATAGTTATTAGCGTCTCTATTTAAAAAGTATCTTATGAAAGTATCTTTGAAAGTGTATCCCGGGATACAAGCTACATGACAAAATGTATCTTAGATACTTCTCAAGATCCTCCAAAAATAAAGTATCTAAGATACGTATCTTGTATCTTAAGATACTTTTTGTATCTTAAGATACAAGATACTGCCCATCTCTGTATAATACTTTCACCATCTCTAATTGTAAGGTTAGTAAAAAATTTTCATTTATTTTAGAGCCAACTTTTTGGGGTACTTGTGACTTTTTTTTGTGCTGGCAGCGTCCTTTCTACTCTTTTATTGAATGTGGCGCTGATAGGGAGTGGTCTTATAGAGAGCTCCTTTGCAATTCAGTTTGGTACTCTAGATACAGAATTGTTGCACCATGCAATGGTGTAGGTTGTGTTGTTGTTGTTGTTGCAAAGTTTAAAAGACCATAAATAGTGCATCCCTTTTTTTTATTTATGGTAATTGAGGCCTAAAGTAGGCGGCCCGCGTCGAGTCGACAACCCTGAGGTATATTACATTACATTTCACTTGGAAAACATGAAGCCACTCGGGCTAAAGTCTGTTTTAGTCAAGCTTAATTCAAGCTATAAGTTAAGGTAGCAGTGGCATACTAACGGGGGTGCGAGGGGGGCGGTCCGCCCCGGGTGACAGCCAGGTGGGGGGTGCCATCGGGAGAGTTGAAATACCAATACAAGTTTTCAAACCAAATGAAAAATTCGCCAAAGTAAGAAAAAAAAATTAAAAATGTTCAAACTATTACAACAGCTTAATGTTAATTTCCACTACAAAATAAATTTTTATTTTTATTGGCAATACAAAATTTACAAACGACAAATTAAATATTTGATAAAAATTACATCGAAAGGCGAACGTTTGTTGAGTTTTTAGTCATCAGTTTGTTGAGCATAGACAGCTGGCTGCAACTGACATTCCAAGTCTTGTTCATTTGACACTGTGACTCCACATACATGAGGTATGTTTTATTAAATAATTATGATAAAGCATAAAGTGTTGGTGTTTATAACAATATCATGGTACTTATACCAGTGTCCAGTAATTTTTGACAATGTGATATCATGACAATGTGGTCCAGTGTAGTATCATTGTATATTTAATATGTCGTTAATGCTTACTGCTTATTATATAATGATATCAATTATAATAGCTAGCGTTATACCATACTATACTGAATTAGTGTTAATGCATTGGCATTGATAATTAATTGTCTCTGCTTGTCTGGGTTGATAATCTGATAACTCAATGGGTATCTGGTTGGAAAAAGTTTGAGAACCACTTGTTTGAAGCTTTTCTGTTGTAATACATTTTTTTACTTCTTTATTTACTGGATCTACAGATGTACAGAAGCTAAGGCTAACAAAGACCCTAAGATCCACTCTAAGGTTAGCCCGAGAGAAATGAAAGAGTAGGGGGTTAAGAGAAGAGAAGAAAATAAGGGGTTAAGTAAGGAGGAACACCTATCACTCGTGGGTTAACATTCATTCAGAAAAAGAGAAAAAAAGACTCGCCATCATCATCCGCCGGCCACAGCCGACAAGTCAGAAAAATAGTCGGAGAGAATAGGAGAGGGGTGAAAGATGAAAAGAAGTAAAATAAGAACGCTTACAAACCATGCAAACACAGTCTTAACTCACTGTCATACCATGCAAACTACAAACATGCAAGAAAAGAGAGTTACAGACATGCAAAGTAAGGAGAGGATAAGAAAAAGAAAAAAAAAAGTAGGTAGAGTTAAACAAAAAGTGGGTTAGTTTACGCTACGAGCTACATCTACGTTCGTGTTAGTCTAATTTTTTTTTCTTTGATCAAGTAAAGATAAGCACCCCCAGCCTTCTTTAATTAGCCTTATAAGGCTAACTAACGAAAATATCACGACCTAACCTAACCAATCGTTAAGTCAACTGTACGCCCTTAACGATTGGTTAGGTTAGGTCGTGA
Organism: Bathynomus jamesi; assembly: GCA_023014485.1. NCBI lineage: Eukaryota > Metazoa > Arthropoda > Malacostraca > Isopoda > Cirolanidae > Bathynomus > Bathynomus jamesi. The sequence goes on from JAJOZX010000150.1 coordinate 1,594,799, forward strand.
TATTTTCGTTAGTTAGCCTTATAAGGCTAATTAAAGAAGGCTGGGGTGCTTATCTTTACGTGATCCTTTTTTTTTTTTTTTAATAATTTTATTGTTGGCATCACAAGCTGGCATGTCACAAGCTGGCATTAATCGCAGTGGCGGCTCGTCGGTAGACAGTGCGGAACTGCAGCACCCCTAAATTTTTTATTTACAATTGAAATAATCAAGAACAATATAAGGATGAGCTCACTGAATAACTTTTTCAATAACTTTTGAAACTTTTATTCATTGCTCAATGCTCATCCTTTTATTTCAGTAATTATTTCAACCCATTCTTAGAGACAGCACCCCTAGAATTTTTAGTCACGAGCCGCCACTGATTAATCGTCAACAGACTCGTCCTCGACCACCACCCCCAGAGCTCCTGTTGCTATTTGTTTTTTTTGTTTTTTTAATTTTAAACAGCGTTAATATTTTTAAAATGTCTGTCAAGACGGTTCTTAAACACATTAACGCTGGTAGAGTTCACGACGGGCGCGGGAAGATTATTCCATTTATCAATTACTTTAAACGTAAAGAAGTTTTTAGCGATATTAGTAATGAAACGTCTGCCACGCAACTTAAATCCGTTATTACGAGTATTACTATTATCGAAAGTGAACAATTTGTCAAAATTTACGTTATCGATGTTATTAACGATTAAGAAAACTTCAATAAGCTCCCCCCTTAATCTACTAGTTTCGAGTGAATACAGGTCTAACTCTTTAATCCTATCTTCATAAGGCTTGTTGCGCAATGACGGAATTAGTTTCGTGGCACGACGCTGAACCCTTTCTGACCTATCAATATCCTCACGCAAGTACGGGCACCAAAACTGAACGGCATATTATAAATGAGGCCTGACTAGGGACTTGTAAAGGGGCAATATAATATCCTTCGATTTAAATTCGAAATTACGCGCTATGAAGCCTAACATCCTATTAGCTTTTGCGCAAGACTCCAGGCACTGGTTCATAACCTTTAAATCCTTAGATACGCGTACGCCTAAATCTACTTCCTCGTCAACGCTCGTCAACGCTCGCCAACTCCCTATCATCCATTGTGTACATGTAATTATTGTTGCGAGAACCTATATGCAAAACTTTACATTTGTCTACGTTAAATTGCATCTGCCACTTATCTGTCCACTCCATAATCCTATTTACATCGTCTTGGAGCCTATTACTATCGTCCTCGTTAACAACCTTATCGCCTATTTTAGTATCGTCCGCGAATTTTGACACGTTACTAGTTAATCCTACATCTACTGTATGTCGTTAATGTAAATTACGAATAGCAATGGGCCTAACACTGAACCCTGTGGAACACCGCTACCTACATCTAACGACCCTGATTCACTACCATTAACTACGACCCTCTGTCTCCTAGCACGAAGCCATTCTTCTAACCAGTTAGCTACCTGACCGCGTATACCGTGCGCTTTGACCTTCGCAATTAGTCTCCTATGCGGAACTGTATCGAACGCCTTTTTAAAATCTAAATAAATAACGTCAGCCGCTCTATGCCTATCGTATTCGCGCACTATTTCGTTATAAAATTCTAACAAATTAGTTAAACAAGACCTATGGCGTCGAAACCCATGCTGACTACTATTAATCAAATCTCGACTTTCTAAGTGATCGATGATACGATCCCTAACTACGGATTCCAAAAGTTTACCGACTATTGACGTTAAGCTACTGGACCTATAATTGCTAGCTACTGCGCGGTCGCCTAGGCTTGACATTAGCTAATTTGAAGTCTTCAGGAATAATCCCCGTTTCGAGTGACTGATTAAAAATCTTCGTTAAGGGGCCTACGATAACGTCTTTCAAATCTCTCAAATGTCTGGGATAAAAAGCGTCAGGGCCTGGAGCCTTGCTAACTTTTAGCCTATCGATAAATGCACAATTTCATTTTGTCAGTGGTCTAGTTATTTGTGAGTAATGCTCATAGTTTTCTGCTTTTTTAGGAGTCGTGTTTGCACTTAACCCCCCCCCCCCCCCCCCAAAATTAATAATAATAATAATAATAATAATCACAGACAATTTGTTCAGTTAATGTATTTCAAGTCATAATAGTTCATGCTTGTTATGTATGTTCATGTTTTATACCTTTTGATTTTAAAATTTTGCAGAAAACATTCACTATGAAGCGAAATCGACCCAGTGGATTCCAACAAAGAAAAATGAAGAAGGCAAGAGAAGAGGTGGCTCAGGCAATGTCCGGATCAATTTTGAAGTATGTGACGCCTTCAACATCAAGTGCAATAGGAGAAAGTCCTGAAGATATTCAGCCTGGTGAATCTGAAGAGCAAATACAAGAAGCATCTTCACAAGAGGATTCAAATGAGAGAGAGCAACGATTGGAGGATGGCAATTCATCTTCTAAAAGCAGTGAAACTGATGAAAAGGAAGGAGACGCCAGCAGAAGTCCACACCAACAGGAGGAAGACTCTGATGAAGAAGAGGAGACGGATAGATTTTCAATTTATTCTGGTGTCGCTGCTTGGCCAATCCCGGTTCCAAATGACTTGAGAGTTGATCTTACTGTATTAAGAGGGGAAGTGAACCCTTCTAAAATAGGGATGGACCTTTCAGTGCAGTTCAAAGACAAGGAGAGAAATCCAAAGGGAAGAGTCGACAGCTGACCAGTGCATGGTTCTATAAGGCTCTGCCAAATGGCAAGAAAGTTTTGAGAATATGGATGGTTTACTCTCCATCAAAAGAAAGTTTGTTTTGTTTTTGCTGCAGACTGTTTGCTCTTAATGACAAAGGAATTGGAACATCCAGGTTTGTCACTGGGTTTCAAGCATGGTGGAAGCTAAACCCAAAGGTGTCTGACCATGAGGCTTCTGAGCAGCATCTCTCATGCCTTGAAAAATTGAAGACCTTGGGAGCAGGGTTGAAGCTTCAAAAAACTATTGATCAAGTTCATCAAGCAACAATGGACAAGGAGAGAAAGAAATGGAGGGATATTTTACATCGCCTCTTGGACGTAACCTTGTTTTTGGCTCACCAGAATCTTCCTTTTCGTTGTCACAAAGAGGACATGTCATCAGCAAACAAAAGAAACTTTATGGAATTGGTAGAGTTGCTGTCAAATTATGATCCAGTTTTGAAAGAACATTTTGTAAGGATTAAGCATTCTATTCCATCTGGGAGGAGAGTAGCTTCGTATTTATCTCCAAAGATTCAGAATGAGTTCATTTGCCTTTTGGGAATTACGTCAAAGAGAAAATAGTGGCTGATATCAAGAAAGCAAAGTATTTTGGGATTCTTTTTGACAACACTCCTGATGTGTCCCACACTGATCAGATGTGTGAAGTGATCAGATACGTCCATATTGAATGTGACAAAGTTGAAGTAAAAGAATCATTCTTGGGCTTCTTCCCTATTGCTAGAAAGACTGCTGCTGAGCTCACAGGGGATATCCTGAGACATCTGGAGAGAGATGGACTGGACATAAACCTGTGCCGTGGTCAAGGATATGACAACGCTGCAACTATGGCTGGGATTCATGGTGGTGTTCAGTCAAAGATCAGAGATATTAATCCCAAGGCTTTGTTTGTGCCTTGTGCAAATCATTCTCTGAACCTTTGCGGACTGCACTCATTTGGAAGCGTTTCTTCCTGTGTGACTTTTTTGGAACCTTGGAGAGAGTCTATTCCTTCTTTTCAGTCTCAACTCATCGATGGGAAGTGCTGATGGAGAACGTAGGCATGACAGTCAAAAGACTTTCCCAGACAAGATGGAGTGCTTATTATGACGCTGTGAGACCAGTGAAGGCAAATTTTGAAAAGCTGACCTCAACCCTTGAAGTACTGTGCGATCCCAAAGAAAATGTGGACACAAGAGGATTAGCTCAGATTTTGCTGTCTGCTGTATGTGATTTCTCTTTTTTGAGTTACCTTTCTTTCTGGTGTGAAGTCCTGGAAGAAATTAATTTCACACAAAATTATTTGCAAACAGTTGGAATCAGCCTTGAAAAGTGCATTGTGAAGCTCCAAGCTCTAAAACTGTTTCTTGAAGATCAACGCAATGAAATTGTGGAGAGGTCCATTCATTATGCAACTACAAAGTGTGAAGAAATGGACATTTCTATGGAGAGAAGAGGGAGAGTAAAGCTCCGAAAAAGGATGCCAGGAGAGATGGCAAAGGATGCTGGTCTCACATTGCCAGAGGAAGTAAAAAGGGCTATGTTTGAATGTCTTGATCGTTTCATCAAGAATTGGAGATTCGTTCTAAGGCAATGGATCAAATTCTGTCAATCTTCGCTGTTATTCAGCCAAACAGTTTGGTTGTTGCAACAGAAGAACAACTTCGGAAGTATATTCCAAATTTGACTCAGATTTTCGATAAATTCTCTGATTAAGATATCATTGTGGAAATTGGACGACTTCGGAGGCATTTGGAAGCTGCCAAAATCATCGTTGAAGAGGCAAAGAAATGGACAGCATTGCAGTTTCTGGAGTTTATTGTGAAATGGGATTTTTGCGAATCTTTGCCAAGCTTGTCACTGTGTTTGAGATTCTTTTTGACTGTCTGTGTGTCTATTGCTTCATGTAAAAGAAGTTTTTCCACATTGAAATTGATAAAAAATTTCTTTCGCTCGACCATGAGTCAGACAAGATTGACAAATCTGGCTTTACTTTCAATTGAACATGAATATGCAAAGAAGGTGAATTTTGATGAGGTCATTGATCAATTTGCAGAAATTAAGGCTCGAAAGCAGAGACTGTGTGAGGTGACGCGTGTATGTATATATATATATATAGTCTAAAGTCACTAAAAGGGAAATATCACTAAATCTAAGCTGAATGGCAACACGAAGGGATAAACGGACCAACGCGGCTGTTCGTATTGTTTTGGGCTAGCCTAGAGATGCTTCTTCCTATCTGACCTAATCGTTGGTGCTACAGTGTTTATTTGGTGGTGTTTCTAAGGTGACCAATGGGATAGAAAGTTGTCAGTAATTAATAAGAGTGTAGGGGTAATGTCTATAGCTTCTAAATTAGTAAAGTTAGAGAGAGTTAGGTAGGGTCCTTAGTGGGACGCGGGAATCTATGGTAGGCCCAAAGAATATCTAATTCAACGCACCGGGTAAGTGCCTTTGTTTGTTTGCTAGAACCTAAATAACTTAGTGGGGTATCTAACCCCAAGTTATCACATTTGGCGACGAGGATGGGATTGAATTCAAATTAGGCATTGGATTCAATTAGGCATGGTATTAAATTTGTTCATTGGATTTAATTTGGCTCATTGGATTTAATTTGGCTTATTGGGTTCAAGTGGTTGTTTGGAAAATTGGATGTAACCTAGTGGGTCGTCCGATTTGGTTTGTGTGGGTAAGTTATCGTACTATAGCTTAGGTCCCGCCGGCCTAACTCTAAAACTAATTCCTACTCAGCCCTAACTCTAAAACTAAGTCCTACCCAGCCCTAACGCTAATACAATTTACTATTCAGCTCTAACTGGGGAGTAACTAGATCAAATTTAAACCAAATCTAACCTACTTCACGTTATTTGGCCTAATTCGGTTTTGCTCTAGCATGTCGATGATTGGCCATATAAGCCTCTACGAAGACTCTGGGGAGGACTTCGAAGCTTATGCCACTAGGGTGGGGTTATTTTTCGAGGCAAATTCCATTCCTGATGCTAAGAAAGTACCTACCTTTTTAACTATAATAGGCCCTAAAACGTTTGGTTTAGTTATGGACTCCTAAAGCACCGGAAACCTGCACCTATAATGAATTGGTACAGGCCCTAACCGATCACTACAAACCCCGAGTAGTTCTCATCTATGAACGTTTCAAATTTTATTCAAGGCATCAGATGGGAAATGAAAGCATTGCAGAGTTTGTTGCAGGAATAAAAAGCCATAGCCGTACGTGTAAATTTGGGGACAAATTAGACGAAATGCTAAGAGATAGGTTTGTAATGGGTCTCAAAGAGGAGTCTACCAAGAGAGCCCTATTAGCTATCCAGGACCTAACTTTTAGTCAGGCTGTAGAAATAGCTGCGGCTAGAGAAGCAGCTGCTAAAGATGTTAGAGCTTTTGGCAGTCACAGAAGTAAAGCCCAACACGTAAATAGCTTTAAATCTTCTAGGCCTGGCAGACCTAATGAGCTTACTAGACAGGCAAATAAAAGGTATGCGGCAAATACGACTAAGCCTACTAATTCAAACGTTAAACAGGAGGAAAAGTCTTCCAAGCCATGTACGGGGTGTGGAAAACACCATTGGAAGGACTGCCCTTTTAAAGAAGCAGTTTGCCGAAACTGTAGTAAAATAGGCCACATAGCTAAAGTGTGTTTTTCAAAGAAAACAAAGGGTGAAAATTCTAATTTTAACATTTCTAGTGTAAATCCTCAAAGGGGAAATACTTCGAACATTGGAGTGGAGTACCTATTTTATGAGCAACAAAGTGGTAATAATACAGGCCCATATATTGTAGAGGTAGGCCCAAATGGAATTACAGTTCCTCCAGAACTAGATACAGGTGCTGCCCGAACTGTCATGTCCAAAACAGTTTTTGACAAAATTTTCAAAAATACACCTAAACTACATGCATCTAAAACCATATTAAAAAAATATGGGGACATACAAATACCTATTTGTGGAGAAGCATCCATCACAGTTACACTCAACCAGGAAACTTTGTCTCATCTCTTAACTCTTTTAGTGATGGATGAGCAGGGGCCTACTAAGGTCGAGAGTGAATTACAGCCTTTTTATCAACGTCAGTCTGGCCTCTCGATCCAAAATGGCCGTCTCTTATGGGGCCACAGAGTGATAATTCCGAATGAAGGCAGGTCGAATTTAGTGAAGGAACTTCACGCTGAACACATGGGGGCAACAAAAATGAAAGAGCTGGCGAGAGCTTATTTCTGGTGGCCCGTTTAGATGGGAACTCGAATCATTGGTTCGTTCCTGTCAAAAGCTGCCTAGAGAACAGAGATCTCCCAAGGAAAAGTCCACTTCATCCTTGGGAATGGCCTACTATACCTTGGCATAGGATCCATGTTGACTATGCAGGTCCTATAAATAATACCTATTTCCTAGTCATTGTAGACGCCTACTCTAAGTGAATGGAAATTTTTCCAACCACTTCCACGACTTCGGGTGTTACTATTCGCTTATTCCGTTCGTGTTTCGCTCGATGGGGTTTACCCGTAGTCCTGGTTTCTGACAATGGACTTTTTTACCAGTGAGGATTTCGTTTCTTTTGTCCACCTAAATGGCATTAGACATGTCCGGTCTAGTGTTTTCCACCCGCCTACTAACGGTCTCGCGGAAAACATGGTCCGTACTTTCAAGTCGGCCTTGCGTCATTCTCGTGGGGAGGAAATGCAAGTGATGTTGGCTAAATTTTTGTTTAAATATCGAATAACACCTCGCACAACGACGGGGGTGTCTCCCTCTAAACCTTATGATTGGCCGGGAATTCGTTCAGTTTTTCGATTTGTTACGTCCAAACAAACGCTACAACAACGAGCGAGGTTTTACAACACAGCAGAAAAAGTTGTACCACGACACTAAAAACGGGAGAGTTATAGAAGCGCAACCTAATGATCCAGTCATTGGCGGTTCCTCATATGGGCAATATGGGGCAGTCGCACAGGGCGTCATTTGTGGAGGGGCGGCATGAGCGCCTGCAAAAAAAATAAAATAAAATAAGATAAATAAATAAAGAAATAAATAAAAATAAAAAAAAAATAAAATAAATAATAAAAGATCAATGACTTTGCATCAAAAGGTAAGAGATCAGGCTTTTAGATGCAGTTGTGCTGTGGTGCAATTTATTTTGTTTCTTGTTCAAAGTGTAGCATAATAATTACCCTCTCTTAAGTGTCTTATCTCATATTTATGTGATAGAGCATTTGTACAATTTAGAAATTTGATTCTCTAGTTTATTTATGGCAGTTGTACATTTAATTTGTATTTTTCCTGTTCATAGTATCATAATTACATTCTCTTAAGTGAGTTATTCTATTTACGTGATGAAGATTTGTAAAATTCAGAAATTTGAGTCTTTGTTTTGTTCTGAAGTTCCAACAATTAGTCCAATAAAGTTATTTGTGAAAGAGTTATGTCTGTCCTTTATTTTGGGGGGATTTCGAATGTGTGTGTGTTGGCGAACAGGGGGGGGGGGGGGCGCTGAAGGTGAGGTTCGCCCAGGGCGTCATGTAAGCTAGGACCGCCACTGGATCCAGTTATGATTCGCAACTATGGGGCTGGACCAAAATGGGTTCCTGCAACTGTGCAGGAGAGAACGGGCCCTGTTTCCTTCAAGTGCCAACTAGAAGATGGTCGTTCTATTAAACGCCATATGGGAACGTGAATTGCAGAATGACCAGAGTCTTCCGGAAGAGAGAACCGATCCTCCGGAAAATGGTTCAATTCACCCGCCTATGCAGGTTGCACCTAATCCTACTACATCAACCCCGCTCCGCAGGTCGTCTAGGTCCCTCATCCCCCTGACAGACTAAACTTGTAGGGAGGAGTGGGTGACGTGTGTAATATATGATATAGTCCTAAGTCACTAAAAGGGAAATATCACTAAATCTAAGCTGAATGGCAACACGAAGGGATAAACGGACCAACGCGGCTGTTCGTATTGTTTTGGGCTAGCCTAGAGATGCTTCTTCCTATCTGACCTAATCGTTGGTGCTAAGTGTTTATTTGGTGGTGTTTCTAAGGTGACCAACGGGGTAGAAAGTTGTCAGTAATTAATAAGAGTGTAGGAGTAATGTCTATAGCTTCTAAATTAGTAAAGTTAGAGAGAGTTAGGTAGGGTGCTTAGTGGGACGCAGGAATCTATGGTAGGCCCAAAGAATATCTAATTCAACACACCGGGTAAGTGCCTTTGTTTGTTTGCTAGAACCTAAATAACCTAGTGGGGTATCTAACCCCAAGTTATCACACTGTGAATCCTTTCTATTTACCTTTGAAGAATAGGCTGAGCGTTGAGATTGGATTTCCTGTGTTTTTTGTATAAAATAAAATGTAGTATTACCTGTTCACTGAATTTTTAATGTCCTGCATTTTTCTTATTTCCAATTTGCTTGTGACAGTACTGTACTGTTTAATTAAAAATCTATTTGCAAACATAATATATTTTTCTGTGTTTATATTTTAAAATTATTTATGTGGGGCGCCAAAGGAAGGATCCGTTCCGGGTGCCAAATACTTTAGGTACGCACCTGTAAGGTAGCCCTTCAGAGCTTGGCCGTTCAAAACTCAGCTGAGATTCCAAACCCAGTCAAAGAGAAATAATAATATGCAGTGACTGTTGACTCCGTTTCTCGGCTTCTTTTTATGTCATTGTTGACGTTTATATATATATATATATATATATATATATATATATATGGCGGATGCAGGGGGGGTTCGATCGAACCCCCCTAAACCAGAAAGCCCCGCTCCTAGAAAAACTGAAGCAGTGGGGTCTAGACATAGCAGACTGCCGTGGACAAGAGTATGATGGCGCTTCAAACATATCCGGCCAGGCCCGAGGGGTGCAACACATAATAGTTCAGCAAAACCCCAAGGCAATATATGTGCATTGCAATTCTCGTCCTCAATCTCATCACCATAAAAGCTTGTAGCCTACCATCTGTACGCAATATGGCAGGAACCATAACCGAGATTTCTAATTTTTTCAATTATTCTCCAAAGCGACAGAGGTGTCTGGAGAAAGTAATAAGCTTGGATCAGCCAGAATCTCAAAAATCAAAGATCCGAGACCTTTGCCGCACTTGTTGGGTAGAACGCCATGAAGCATATGAAACATTTGTGCTCTTGCTGCCAGCAATTGTTAAAACATTAGAAGTTATTACAAATGAACCACAGTAACAGCAGTATAGTTCTGAAACACATTGGAACTGTGATAGAGAGACACTCCAAAAAGCATACAATTTCTATCACACGTGTTGTTCGTTTCAATTTCTTATTTCTTTGACTGTTGCCATGAAAACTTTGGCAATCATAAAGCCGTTAAGCATTAAGCTTCAGAAGAAATCAAACGACATCGTGAAGGCTTATAACATGATCTCGGACACACAGAAAGAGCTGAAGGAAGTGAGAGATAAAGCTGACGATGTGTTCAATGGATGGTATTCGCAAGCTGCGCAGATCAGTTCTGATGTGGATACTGAACCCAGCGTACCAAGGACAACTGCCGGACAACAGCACACACCAAATACTCCTCATGACACACCCGAGGAATATTATCATCGTACTTTATTTCTTACTTTTCTGGACCATATTATTCAGGAGATGTCTACAAGGTACGTTTGTAGAACACGAACTTCTAAATTCTAAAAATCTGAGTTTTCCGTGACACTCTGGCAACTCCAACCAGTCTGGATCCGCCCCCTGCATTCTCCACCTAATTAATGAACTCTTTTTGTTATAGATTCGGTCCCACTCAGAAGATGGCTGTTCAGTTACTTGGTCTTGTTCCCAGAGTCTTGACATCGAATATATGCGATAGAGGAGAAAGTGGCAGTCAGAGAACGCCAAACCAGATTCGCTTCAACCTGCATTAAAGGGAGATTATAATTCTTCGTATGCTTATCTTGGGGTGACAATTCTTCGTATGCTCCGACTATTTGAGATTATTTAATATTTAGTGTAAAATTTTCTAGCTTAATTGTAACTTTATCACTTTTTCTTTCCAGGCTTGCGATGCCGATATATTCCGAAACATCAACTGCTTGTTGCGAATTGCTTGCACCATACCCGTCACTTCTGCTGACAATGAACGTGCCAACAGTACCTTGAAACTTGTGAAGGGGTACCTTAGGACTACTATGTCTACGGAGAGATTGTCGGGCTTGGCGTTGATGAGCATTCATTACGACAAGCACATGGATTACAAAGCTGTAGTTCAACCGTTTGCTGAACAGCAACCCCGACGAATGGCGCTCGTCGAGCCAGTCTTTGAGAGTCGGGAGATTAACTGATATCTCAGTCAACACAAAACTTTGTCAAGAAATATAATAACTTCAGTTATATTAATGAACAAATCTAGAATGATAAAGTATGATTTTCAAAAGAAATTTAGGTTTTGATATTGTGAAATTTTCGTAAACAATGTTTCTTTAAGACTTATCACGAATTTTGTCTTTCCTTGTATAATTTTCTTGCAAATCAGTACATAACTTAGATGTAAAAGCTAATAACAGACAGGTTAGGTTAAGTTGTGATATTTTCGTTAAAACTAACGAAAATATCACGACTTAACCTAACCAATCATCAAGGGCGTACAGTTGACCTAACCGGGCATTCAGTTAACCTACATTAAATATCTTATTTCCAACAAAATCGGAAACAGTACATAAAACGAAAAAGATCCAAATGGTGTAAGCTATGATAGGCCTAGTAACATCTTCATAGTGTCATAACTTTATTTTCTAATATTTTCAAAATGATACGTAACTGCTTGCACCATTTTTTCTGCTCTATCGATTGATATATGTTTCGTTACTGTAGCCTTCGCTCAATAGTAACTTATGTTCAACACAAAATTTAAATAGCTCCTTATCCTTAGAGCGAAACTTATCAAAAAACACAGTAACTGACATGTCACAACAATCCATCCTTACGCCTCAACAACAAAACACAAACTGACCAGATCTGACTTAATGGAGTAATTGAACGGTGCAACTAAGGGGTTGCCAAATGTCGCTTGATATACCAATAATTACTAAAAATATTGGCAGATGTCGCTAGATATATCTCAAACTGTCACTAAATGTCGCTAAAAATGACTGCTTCAAAGTATCGTAACTTTGTTACTTTCTAATATTTTCAAAATGATACATGGCTGCTTGCACCATTTTTTCTGCTCTATCGATTGATATATGTTTCGTTACTGTAGCATGTTTCATGGTAATGCGGGTGTCTTGTAAAGTTTTACCAACACGTGAAATGAATGAATGATGCAAACCTACAAAGAAAAATTATTCCAAGGCTTTTCGTGTATTCAGAAGTACAGCTCATTAGGGAATGAAGGAAGAAGGCGTGACGAAAATAGGTGCTACTATAGCGTGCAGTCTACAAAGATATTTACACTATAGCGTGCGGTCTACAACATATTTACAAATTCAATTACATTAAACAAAAAAATTAAAGGACAAATAAAACAAACAATTCATTCTATGGGATATAATGCCCGGTTAGGTTAATTGAATGCCCAGTTCGGTCAACTGTATGCCCTTGACGATTGGTTAGGTTAATTTGTGATATTTTAGTTAAAAGTAACGAAAATATCACAAATTAACCTAACCAATTGTCAAGGGCATACAGTTGACCTAACCGGGCATTATATCCCATAGAATGAATTGTTTGTTTTGCTTGTCCTTTAAATTTTTTGTTTTAATGTAATTGAACTAATATTTGTTTTCATGATTTCCCCTTTTATAGTCCGCCTTGACCTCACATTCGTCCCCAAAGATGAAGTCAAGTCAAGTCAAGTCAAGTCAGGTCAGGTCAGCACAAATTCTTTTGTAGACTAAAGATATCTTTGTAGACCACACGCTATAGTAGCACCCGAAAATATATGTATATGTACAACGGGACAGAAAAATAAAAAGAGTAGCACATGATTAACAAGAGGTGATTAAAGGGAAAAGGTATTTTAACAGGATATTGTCAATTTTATACATTCCCGCACTGTTATTGAAATTGTTTTTAAAATGGATAAATGCACATTCTAGAATATTCTTTTCATTATATCTGTGTTTTTAACAAGCGCTTTAGAACTATCCCACTTGATACTATGATTACATCTGTACATATGGTTAAACAGTGCACTAGAATTATTTGCTGTTCTACACGCATATTTATGCTGTTTTACCCTGATGTTACCCTCTTGTTAATCATGTACTAATTGTTATATTATTTTGCAGGTTTATGATGACTTTATTAGAATGTTATACCTAAGTAAAATCATTTGTGTTTATATTCAATTCAGATCTACAGAAGCTAAGACTAACAAAGACCCTAAGATCCACTCTAAGGTTAGCCCGAGAGAAAGAAGAAAGTAGGGGTTAAAAGAAGAGAATAAGGGGTTAAGTAAGTAGCAAAACCTATCACTCGTGGGTTAAAATTCATTCAGAAAAAGAGAAAAAGACACCATCATCATCCGCCGGCCACTGCCGACAAGTCGGAAAAATAGTCGAAGAGAATACTTCCAGCTGTTGCAGACCAGTCCTCCACTCCATAGGGAGGTAGAGGATGCAGCCCACTCTGCCGGAAAGGGGTGAAAGATGAAAAGAAGTAAAATAAGAACGCATTACAAACCATGCAACACATTCTTAACCCAAAGAACAACACATTCTTAACTCAAAGCAACACATACCTCCAGCAGTTGCAGACCGGTCCTCCACTCCATAGGGAGGTAGAGGATGGAGCCCACTCTGCCGGAAAGGGGTGGAAGATGAAAAGAAGTAAAATAAGAACGCATTACAACCCTGCAACACTTTCTTAACTCAAACACTATCATACCATGCAAACTACAGACATGTATTGAAGAGAGTTACAGACATGCAAAGAAGGAGAGAAAAAAAAGTATAAAGAACAACAAAAGGTGGGTTAGTTTACGTTACGAGCTACATCTAAGTTCGTGTTAGTCTAATTTTATTTTTTTATTTATTTATTTTTTTGTTGGCATGTCACAAGCTGGCATTAGTCGCTCAATAGACTCATCTCCGATCACCACCCCCAGAGCTCCTGCTAATTGTTTCTTTTTTTATTTTAAACAATGTTAATACCTTTAAAATGCCTATCTAGACGGTTCTTAAACATATTAACGCTGGTAGAGTTCACGACGGGCGCGGGAAGATTATTCCATTTATCATTTACTTTAAACGTAAAGAAGGTTTTAGCGACATTATTAATGAAACATCTGCCACGCAACTTAAATCCGTTATTACGAGTATTGCTATTATCAAAAGTAAACAATTTATCAAAATTTACGTTATCGATGTTATTAACGATTTTGAAAACTTCAATAAGCTCCCCCTTAATCTCCTAGTTTCGAATGAATGCAAGTTTAACTCTTTAATTCTATCTTCATAAGGCTTGTTGCACAATGACGGAATTAGTTTCGTGGCACGACGCTGAACTCTTTCTAACCTATCAATATCCTTACGCAAATACGGGCACCAAAACTGAACGGCATATTCTAAATGAGGCATGACTAGGGACTTGTAAAGGGGCAATATAATATTCTTCGATTTAAATTCGAAATTACGCGCTATGAAGCCTAACATCCTATTAGCTTTAGCGCAAGACCTCAGGCACTGCTTCCTAACTTCACTAACTCTCTATCATCCATCGTGTACGTGTAATTATTGTTACGAGAACCTATATGCAAAACTTTACATTTGTCTACGTTAAATTGCATCTGCCACTTATCCGTCCACTCCATAATCCTATTTACATCGTCTTGGAGCCTATTTCTATCGTCCTCGTTAACAACCTTACCTCCTATTTTAGTATCGTCCGCGAATTTTGACACGTTACTAGTCAAACCTACATCTATGTCGTTAATGTAAATTACGAATAGCAATGGGCCTAACACTGAACCCTGTGGGACACTGCTACCTACATCCAACCAGAGCTGGGCAACCGCACACCAAATGGGAGGTTCGCACCCGCACTTCCGCACCCGCACTTTGCCTCTTCCGCAACCGCACTTCCGCACACCTCTAAGTTTTCGCACTTCCGCACAACCGCACCAGCACCCTATTTACATATATAAAGTTTTATCGCAAGGAAATATATAAGTTTCCATTAATATATTAATACTTTTATTTTATATTTAATTGTGAAAATAAAGTTTTAATACAATAAAGTCATTTTTTTGTTGAGGTCAGAAAATTACTAGAATACAATATCATTTAATTTAATTTTGACTGGTGTGCGGACCAATCGGCACACCTTCCGCACCAGCACCTCCGCACCTTTTCACCGAGGTGACCGCACACCGCACCTCCGCACAGTGCGGACGTGCGAAGGTGCGGAAGTTGTGCGGAACTTGCCCAGCACTGCATCCAACCACCCCGATTCACTAACGTTAACAACGACCTCTGTCTCCTAGCACGAAGCCATTCCTCTAACCAGTTAGCTACCTGACCGCGTATACCGTGCGCTTTAACCTTCGCAATTAATCTTCTATGCAGAACTGTATCGAACGCTTTTTTAAAATCTAAATAAATAACGTCAGCCGCTCCATGCCTATCGTATTCGCGCACGATTTCGTTATAAAATTCTAACAAATTAGTTAAACAAGATCTATGGCCTCGAAACCCATGCTGACTACTATTAATCAAATCTCGACTTTCTAAGTGATCGATGATACGATCCCTAACTACGGATTCCAAAAGTTTACCGACTATTGACGTTAAGCTAATGGGCCTAAAATTGCTAGCTACTGAGCGGTCGCCTTTTTGAAAAATGGGCGTGACGTTAGCTCATTTGAAGTCTTCAGGAATAATCCCCGTTTCGAGTGACTGATTAAAAATCTTCGTTAAGGGGCCTACGATAACGTCTTTCAAATCTTTCAGATGTCTAGGATAAAACGCGTCAGGGCCTGGAGCCTTGCTAACTTTTAGCCTATCCATATAATGCGCAATCTCACCCTCGTAAACAGTTATTTCATCCAAAATAGTCTCGCTGCTAAATGGAACGATATCGTCCACGTCGGGGACATTATTGACGTCTTCTACGGTAAAAATTGTCGCAAAAAAGTTATTAAAAATACCCACCATCGCCTGAGCGTCGGAAGTCAAAGCGCCATTAGCGTCCACGAGAGGGCCTATATTATCTTTTATCGGCTTACGATTATTCACGTAATCGAAAAACTTTTTTTGGGTATGCTTACTATCCGGAGCTATAAGTATCTCTAAATTACGCTTAGCATTCCTAACTGATATTTTAACCTGACGTCGAAGCTCGAAATGTCTATTAACGTTAGCTACCGTGCCGTTGCCCTTATTAAGTCTATACACTCTGTTACGCTCGTTTATGAACTCGCCTATTTCCCTAGTCCACCACTTGGGCCTACCATGATTTCTAGCGCGCTTGGGTCTATGAGGAATAAACTCCCTTTCGATATTCAAGAAACTATCTTTAAACGCCTCCCAATGCAAATTTGCATCATTACCCATAAATAAGCTATCCCAGTCCACTACTCTCATCCTATCCGCAAAACTATCAAAATTGGCCCTACGAAAATCAGGGACTTCTATTACGTTACTATCCTTAGTGTTTTCTATCAATAGCTTAAACCTAAGAATTTGATGATCACTGCATCCTAAACTCTCGCCTACGTCTAAAAGTTCGACTATATTTTCGCCGTTCGTCATCAACACGTCTAAAATATTGTCACCGCGCGTTGGTTCGGTAACCATCTATCGTAAAAAATTATCTTCCATGAACTCAACCAGTCTCAAACCCTCCTCATTACCAGTAAAATCTCGTAATTAACATTAGGGCAGTTAAAGTCTCCGACAATTATACTTCTCCGATATTATCAATAAAGTTACCAAGAAGTGAGTAAAATCTAGTATCAGTATCGAGGGGTTGAACGGGAGGTCTATAAACAAGGACAAAATTAAAATTAATACTACGCGCCCTAACTTCAACGCATATGCACCGGAAAATCTATCTTAACCTCGATAGCCCTAAGGGAATTACGAATGTACAGTAAAACGCCGCCACCAATCCTATGTAACCTATCATTAGTAAAGAGTTTAAAACCCGGTGTATATCAAGTTCCTCCAACAAGTCCCGAATCACAGTATTTAACCACGTTTCAGTGATAGCAACTATATCGTAGTTGCCGGAATAAATTATCGCCTTAAATTCATTTAATTTATTTCTAATACTACTCGCGTTACAATAAAAGACGTTTAAGTTATTTTTTATCACGGGTCGGCGTTTTAAACTATTTTTCACGTCGGACCCGCGTTTCTCGGACCCACAACGTTTAAAGATGGCTTCGACCTATACAGCTTTCGAACGTTTTCGTCAATTGACCTACCTACCCTAGCATTACCTATTTCATTAAAATGCACTCCATCTTTTATAAAAAGGCTAGGATCACTGAATTCCGACCACAACTTTACGAAGGGTACATTTTCCTCAGCACAAATCTCTTCTAATTTAGTATTAAAAAATATTGTTTTAGGCGTAATCCTAAGACCCAAACCGTGCCTAGAAGCAGGGGTGCAGTGCCAATTTTATAGGTGCCGGAGCTCTGGTGGGCCTGACAAAAGCCTGCCATTTCCTATCCTGTTTCTATATATGCCACACGATGACTAAGTATTTCGTGTTTGAACTCACTAATTATCATAAAATAAATATAATTATCAAGCAAATAAAGAAAAAAGAGCAATCATGTATTTTATCAATTTAAGAAGTTAAAACTACTTAGTGCTTACCAAATACCACCAGTGGGAAGTTTCACAATAATTTCCACAAAGGGTCAGGCGTGATATGTTTTCGGGGGTCTGAAGCAACTCTTGTCCTGGTGTCATCTGCCGATCTGTGGTACCGCAGCCATGATATGGCATATGGCTCAGGATTCCACTGAACTAGAGGAGGTCCATGTAGTTTAACAAACATAAGCGCTGATACATTATTTATGAGAATTCTTGAGCGTGTTGTTGTTATTATCAAGTTCATGTGACTGAATCCCCTCTCACACTCAGCAGTACTAATAGGAATAACTTGTGAACAGCTCAGTAATGGGTGTAAATCTTGGGGGATGCGGCGCCCATGATCTTCCACATAGTCTCTAAAGGCATTTAGTACAGAGTAAGAAGAAAGCTTAAACCTCTTACAGAGAGATGAGATTTCAGCTTCTCCGTAATTAGGTGGTATTTCATCAGGCCAGTAGTCTTTTTCAAGGACATACATTTCATTTAGCAGTGATTTATACATACTTTGAGGTTCAGAAGTTTGAGAACCTTTCATGGATGTTGTCGTGAACATACGGTGCTGCAAATTGTTCACAAGACTAGTAAGAAACTGTTGATAATTAATGGAGACAATTTTTTTGTTGCTTGTTATGGTAATTCCTCCAAACTTCCTCTTGCAGAGGTGCCGGAGCGGCGCTCCGGCACGCTCCGGCAGCACTGCACCCCTGCAGGCTTCTGATCTTCAAACTCAAAAGCTAAGTTTGGTTGTAAACCATGTATCTCCTTTAGTCTATGAGTACATAGTTTTTGAATTGTTGACTTTACTAAAATTGACACACCCTAAATTACTGGAAATCAAATGTGAAGGAGACGAGGACACACAGGTAGTAGACTGCAGTGTCTTTCCCAGGAAGACTCCTGACATCAACCCAGATGCCACCAAACTCTCGGAGCTTATTGACTGGAACTCTGGCGTGACTGACCCTCGTCTGACCTGCTCCCTCACCACTGCTGCAATCAAGGAGTTTCTGGATAGACCATTGGAATTCCTGCATGGCCCCCACACACACACACACAGTCAGTAGAGAGGTGCGTAAGGATGACAACTGAAGCAGCACAACATGCTTACTCACAAGAGAGGAGGGAGGCGTACATCAGTGGCCAGGTGGCCGGTAGGGAGCTCATGTCCAGGAACAAGAGCAAGGCAGACATGGCATCCTTGGCAAAGTTCAAGAAACCTATCTATATTTCTAAGTTTTAATATTAAAATACAATCAAAATGTCTTTAATTGTATGTATGTAGAATGTACCGTAGTTATATATGGCATCCTTGGCAAAGTTCAAGAAACCTATCTATATTTCTAAGTTTTAATAATGAAATACAATCAAAATGTCTTTAATTGTTGTTGTTGTTGTTTAGCCGATCAGCCGACCCTGATCGAGCAAGCAGGCGGCACGCAGGTAACCGATCGCCCTCTCCGGAGTGGACCAGGGGTTCAGCGCACTAGTGATGTTGTGTTGTGTTCGTTGTTGTGCTAGAGCGGTACAGTGTCATAATGTGTTCAATTGTTTGTGGTGTCCTGGCACAGGTGGCAGGTGTCGTCTATGGAGTTGTCTAGTCTGTGTTTATATGTCCGTAAGTTGGGGTGATGTTCACATCGGAATCGTGCTAAGTTAACTCGGTCCGATCTGCTCAGGCTGATCTCTGACCTGTTAATGGGTGGCGGCTTCGCACCTAGGACCGCATTCGGACCGAGTCGTGTCAGTGCTTTGTGGGTTAGGTGTGTGTGTATGTGTTTTCTGTACTGTGTGATGTCTGTGGGGTGTGGTATGGAATGGAGTATTTGGTTATAATGTCTCTCTGGTGTTACCTTAATGGTGCGAGGTATTGGTGCATGATTGTACATGTAGTGGCATGGGTGTTGTGGGTTAGTTGTCGCTGCTGCCATGAATTGTGTTCCCCTCATGTCTAAATGTTCCCTAACTTTTAGTATTTTTGTTTCTGTGTGCAGGTGTTCTATTGGTGTTGTTTGAGTGCATCCTGTAATGATATGAAGTGCGTTGTTTTGTATTGTCTGTAAGGTGTTTATGTGTGTGTTTGAGATAATGGGTGCCCAGCATGGGCTAGCATAGTCCATAACTGAGCGAATATATTGTTTGTATGTGAGTGATGTTGTTTCCTGTTGGTGTCCAAAGTTTGTGCCTGTTAGTACCCTAAGCGTGTTAAGTCTTGACATACATTTATTTTGAATGTCCTGAATGTGGTTTGCAAAAGATAATGATGTGTTGTATGTGACCCCAAGTATTTTGGTCCTGTGAGTGTGTGGAATGTTGATGTTGTTTAGTGTAAGCTGTGGAATTACCTGGTGTTCTTTTGTGTTGCTTGTAAGCAAGGTGATGGTTGATTTTGTGGGCGCTACTTTGAGTCTATTGTGTGTGAGCCAGTCTTGTATACTGTTTATGTATGTTTGTAGGTTATTTGTAGCGGTGTCGATGTTGTTGTGGGTGGATGTTAGCGTGATTTCATCTGCATATGATGATAAAGTAAGCTTGTTATCTATGGGTGTTGGAATGTCATGCATGTATAAGTTGAACAGTGTTGGTGAGAGAAGAGAGCCTTGAGGGACCCCATTCGGAAAAAGCTTGTTTTTGGATGACTTGCCATTAAATGTGACATGTATCTTCCTGAAAGATAGTTGCTCAGCCACCTTTTGGTGTTATTGTGCATGTTTGTGTTGAGTATTTTGTTTATGAGAGGGAAGCGTGGGAGAGCATCAAATGCTTTACTAATGTCTATTGTTGCTAATAGTGTACGTTGAGCTGGTCGTCTGGAGTTGATGCCATCCATGATGTGCTGCGTGAGGTTAGTGAGTAATGTCGTGGTTGAGTGGTGAGGTATGAATCCATGTTGAGTAGGCGATAGTGGAATGTGTGGGTTGGTGATTTGTAAGATTAGTCTTTCTGTTACTTTGGAAGGTGTGCATAGTAAAGTAATGGGTCTATAGGAAGCTGGTTCTGTTGGATTTTTGTTTGGTTTGAGTAGTGTAATAATTTTACCTTGTTTCCATATGTCAGGAATAATACAGTGTTGGTATGAATATGTGCTGATATTTGTGAGAGCTAGTATTCCTTGTAGGGCCAAGTGTTTAAGGTGTATGTTATATGTTGTCTGGTCCAGTAGCCTTCGAATTCTTAATGTTTTTGATGATCTTGGTGGTCTGGTCTGTATTGAAGGGTGTAATGGTCGTGTCGAGTCTGTAGGTTTTCTTGTGTCTGGCTGTTTGTCTGTCTGCGTGTTTCTGGTTGTTGTCTCTGTTTAAGTGGCTTATCTTTGCGTAGTGATTAACTAGAATGTTAGCTTGTTGTGTGTGTGTTGGGATATTATTTTGGCTGCGACAGATAGCCGCGTGTGAGGTGTGAATGCCGCTGTTAGAGTGGGTAATGCTGTTTATAGTCTTGTATAGCCTGGATGTATATGTGGAGTGGTTTAGTGTTTTTATGCATTCCCTGAATGTTTCTGTTTGTTTTTCTTTGAGTTTGTTGTTTATTTCTGTGTTGAGCTGTTGTATCTGCTGTTTTATGGCTTCTGTGTGTGGTGTTTGTGTGTTATATTTGAGGTTGTTACGTTGCCTTATGAGGTGGGCTATTTCTCTAGTGTAATTTGGGTTGTATTTCCTAATGTTGCCCTTGGGTATGTATTTGTTTGCATTATTGATGATCTGATTAAATGTCTTGAGTGTTGTATTGATGTTTATATGATGGGTGTGCTGTTTAATGTGGTGAATTGTTCCTCAGTCTGTATTTTGAACTGTTCCCAATCAGCTTTCTTGTAATTTCTGTAAGTGTGCCTAAGGCTGTTGGGGCAGAGTGTAGAATGTGTTGTAATGATGATGGGCAGGTGGTCTGATGACAGTTGTTTTTTTGTTCTCCATTGTGTATGTGTTGCTAGTGAGGGGGAACAGAACGTTGTGTCTGGGGAGGAGTTTGAGTATCCTGCTTGATGTGGTGTGTGTGTATGTTCTTCTGTATTGTTAAGAATGAAGAGGCTGTCTTTAATTGTATGTAATGTATGTAAAATGTAGTTATATACAATAAAAAAAATACTTGCAAAAATTGCTGATTTTTCGTAAACTTCAACTTCAAATATAAGTAGCTAGGAGTGGTCAAATCTGGATTTTAAAGCCATATTTCGATTTAGCACATAAAAATGCATCATTTGGTCACTAGTAGTTTTTTGAATTGTTGACTTTACTAAAATTGACACACCCTAATAGTTATTCTATGGAGGTTAGGGTGAGGAAAATATATTAGTGAATTAAAACTTAGGTTAAACTGTCTAAATAGAAATTCGTGTAGACAATAAAAATATTGTCATTCTATGTATCTATATGTCTTTTCAGGCTGTTGATAATGGAGATGATTACCTCATTAAATTGGGGCAGGTCAGCAGTATTATTGATGAGTTGGATACATGTGTGTAGCTATTATTGGTGATCTCAATGCTAATATGCTTAATGATAATTCTTTGTTTAGCAACCACTTAAAAGCCTTCTGTGAAGATAATAACTTGACCCTTTCATCCATGTGTAGTCTTCCTGGTGATAGCTTTACTTGTTAGTGATAGTTGTCACACCACCTCATTGGTGGATCATTGTATTTGTACACCTGATGCAAATCAGGCAGTTCTGAATATGGCAGTTTTGTAGTATATGTATCCTTAATGATGCTCTAACTTGTCAGGATGTAAACTGTAGAATTCAAACACATATTTTGGCACTTAAAGACATGTATGAAAAAAATTGTTTACTTTCTCAATAATCCTATATACTATTGAACTAAAATGTGTGTGTCTGTCCGCTTTCCTCGGAACCGTGCACAGCCTAAACGGCACATCGGAAAATTCTGCAACCACCACCAACTGATAGCCCATGAGCTGACGATGTGCTCTGTCAAATTTCCCGGTCCTAGGTCACCGGCTACTGGGTCCGAAGGCCCAGCACCGCGATAAAACTACAGAAAAGAACGCAGCCGTGAAAATCTTAAGCTTCACACATACTGTGCCATATACTGTACTGCTACCCGCCCGGGGGTAGTGGGGGAGGGGGATAATTGGGGGAGTGGGGGTGGGAGTAATGGGGAGAAGGGTGGGGTAATTGGGGAGTGGGGGGGTGGGGGTGGGGTGGGGGTGATGGCGCTTTTTACTTTTGAGTGGGGGAGGGGGTAATGGCGTTTTTTACTTTTGTGTGTGTGGGTAATGGGAAAGTGGGGGTGGGGGGGTAATGGGGAGTGGGAGAGTAATTGGGGAGAGGGGTGGGGGTAATGGCGTATATAGCAGTACGGTATATGTGACAGTGCTACCCGCCCGGAGGGCCAAGTTGTACAACGGTCGCGAGTGATAGCGAGCTACCGCTTGTGCTAGCCTACCTTTAGGAGAAAAAATTATACATGTAGACCTGGCTGGGGCGATTATGTGCTGAACATAATAATGCATCCAGAGATGCTTTTTTAATGTGGTGTGAACAAGGGAAGCCACGGCAAGGCCCTGTATTATAACAAAAACAGGGCTAAATGCCAGATTCAAGTATGCATTAAGGTATATAAAAATTCATGAGGCTGAGTTAAGCAGGGATGCTCTGGATAGAAAGCTTGCCAGTAAGAATCCAAGAAACTGGGGACGAATTAAAAACGATGAATAATAGTGCAATGTCTCTCCCTGCTAATATTGAAAATGTAACTGGGACTAAGAATATGTCAAATTATGGAAGGAACACTACAGTGAGTTATTCAATTATATACATAAGAACAATAATGTTAATTGTGATGCTAGCTATAGTCCAGATATAAGAGTTAGTGTATTTGAGACTAAACAGGCCATAAAATGTTTAGATTGTAACAAATCATGTGGTACTGATGGTATTTCTGTTGAGCATCTGAAATTTAGTAGTGACAGATTAGTGCCTCTGTTAGCTTTGCGCTTTACAGGTTTACTGATACATGGTGTTTTGCCAGATACAATGTTATCCGTTGTTTGGTGCCAGTACTAAAAGATAAAAAATATAAAATCAACAATAAAGATAACTATAGGCCAACAGCCTTGGCCAGTATTATGTCTAAAGTGTTTGAATATATACTCATTAATAGACTTGAATGTTACCTGTACATTAGTTATACCCAATTTGGTTTCAAAAAGAAACATGGTACTGACATGTGTGTGTATGCCTTAAAAGAGATGGTCTGTAAATACCAAACTTTAGATGCTAATTTATTTTTGTGCTTCCTAGATGTCTCTAAGGCATTTGATCGTGTTAATCATGACAAATTATTTATGAAACTTGTAAATCGTAATGTGCCTGGTTACTTGGTCCATATATTAATATTCTGATAAAATCACCAGACAATGATTGTAAGATGGGGTGGGGTCAATTCACAGCCATTCTCTGTAACCAATGGTGTCAGGCAGGGAGGAATATTATCCTCCTACTTATTCAATATTTATATGGATAATCTATCTATTGTACTGAACACTTGTAAAATAGGCTGCTATCTTGGTACAATGATTGTTAGTCATCTGATGTATGCAGATGATCTAGTTCTTATTTCTCCATTTGTAAAAGGGCTCAGCACACTTCTGAAAGTTTGTGAAAGGTATAGGGGTGGATAATGACAAAATATAATCCTATTAAAAGTCATATGATTATGAGAACCAAGGCCTACAAGTACTGTATATGAAACTTCCTGAATTTCACTTGAATGGTATGGTGCTCTCAGAAGTGACCCAGACTAAGTATCTTGGCCACATACTAACTGATAGTCTTTCAGATGACTGTGATATTCTAAAGCAATATAGACAATTATATCTCAGGGAAATACTTTGATTAGAAAATTTCATATGCGTACATTAGATGCAAGTTGATTTTGTTCAAAACTTTTTGTACCCCACTTTATACAGCTCATTTGTGGTGGAACTACAGGATGTATAAGAAAACTGTATGTTGCATACAATGATATTTTTAAGAGTTTATTACTTCTAGATTTATAAATGGTTCTCCTTCTAGTGCCAGTATGCTGTTTGTAGTCAATAAGGTGCCTAACTGTGCCAGTGTCATACGTAATTTTGTATTTAGATTTATCACTAGGTTTGGTGAGTCAGTCAATAAGATAATAGAAACTATGA
The DNA here is from genome assembly GCA_023014485.1 of Bathynomus jamesi. NCBI lineage: Eukaryota > Metazoa > Arthropoda > Malacostraca > Isopoda > Cirolanidae > Bathynomus > Bathynomus jamesi. The sequence continues at coordinate 1,619,428 of JAJOZX010000150.1, forward strand.
TTAGTGTACTAATCTCCGGTATATTTTATAGATCTCAAATTTGGAAGCATTGGCGTAGGCAACTGTATGTTCATTATTCGTAGTGTTTTACTGGCCTATATAGTCAGTGCTCCAGCCAACTATCTTTTAACCTTCTATGGATCACTTGTATAATGTTTGTACCTGTTGTCTGTTGAGTCTGAAATAGTGTTTGTCGTTGTTGTTGTTAGATGTTTCAGAGACCTTCTTTTAACCAGTGAAGGAGAACTTTACGTTAATGAGGACGGAATCATAAAATAACAGACTATGCGCGAAGTACAGTTTACCGCAACGTAGGATATCTATCTTCCATTAAAGAAGCAATGTTTATAGACAATAAAAAACCTACAGTAAAGTCACCGAAGAAACAATTTCTCACCAGAAGAATTCCTAAAAACACTACAAAATGTTAAAAAACTTTGCTTGTTCTTATGCTATTTGCAGCAGAGAGAGGCATTCAGAAGGTATCGTCGCCATCCAACTCCCCCTCTCTCTCTCTCTCTCTATTTATATTTCTGCCCGAAATCGTGCAAAATCTGTTCTTTGACCCACTAAAAATTTCTCCATCAAACAAAAATGTGAAAACCTATTTAATTCTACTCGCTCTTTCTGGCAACGAGCCAAAAACTTCAATAACTTTACTTTTCTTCTTTCCCATTCTGACAGCTCAGTTGTTGTTTCTACTGATGAAGCTGAACTCTTCGCTCAAACTTTCGCCTCCAACTCAACCCTGGACAATTCCGGTGCTGTTCCTCCCACCTCTGACTTCACTATGTCTGAAATTACTCTTTCTTTCAAAGATGTTTTTTTGTCCTATCTGGGATCAACACAAGGTGTACACTCCTGATGGGGTCCTTCCTGTTGTTCTCAAGAACTGTGCTTTTTGTCTATGTCTTTCATCTGGTACTTTTCCTTCGTGATGGAAGTTCGCTCTCATTCAACCTGTCCCAAAGAAGGGTGACCGCTCTCAACCCTCTAACTATCGTCCAGTTGTTTGGATCTCTTGACTTTTTAAAGTTTTTTAATCCATCTTTAATAGGGAAATTCTTAAACACCTCTCTACTCATAATCTTCTTTCAGATCGCTAGTATGGGTTTTGCAAGGGACGTTCTACTGGCTCTTGCATCTCTCTCACTCTCGGTCCTCCTCCTTTTGGGAGTTTTGTGAAACCTTTGCTATTGCGCTGTACTTCTCATAAGTTTTTCATAGAGTCTGGCACAATCTTAATTTCGAAATTGCTTTCCTTCGGTTTCTATCCCTCTATCTGTGCCTTCATCTCTGATTTCCTTTCCGGCTGATCTATAGCTGCGGTTGTAGATGGCAACTGTTCTTCTAAAGTTATTAATAGTGTTGTTCTTCAGGGTTCTGTCTTGTCACCAACTCTCTTTTATTTATTAATGATCTATCCACTCCTATATCGATGATTCCACTCTTCACTAACCGTTTCGAATTCTCTCAACAGTCACGCCCTGCTTTGCAAGAGATGGCTATTGTGTACCTGACTTCTGATCTTTCTACTATCCTTTAGTGAAGAGAAAATCTTATGGTTTTCAATGCTTCAAAAAGAGTTTCTTATTCTGCCTATTCGTCACAATTTTTCACATGACTATCACTTTATCTTCAACAATACATAACTCAATCCTTCCTTTGCTCGTGATCTCTCCTGGAAAAAATCACACATACGCTCTTTCTAAAACAGCTTCAAAGGGGTTGTGCGCGCTTCTTTGCCCTAATCACTTGCGCTCTCTATTCAGGGGCTCTTTCTGGGGGGTGTTCGCACTTGGCCCCTCTTTCCTGCATAAAAAAACCCTGAAAGATAGAACTCGTGCTACACTCAAAGGCGGTCTTAGATTTATAAGAAAAAATTAAGAAAATCTTTGAAGAGAATCTCACCAGAAAATCAGGCGGTAGCAATACTAAAATTTCAGATATTGAAGCATTATTTTTCAAAGCTATAATTTATTCCACATAAAATAACATCTGGATGCTACAGATGTAATATAACCTAGTTTAGGTTACTATGGAAAAACTATACACGCTTACAATATGGTATCGTATGTGATACCTTTATTTCATAATTAAATACAAATTATTAATTTATTGAATTAAATACTGTATCTACAAAATTGCCTCGGGATTGGCAACATAGCCTATTGGGAATGAAAATAATTGCCATACATACATAGAACCCCAAATGTAGGCATTGAACCTGCATGACAAGAAGAAAACCAAATTTATTATTTCGTATTCAACATTTTCCATTGCTGACTCATGAAAATTACTTCAAGAGAAGAGAGTCAACGAACTTTGCAAAATCACAAATAATAAAATATGAAGACAACGATTATATGAGCGGCTAGCTCGGAGCTTGCTTATGTTACAGCGATGCTTTAAGCAAGGAAGATGTCGTTTATCTTCCCATAAGTTCCGAGTGAAATCCTCTTAATATAAAACCTAATAACTATAAAAAGGATAGGCCTATTCCTTCAGGTATTTAAATACAGTAACTGCCTATATTAATTACATCAAAGCAACTCGTTGTGTAACTCCATCGTCGCGTCCTACGAACAGAAGCGAGGCTCAACGAAATAATAAGGTAAGGCAATTTCTTTCTTTAATATTAAGCAGCGCAAATATCGAAGGCAAATAAACATAGAGGTCCTTTAAAGACCTACACAAACATAACGAAATAACGTAGGGCTTTTGTCGTCAATTCTCCACTGTAATCTGCTGGAAATTTCCAACGGATGAGGGTATTAGGCAATCAACCCATAGCCCTATATAGTTTTTTCAGTTACCGAGAAGCTTCTGATTTGCGTCGTTGTTATCATAAATTTTACAGTGTATTAAATATTTCAACTACTAACCTGGGCCTAGACTTTTCAGAAAGTTTAGGCAACATAAAGCTAACATGCAAATTATTTTAAAATTTGAGGGTGGCACATTTTTTTCTACTTGGGATTTTTTATGTCAAGTCAGTGTAGCCGAGATCACCATGTCCGAGACCTAAGCACCTGAGACCGAGACCATATATAATTTTTACATGTATTTAGTATTGTGTAATTCCTAATTCCAAACTCTGAATTTCACATTCAAGAATAAAGATTCTAGAGAGGTTATCAATGACAATTGCAAAATTTACTCGTAATTTATTCACAAATTCATAGTTTGTGACATTTTTCAGCAGTTAACGGTCTACTTAAAAAAAAAAAAAAAAAAAAAAAAAAAAAAAAAAAAAAAAAAAAAAAAGGTCTCGGGTCCTTCATCACTGGTCAGAGTTGGAGATATTTTTTTGTTTGTTGTTTGTTTGTGCGTGCGAATATATATATACATACCTGGTAACATGGTAAAGGTTCCGCACATCGGTCTCTTCACGCGAAGGTCAGGCTGATGTAGGAGCTATAGGAGAGTCGCTTTCTTGAGCTATCCATCTCACATAGCCAGGTACACTCGGATCACCTGGGATTGTCCTGGTTCACTCGGGTTACTTCCAACTTCATGCCAGTCTTCAGATCATTCGCACTTTCGAAAGTAGGAATTAAGAGTTTAACCTAACCCTAAACCAAAACAGGAAAGCCGAGGGTGAGTGAGAAGAGGACTGGCATAAAGTGAGAAAAACTATTCGGTATAAATAAAACATGGCCTGTTATTTCCAAAGCTTAAACAGGATACAAAAAATAATGTTTTAAAACTTTATTTTAAAATAAAACTAAAATAATATACGATTTAAGGTTCGATCCCATATAATTGTAACTAGGTTTCATATTTTTGTATGTGTAACTATCATTCCATAAAAAAATAACTACATATATATGTATATACTGTGTATACATATATATATTAACATCTACATAATTGTTTTCCACTGGTGTGTTACTCATTCCTATGACGTAATAATTATTATCGTAAAACGGGATCACCCCGAACGTTGTCAAACTTTACAATTTTGTAGTAGTAGTAGTACCATAACAACAATTGATCCTGCAGGAAAAAAAAATTGGGAGGTAGCATAATTCATTATCTTTTGATTAGCTAAATATAATGAAGTTATAATTTTTCTGAATTAAAGAAAAATATATACATACAAGCGTTTCATTTAAACATTTCGCATTATAACTTATTTAATAACTAAGTAATTAGCTTGAAAGGGACTACGAATTGTTTGGGAAAGTCGAAAGCGAGTCTGATATCAAACTTTGGTATTAAAATCGGGTAAAAACATTCGTATAACACATAATGAGTTCGCTTTCGAATTGAAGAAATTTTTGTAATTTGAGGATCAGCTCCAAGAGATATTCCAAAATTACAGCTTATAATTAAAGATGTAAGCGACATAAAGAGTTTTACAGTAGGGCCAATAATTCAACAGATGGCAAATCTGTGCCATGTTAAGTACTATCCAAATGGCACTGCTTCATGGTCTGGACAACTACATACAATGACAGAGTACAAAATAGATGCTTAATGAATCAGTTCCTATTACTGAATAACATTCACTAAATAAGAAATAATACAGTGAATCACTAAGCAATAAGCATAAGGATCATATCTAAAGTTTAAGATATAAAGCAAGAAAATAGTGAATACAGAAATTTTTTTCTTGTATAAACTGTCTTCATTAGACGAGTTTCATTAGTAAAAACACCCCTCTAACAAACTTAATGTCCTCTAATGATTTGGTGCCTCTGATGGTGGAAACAGGAAACTGCTGAATGGGTGGTCTGACACAGTTCTTTTCAAAGTATTGCGAAAATTTTGAAGTTCATTTATCCACACGTTGCCTGAAGGTCCATTTTCCATATTAAAAGTGGAAGGCAGCGTTTATGTTTTATCAGGAAATGTTGCAAACAGGCCGTGCAATTGAAGTCCAGAGTAAATACTGCACCACCAGAACTTTGGTCCGTCCTCGCCCAGCACTACCTTCATTGCAAGATTGCGTCAAAACTGGGTTTACTTTGTTCATTGTGTATCCGCCTATCCCAGTATCCAATTCCTTCCTAGACTACTCTTGTCAAGACCACCCTTGGTTCAGGTCAGCAACGGCTCCCTGTTAAAGCATGGGAGTGTATCAGAGGAGATCCCCTTCCACATCTAAATGCAAGATGCGGTTTTTATACTAACTACCAATGAAGACACTCTTGGGCAGGAATGATGAACTCAAAGGGACCACGATCAGAGTTTTGATTAAAAAGTGTTAGCTAAAATACGCACTATTTCCCTAATAAATAAATTGTTAATTCCATACATACAAAATTATTTTTAAAAATCTAGCTCTCTCTCAAAGCAACGATCAGTACAAACCAGTAAGCTAGTAAAAAGGGGTACATGCAAACCTCAAAGAAATGGCAACAGTCCATTTCCATCAATGATGGCCCCAAAGGGAGAGGGCAAATCCATCTCGCCAAACAAATTTTTACAATAATACTAAACTTTAAATGTCTTTACTTGTAAGATAACAGTAAGGTAAGTTCCATATTCCCCAAGGAAGTGACGGGTAGAGGCAGGGCCCGGGAGGGTGGGGGTGCATGAGGTGTCAAAGCACCAGGGCCTGAGCTGGAAGATAGAGGAGGTGATCGGGGATAAAGGGGCTCAGAGTCAAAAGTAACACCGGGGCCCGCGATTCCTCTCCTGGCCCTTGGGTAGGGGCCTTAGTTAATGAAAGGAGGATGGCCGGCCCGACGCTTTGTAGTGACGTAAGATACAGAAAAAACAACCGCCCAGCTCTAGACAGCCCTAACCGATCGAGCCACGAGACGCTCAACAGTAAGTAAAACTGAATTATATATATATATAATATATATAATAACCTTTGGAAGAGAATTTAAAATCCTGCGAATCATAAAACAGATTGTACAATCAAAACAAACCAATATGAAAATTTCTATTAATAAGGAAATTTTAACTCTATACTTTAAATTTTTTTTTTTTAAAAGAATGGACTTGTAAATCTGTCAAAAATGTTTTAACTGATCATTCCGAAACCATCGTTGCTTTCACGTCCTTTCTGCTCGAAGAACATAAAGTCCTGAAAAAAAAAAAAAAAGATAGCAATAATCACTTAATGCAAAGCATAACACTAATCACAAACTAAACCAGTTCCTTTATAAACGGGACAATTTTATAAAATCAAAGGTTAGTTAAATTGTCTGTGCAGTTGTACTCACAATGAGAAAAACAGCGCCAATGAGAACGGCTTTAATGCGAACATCCAAATCCATTGGAAAGGTTACTCCAAAATAATCAGTATCAGTGAACATCTCACGCAGCATTCCACTCCATTGCTTCGATATCTTTCCAACTTGCGTCACCCCATCTGACGACATTACCTGAAAACAATTCATCATCAGTCAACTTCTCATACCAAACTAATTTGCAGCCTTATAACACATTTTAGTTACAGTGCATTAAATCAACGGGAAAATGGCATCCTTAAGCCTTACAATTTATATATCGAAAATACACTCGTTGAATTTTAATAAAAACGTGATTTTACATCAGAAAACTAAGTTGGTTCATTATTCACAAATACACTTGTGAAAAATTTCCTCTCTTCTCTCATTGGAAACAAAAAACCTTCCTATCATCATAAGAATGTGCTCATGACTTTTCTAAAACTTCTTTCGCAGATAAAAACCCAAAATGATGCAGGCAAGTATAATTCATATAATCTTGTAACTTCTACCAAAATTTAAGTTTACAATTTCTGCAATCAAAATTCCCAACATTACCAGGTACTCCAGGTTGATGGAAACCCTATTCAGTTTTAGATGTTTATAGAAAAGACCACTGTAACGTTAAGTTGCAGTTCAGTTGGCTAATTCAAAATGTTCTTGTGATTGGAAAACTTTTCTCTGTGTAATCAATGGATACTACAGCATGAATTAATGCAATGCTATGAAGTGGGTAAAGAGGCCTCTGTTCTTACTTTAAATTCCACATCACCGCAGAGGCTGAAAGTACATAAGGGCCCTTCGATCGTGAGGACGGTGTCCCCACTACTGTTCTTGATGGAGAATACTGGGGTAAAAATGCTCCAATCTTGCTGCACGGTCCCTATCACATTTCCTGGTGGGGACGACACTTCTATATTCTGTAGAAGACAAAAAAGCAGAGAGAGCAATGAGAAAAAGCTTTAAAATTTTTGTACACACAAATATACAGATACTCACAGATAAAATTAAAGGTTTATAACTATTTGTCAAAAATCACATTAACAGCAAACCCATAATCTTTCAGACATGAAGTAAACTCATAACCGAGTGAATCTGAATCAGTTGAACCAATCCCTCAAAACGATACTCGTATTTTAACAATCAAGTTGAAAAAACTAAGGGTCATGGAATCAGGGGTGTTGTGATAAATTGGATAGAAGAGTGGTTGCGAGGTAGGAAACAGAGGGTGGTCGTTGATGGAGCGGGATCGTGTTGGGCTAATGTAGCGAGCGGCGTTCCTCGGGGTTCTGTATTGGGCCCCTTGCTTTTTCTTATATATATTAACGATTTAGATGTCGGCCTAGTCAGTACAGTATCAAAGTTTGCGGATGACACGAAGTTGGGTGGTAGGGCGATTAATGACGAAGATAGAGGTAAAATCCAGGAAGATCTGAATAAAATCGTTGATTGATAAGTCACATGACAAATGTGATTTAACGTCGATAAGTGCAAAATTTTACATATAGGCTCGCGTAACGGTAATTTTGCATATAGTATGTCAGGGAAGAAGTTAGCAAACGTAGAGCAGGAAAAAGATTTAGGAGTTATAGTCACTGGTGATTTAAAAGTGGCGAAACAAAGTACAGCAGCGGTCAATAAAGCGAACAAAGTGCTGGTTTTATAGCTCGGAATTTTGAGTACAAATCGCGCAATATTATTGTTCCTCTTTATAAATCATTAGTTATACCCCATTTGGAGTACGCGATCCAATTTTGGAATCCGCATTTGCGCAAAGATATAGATAAAATCGAAAGAGTTCAAAGACGAACTAAGATGATTCCGTCGCTTAGGTCGAAGTCGTACGAGGATAGGCTTGAGGAGTTAACCCTTTGAGGACCACGGGACATGTGTGTCCCGGCGAAATAATAATATAAATTGTACAATGATGCAACGTTTGTACAAATACATCTAAATGTTTATATAGGTATTGTTTAGTTGTTGGAAAATTAGCCCCAAAATGGGTCATTTAAGTGATTATAGTTACTAACATATCTAATTGTGAATACCAATAACACCTAAACTTTTAAGTTCAAAGAAACGTATACCGGTCGTCAAAGGGTTAAAATTGACTACACTCGAGACTAGGAGGCTAAGGGGTGATCTAATCCAGGTTTTCAAAATTATGAATGGGTTCGATAACGTAGATAGAGATAGCTTTTTCGAAATATCTCAATATAATAGGACTAGAAATAACGGGTGTAAGTTGACAAGTAGAAGGTTCGAGACAGCAGTTGCCAAAAACCTTTTTACGCATAGAATAGTAAATAGCTGGAATAGTTTGCCGGTAGAAGTAATTAGTAGCACATCTATAAACATGTTTAAAAATCGATTAGACGTATATGTTGATAGATTGGGTATAATTTAAGGTAGTAAAATTAAGGCCTTGTGGTTCGGAACCCACGTAAAACTGTAGGTCCTCTCCGCCACCACGGAAGACATGCACAATACACAATTACAAACACAGTTAGGTAGACCAGCCATGAGTGGATCCTAGGGTCTTTGTTGGTCTGAAACATTGTCATGAGTGGATCCTAGGGCCTTTGTTGGTCTGAAACATTATAACATAAGTTCAACAGACGAAACCATGTTTCGGCTCGGGATGTATCGATATAAAAATTTTACCGATACTAATTAATCGGCCAATATTACCTGTATCGCCGATCATTACTTCTCTATCATATTTTCACATACATACACTATAAAAAATATCATTTCCCAAATGAGTTGGAGTAAGAAGGCAAACATGCTCGGGTATAAAATATAGGTGATGATGAAAAGAAAAGGTAGAAACTAAAGCATACACATTCATTCACACCAGCATCCTGGTAGACCAGGAACACCCACCACCATGGCTAAATTCCACACTCGAAGCGCTTCATACGCCATAAGTGGCACGTTTCCAGGCTTAATTAAAAACGAGAGAGACAGAGTCCCGAATTTACATACCTTTAACAAACCTCCTCCATTCCAATCAACTTGCGGCCACTTCTCGTGCATCACCCAGATCAAGTCTACACTTCCTCACACAATCATTTATCATGTCCATCGACACTCTTTTCACAACTCTGTCATCTCCCATTCTTTCAACATGTCCAAACCACCTTAACACGCTTTCTTTAATTTTCAGTTCCACCGACTTCTGACCACCACATCTGTCCAGAACTACACGATTTCTCATTCTATCAATCCTACGCACGCCACACATACTTCTCAGGTTATCCATCTCAATTTTTTTTATTTTTGACTTCTCCCTCTTATTCTGTCAATATTTCACACCCATACAAAAGTGTCCGTACCAACACACCCAGTCTCCGCTTCCTCACAACCGCTGTCAGCGCACCTACCACCTTTCTTCCTCGATTCATTCTAATATTAACTTCATCTACACTCATACCTCTTTTGTTCAAAACGGTTCTAGGCGAATTCACTCCCGGTATTTTCGCTCCAGCAAATTCATTTTCCATGCAATTTACTTCTAGTAAATTCACTCTCTCTGCCAATTTATGAAGATAGATATATTTTTTTGGTTTCCATATAAGGGTTTAATGGTTTAAGCCCCAAAGCCACAACCTTTACTTTCGTTTTATTGATCTATAATCACCATTAAAAATGAAACTGAACCTTACCAAACATAAACCTAACTGAACCTTACCAAACATAAACCTAACCTAACCTTACCAAACATAAACCTAACCTAACCTTACCAAACATAAACCTAACCTAACCTAACCTTACCAAACATAAACCTAACCTAACCTTACCAAACATAAACCTAACCTAACCTTACCAAACATAAACCTAACCTAACCTTACCAAACATAAACCTAACCTAACATTTTTTTAATTTAAACTACTAGGAAGTGAAATTACTGGGAGTCAATTTTCCGGAGTGAATTCACGGGGAGTGAAATTACCGGTTACCGTTCAAAACACATCCCAAATACTTTAAAAACTACCACCTTTAGCGTTTCACCATTCACCATCACATGACAGTTCGAATTTTTCTCTCTCCACGATCAATAACTTGCTTTTACCACAATCACTTTCAACAACCTTCTCTCACAGACTGACACAAAACTCTTCACCAAACATTCTGTAATACACGAACTCCTTATATTACTAATTTACCATACACCTTCCCCACCACACTCAACAGACTTATACCTCTGTAGTTCTTACATTCATCTTTCACTTTGTACAATGGAACAATCATTGCTTTCTTCCAATTATTGTAATACTAAAAAAATGTGGATATTAATTTTCAAAAGATTTTTGACACTAAGTGAAATATGAAAAAAATTAATTAAAAAAATATTTATACAGTCCAAAATATTTTTTTTTCTGTAAAATAAAAAAAATAAAAAATAAATAAAAACTCCCAGGGTTCCAGCCAGGGCCTCTGGTGCTTTGACACCTCACACACCCTCCTCTCCCAGGCCCTGCATTTAATTACCATATACAATATTCTATTTTAAATTGGCCATATTAGGTTTATTCAGGTTAACTGTACCTAAATTTTAAAGTTTAAAGAATCAAAAAATGAATCACTTTACATAAGCCTAAATCTACAATACCGGTAGTTAATGTTTACAACTTTACACCAATCTTATTTTATCTTATCTTATCAGTAAAACCTGAAGATTAATGGGAAGTGTCATTTGTAAATGTCTCAAAATGGTTTCACAGTACAGTACCTGAAGACAGCAAGGACAGAAACAAGAATCACAAGCGAGTGGTCTGTTCAGGTGAATGACTTCATTTTCCATGTTGTCCAGGATTTTCATGTCAAATGGCCTGTAAGGACCACAGCAATTACGTGTACAACAATCGGTGTCTTCTTTAGCATAGTAAACCTGTTGACCCATTGAATTCTTTATTTTATACTTGTTCTTAGTTTCAAAAGTTGTTATGGCTGAAAAAAATATACATAAATTTATAAATCTCAAGTAACTGTTGGCTTCCTTGTCCAACCTTAAATTTATTATTTGATTAGATGAACGTAAGTATTAAGTTATCACAAAAGCTTATTTTTAACAGGTAACATACCTTCGAGCAATTCAACTTTTTGCTTGATAAGCAGCTGATCAATCTGGGTAAGGTATTCCAATCCAGGTGGACAGTTTGTGACTTGGGGTTGAGGCATCCAGTCTCCTGAAATAAAACGAAATTAGGATCTGTTTGAAACCAAAACTGAATAAATAGTAAGGATGTTAATACCAGAACTGTATTACAGTTCACAATATATATATATATATATATATATATATATATATATATATATAATATATATATGCCGCGGGGACGAGTCCCCCCCTCGTGGAGAGGCAAGTCCAACTCGCGGTCAATCGGGTTGAACGCTGGGCGTCGTCGGTGGGCCTTACGTTGTCTTCTCCGAAGACTTCGTGTGTGGCCTTCCTTCCGTCGAGGAGACGGGGATCCGGCGCCATCCCGGCCTTTAACCTTACACTCGGGGTCAGCCTTGGCCCTCGTTTCATCAGTACTCTTTTTGGGTATGGTTTTCGACAGCCGTTTGAGCTGGGTTCCCCACCTTCGCCGGCTGCGCGTGTCCGCGAGACGTACCCTGGATTTGCTGGGGCATCTGTCGCATACTACATGGGGCGCGGATAGGCGGACGCTCCTCCGTTTGTACGTGTCCTTGGTACAGTCCAAATTAGACTATGGGAGTGTGGTGTATGGCTCCGCCTCCCGCACGGCCCTTCGGATACTGGATCCGGTCCTCTCTAGAGGACTGCGCATGTCATCTGGCGCCTTCCGCTCCTCTCCGGTTGATAGTCTGCAGGTGGAGTGCGACATCCCTCCCTTGGAGGATCGGAGGTCGTTCCTCGTTGCTAAACACTATCTCCGGATCCTCCGTCTTCCCACCTCTCCTCTGTTCCAGGTGGTTGAGAGGGCGTTCTGGGGATGGGGGTTGGTATTTCACCGACACGGTGACCTCCCTCCTCGATGGTATGGGCACTCCCCCTCCATCCGTTATACCGGTCTCTTTCAGTGGTGTTGCACCTTGGGAGAGCACCCCTGTTGCGTGCTGTAGGGCGTTGCGCCCCGTTCGCAAGACCGAGTCGGACTCTGCCTTGCTTCGGTCTCTTTTCCTGCAGCATGCGGCGTGTCACTCTGCATGTGTTGCGATCTTCACGGATGGTTCGAGGTCGTCGGGGGGCGTTGGATCCGCGGCTGTTCCCCAGTCGTCTGTCCTTGCTCCCCGATGTACCCGTCTCCCTGATGAGGCTTCCGTTTTTACGGCGGAGCTCTATGCCATTCTGAGCGCTCTGGAGGTGGTGCGGGAGCATCCGGATGGGTCGTTCGTCATCCATTCGGATTCCCGCAGTGCCCTGGATGGCCTGGAGTGTTTTGACTCTGTCCACCGCTGGTCCGACGAATCCAGCTACTGTACCATACTCTTGTCGCTTTCGGTGGCAAGGAGGTGGTATTTTGCTGGGTCCCAGCACATGTTAACGTGGCTGGAAATGAGGCTGCTGATCGAGCTGCCCGTTCCGTGTGCCGACTGCAGGTTTCACCTGTGTCCCTCCCTTTTTCTGATTATATCCCTGGCTTCCGTAGGTTTTGCGCTCCCGGTGGCAGAGTCGCTGGGATGGCGCTACGGACAACAAACTTTGCAAGATTAAACCCAAGTTGGGATGTTGGGCCTCTTCCTTCCATCGGTCGCGCCATAAGGAGGTGGCTCTGGCCCGCCTCCGTATTGGCCACACCCACCTGACCCATGGCTATTTGATGGCCGGGGATCGGGTGCCCCGATGTCCCAATTGTGACGTCCTCCTTACAGTTGCCCACCTTCTGGTGGAGTGTCCGCTTTACTCTGCGCTGCGCGCAGAGTATTTTCCCTTTTTGGAGAACGTTGGGCTTTGTGATAGGCTTGGCGCTCTTCTGTCTGAAGGTTCCTACTTTTCGATAACCGGGTTGTTCTCCTTCCTCTTTCGCTCCCGACTTCTTTACCGGCTGTGACCCCACTATGATCTTTTTGCTTTTCCCCCACCTCCTCCTCCTCCCCCCCCGTCTATTGTTCATTTCCGTTAGTTGTTCCATACTCTTCGTTCTGTGTTCGCTCTGCTATCCACCTTTCTTTTGGTGGCCATGAGCGGTCATTCTTTGAAACAAAAAAAAAAAAAAAAAATATATATATATATATATATATATATGAATAGAAACGACATAAGTATTAAGGAACGTTTCTGCACACGAGGAGGAGAGATAACGAAATAATGAAAAATGAGGCGAACCGCCTGGGAATCGAACCCAGGGCCTTCCAATTGCCGGTCGGACCGGCAATTGGAAGGCCCTGGGTTCGATTCCCAGGCGGTTCGCCTCATTTTTCATTATTTCGTTATCTCTCCTCCTCGTGTGCAGAAACGTTCCTTAATACTTATGTCGTTTCTATTCATTTATATACTGCGCGGTCATTGCAGTTATTTGCATATATATATATATATATATATCATAATAAAGATTAATATAACTAAAGCTACAACCTAAACCAGAAGTGGGAAATGTCATTCCATATAGTCCCCATTAATATCTTCAAAACCCAAGAACTTGAATTGAAGCTGTGGAAAAATATTCAAGAGAAAAGAAAGGAAATCGATAAACATGGATGGCTTGACAAATTTTTTAGCTAATGACATCTGGCCAACAAGATCAAATAATTGACAAGTTGTTGTGGGTTAGATTAAGGTTTTTTTTTAGAGTGACAGTTCCATTTTCTTACTGTATCAGTTTCTTGTTGATGAAATGGGTATAGGTCCAAATTTTTAATTGAATTTTGACTACATTTGGACTATGACAGAACTTTTGCTTTGACTATGATGTCAAATTAACTCTGACTTTCATTTTGAGTTTTAAATTTTGAATTTTGCCTTTGACTCTGAATTCTGGCTTTACCTTTAACTCTTGATTTTGAATGACAGTCTTTGAACTTTGACTCAGAGGTTGTAAACATGAACAATTACGGATTTATGTAAAAAAATTTGCATTTTGATTTTTTAATCTTTAAAATTTTGTTAAAGTTATATATACACATTCAAGTTAATTAAACTTGAACAGGCCTAATACCGGGTGTTTCAAAAGTCCCTCACTAATTTGATTTTCAATTTTCTTTGCAGCTAATCGACCAACGACGTTCATCTTGTGGTAAACTCTTACTCAGTAGTTGAGAATTTTTTTGAGTCTACATTTGAAGTTTTGCTCCGTTTTCTTCTGCTACCATGCTGACTCTAGAGCAGAGGTGTAAAATCGCTACATGGCAGGAGGTTTTTCAATCTGTGGTCGAAGTGCAGCAACGATTCCAGGCAGTCTACAGACAGCATTATGCACCGGATAGGAACACCATCGTCGCCACCCACCGGAAGTTTATGGAGACCGGATCCGTAAAGGACAAACCACGATCAGGAAGACCTCGAAGTGGGCGGAGTGAGGAGAATGTCGAAACTGTCCGTGAGGCGTTTACTCAGAGTCAAGGAAAGTCCATTCGGCGAACTGCTGCGGAACTGAACATCAGCGCGACATCTATCCAACGGATTTTGCGGCATGGTCTCAAGCTGTATCCGTACAAGATCCAGGTGGTTCAGAAGCTGGAACCTCAAGACTACGATTGCCGGGTGGAGATGTGTGAGACACTGCTGCATCACTACGAAAGAGACCCATCGATCCTGGAGCACATGTGGTTCAGCGACGAAGCTCTCTTCCACCTTTCTGGTCGCGTCAATCGGCACAACACCCGCATCTGGGAACTCACAATCCTGCGGAGATCCGTGAACATGAAAGGGACACGCCGAAATTGGTCGTCTGGTGTGCCATCTCCTCAGCTGGGCTGATTGGTCCGTTCTTCTTCCGGGATCAAGATGGAAATTCCGTGAATGTCAACGGAGACAATTACCTTCGTATGGTTCAGGAGTTCTGCATCCCCCAACTGTCAGCTGTAGCTGACATGCAAGAAGTCATTTTCCAGCAAGACGGTGCCCCTGCTCATTACTCGCGTGAGGTTCGCTCATTTCTGAATAAGCAGTTCCCGGATCGGTGGATTGGTCGCCGTGGTCCCATCGAATGGGCTGCTCGCTCGCCTGATCTTACCTCATGCGACTTCTTTTTGTGGGGCTACATTAAGAGCAAAGTGTACGCCACCAAGCTGCGAGTCCTCCCCACACTAGAATAACGGATCAGGAATGCATGTGCTTCTGTTACTCCCGAAATGTTGTCCAATGTCGGCCAAGAATGCGTAAAACGGTGGCTCGCTTGTTTCGAAAAAGACGGTGCCCACGTTGAGGTGTACCAGTGACTTTCCAGTAGACTTATGAAGCCAAGTTTGATGCCACCAAAATTCTCATGAATCATAGACTCAGCAACCAAATTGTCATTTGGTTCCTCTTGTAATTGCTATTTTAATAAAATTTTAAAAATAATGAGGGACTTTTGAAACACCCTGTATACCCAATCTGAAATAGAACATTATTTTAATTTTTACTTCCAATTTCATTTATATTTTTGGCTTCTGAATTTAAATTTATTCAGAATCAAAATAAATGTAAAAGTCATTGACAAACTTGAAATTTAAACACACATTAAAAGCAAGTAATGAAGTTTAACAATTCACTCACAAAGTCCCAACAATGCAAATAAAGCTTCAATAGTGAGAAGCCATCTTCAGTACTCAAAAAATATTGAGCTTTAGGGAATACTACACTCTACATTGAAAACTCTTTAATTAAATGTGAAAATTGAAGTGCTATGTTATTACCATATACTTTTACTCTCGTAGTTTGAGTCTACAAATATATTGTACTTACACCTCCCCTATTGTTAGCCCTACATACATGGTAGCTTGTGTACCCTGGAATGTTGAGAGAAATTATTATTATTTTCATTTAACAAGGTTTCAGTTAATATAATGCGTGTGAATTTACATTGTACTAATTTTAGGTTAACTCTCAATTCATCATAGTGGCTTGGGTTGTCAGTGTTGTATTACTTGTTTAAGAAGTGGTTTACTGAGATATAGTCAGAGTTGACTGTGTTTTCAGATTCAGTAATTTCATTTACAATATTGAAAGTATTTAAAGTGTTGATCATAATGTGAAGATTAGGGTAATAACAGTTAAGAAATAATAACAGTTAAGAAATAATAACAGTTAAGAAATAATAACAGTTAAGAAATAATAACAGTTAAGAAATAATAACAGTTAAGAAATAATAACAGTTAAGAAGAAATAATAACAGTTAAGAAATAATAACAGTTAAGAAATAATAACAGTTAAGAAATAATAACAGTTAAGAAATAATAACAGTTAAGAAATAATAACAGTTAAGAAATAATAACAGTTAAGAAATAATAACAGTTAAGAAATAATAACAGTTAAGAAATAATAACAGTTAAGAAATAATAACAGTTAAGAAATAATAACAGTTAAGAAATAATAACAGTTAAGAAATAATAACAGTTTAAGAAATAATAACAGTTAAGAAATAATAACAGTTAAGAAATAATAACAGTTAAGAAATAATAACAGTTAAGAAATAATAACAGTTAAGAAATAATAACAGTTAAGAAATAATAACAGTTAAGAAATAATAACAGTTAAGAAATAATAACAGTTAAGAAATAATAACAGTTAAGAAATAATAACAGTTAAGAAATAATAACAGTTAAGAAATAATAACAGTTAAGAAATAATAACAGTTAAGAAATAATAACAGTTAAGAAATAATAACAGTTAAGAAATAATAACAGTTAAGAAATAATAACAGTTAAGAAATAATAACAGTTAAGAAATAATAACAGTTAAGAAATAATAACAGTTAAGAAATAATAACAGTTAAGAAATAATAACAGTTAAGAAATAATAACAGTTAAGAAATAATAACAGTTAAGAAATAATAACAGTTAAGAAATAATAACAGTTAAGAAATAATAACAGTTAAGAAATAATAACAGTTAAGAAATAATAACAGTTAAGAAATAATAACAGTTAAGAAATAATAACAGTTAAGAAATAATAACAGTTAAGAAATAATAACAGTTAAGAAATAATAACAGTTAAGAAATAATAACAGTTAAGAAATAATAACAGTTAAGAAATAATAACAGTTAAGAAATAATAACAGTTAAGAAATAATAACAGTTAAGAAATAATAACAGTTAAGAAATAATAACAGTTAAGAAATAATAACAGTTAAGAAATAATAACAGTTAAGAAATAATAACAGTTAAGAAATAATAACAGTTAAGAAATAATAACAGTTAAGAAATAATAACAGTTAAGAAATAATAACAGTTAAGAAATAATAACAGTTAAGAAATAATAACAGTTAGAAATAAAAGTTAAGAAATAACAGTTAAGAAATAATAACAGTTAAGAAATAATAACAGTTAAGAAATAATAACAGTTAAGAAATAATAACAGTTAAGAAATAATAACAGTTAAGAAATAATAACAGTTAAGAAATAATAACAGTTAAGAAATAATAACAGTTAAGAAATAATAACAGTTAAGAAATAATAACAGTTAAGAAATAATAACAGTTAAGAAATAATAACAGTTAAGAAATAATAACAGTTAAGAAATAATAACAGTTAAGAAATAATAACAGTTAAGAAATAATAACAGTTAAGAAATAATAACAGTTAAGAAATAATAACAGTTAAGAAATAATAACAGTTAAGAAATAATAACAGTTAAGAAATAATAACAGTTAAGAAATAATAACAGTTAAGAAATAATAAAGAAAAAAACAGTTAAGAAATAATAACAGTTAAGAAATAATAACAGTTAAGAAATAATAACAGTTAAGAAATAATAACAGTTAAGAAATAATAACAGTTAAGAAATAATAACAGTTAAGAAATAATAACAGTTAAGAAATAATAACAGTTAAGAAATAATAACAGTTAAGAAATAATAACAGTTAAGAAATAATAACAGTTAAGAAATAATAACAGTTAAGAAATAATAACAGTTAAGAAATAATAACAGTTAAGAAATAATAACAGTTAAGAAATAATAACAGTTAAGAAATAATAACAGTTAAGAAATAATAACAGTTAAGAAATAATAACAGTTAAGAAATAATAACAGTTAAGAAATAATAACAGTTAAGAAATAATAACAGTTAAGAAATAATAACAGTTAAGAAATAATAACAGTTAAGAAATAATAACAGTTAAGAAATAATAACAGTTAAGAAATAATAACAGTTAAGAAATAATAACAGTTAAGAAATAATAACAGTTAAGAAATAATAACAGTTAAGAAATAATAACAGTTAAGAAATAATAACAGTTAAGAAATAATAACAGTTAAGAAATAATAACAGTTAAGAAATAATAACAGTTAAGAAATAATAACAGTTAAGAAATAATAACAGTTAAGAAATAATAACAGTTAAGAAATAATAACAGTTAAGAAATAATAACAGTTAAGAAATAATAACAGTTAAGAAATAATAACAGTTAAGAAATAATAACAGTTAAGAAATAATAACAGTTAAGAAATAATAACAGTTAAGAAATAATAACAGTTAAGAATAATAACAGTTAAGAAATAATAACAGTTAAGAAATAATAACAGTTAAGAAATAATAACAGTTAAGAAATAATAACAGTTAAGAAATAATAACAGTTAAGAAATAATAACAGTTAAGAAATAATAACAGTTAAGAAATAATAACAGTTAAGAAATAATAACAGTTAAGAAATAATAACAGTTAAGAAATAATAACAGTTAAGAAATAATAACAGTTAAGAAATAATAACAGTTAAGAAATAATAACAGTTAAGAAATAATAACAGTTAAGAAATAATAACAGTTAAGATAATAACAGTTAAGAAATAATAACAGTTAAGAATAATAACAGTTAAGAAATAATAACAGTTAAGAAATAATAACAGTTAAGAAATAATAACAGTTAAGAAATAATAACAGTTAAGAAATAATAACAGTTAAGAAATAATAACAGTTAAGAAATAATAACAGTTAAGAAATAATAACAGTTAAGAAATAATAACAGTTAAGAAATAATAACAGTTAAGAAATAATAACAGTTAAGAAATAATAACAGTTAAGAAATAATAACAGTTAAGAAATAATAACAGTTAAGAAATAATAACAGTTAAGAAATAATAACAGTTAAGAAATAATAACAGTTAAGAAATAATAACAGTTAAGAAATAATAACAGTTAAGAAATAATAACAGTTAAGAAATAATAACAGTTAAGAAATAATAACAGTTAAGAAATAATAACAGTTAAGAAATAATAACAGTTAAGAAATAATAACAGTTAAGAAATAATAACAGTTAAGAAATAATAACAGTTAAGAAATAATAACAGTTAAGAAATAATAACAGTTAAGAAATAATAACAGTTAAGAAATAATACAGTTAAGAAATAATAACAGTTAAGAAATAATAACAGTTAAGAAATAATAACAGTTAAGAAATAATAACAGTTAAGAAATAATAACAGTTAAGAAATAATAACAGTTAAGAAATAATAACAGTTAAGAAATAATAACAGTTAAGAAATAATAACAGTTAAGAAATAATAACAGTTAAGAAATAATAACAGTTAAGAAATAATAACAGTTAAGAAATAATAACAGTTAAGAAATAATAACAGTTAAGAAATAATAACAGTTAAGAAATAATAACAGTTAAGAAATAATAACAGTTAAGAAATAATAACAGTTAAGAAATAATAACAGTTAAGAAATAATAACAGTTAAGAAATAATAACAGTTAAGAAATAATAACAGTTAAGAAATAATAACAGTTAAGAAATAATAACAGTTAAGAAATAATAACAGTTAAGAAATAATAACAGTTAAGAAATAATAACAGTTAAGAAATAATAACAGTTAAGAAATAATAACAGTTAAGAAATAATAACAGTTAAGAAATAATAACAGTTAAGAAATAATAACAGTTAAGAAATAATAACAGTTAAGAAATAATAACAGTTAAGAAATAATAACAGTTAAGAAATAATAACAGTTAAGAAATAATAACAGTTAAGAAATAATAACAGTTAAGAAATAATAACAGTTAAGAAATAATAACAGTTAAGAAATAATAACAGTTAAGAAATAATAACAGTTAAGAAATAATAACAGTTAAGAAATAATAACAGTTAAGAAATAATAACAGTTAAGAAATAATAACAGTTAAGAAATAATAACAGTTAAGAAATAATAACAGTTAAGAAATAATAACAGTTAAGAAATAATAACAGTTAAGAAATAATAACAGTTAAGAAATAATAACAGTTAAGAAATAATAACAGTTAAGAAATAATAACAGTTAAGAAATAATAACAGTTAAGAAAATTAAAAATAAAAAGTTAAGAAATAATAACAGTTAAGAAATAATAACAGTTAAGAAATAATAACAGTTAAGAAATAATAACAGTTAAGAAATAATAACAGTTAAGAAATAATAACAGTTAAGAAATAATAACAGTTAAGAAATAATAACAGTTAAGAAATAATAACAGTTAAGAAATAATAACAGTTAAGAAATAATAACAGTTAAGAAATAATAACAGTTAAGAAATAATAACAGTTAAGAAATAATAACAGTTAAGAAATAATAACAGTTAAGAAATAATAACAGTTAAGAAATAATAACAGTTAAGAAAAAAAATATACAGGGTCTTTCACCATCTGTGTTTTTGCTTATCCACGGTTGCCATTTGGTAATCCTTTTCACCCTCTGTGACCCTTTTCTTTACTTATCTATGGTTGAAATTGGAAAAAATTATCAAAATCAGAGGAAAATAGCAAAATTTAAAAACACTAAACATGGAAAGCAGTAGGGGTCCTTTTACCATATAAAGCTGGAGCAAAAACTTAGAAGAGTACAACAGAATGGAATTAACGAAGTCTGAGGAGGAGGAGGAGGAGGAGGAGGAGGAGGAGGAGGAGGAGGAGGAGGAGGAGGAGGAGGAGGAGGAGGAGGAGGAGGTTCTACAAAAGCCAAAAGCATAAAGAAAAGCAGTCATGAATAACTTCCTTCTTTAAGCCAGCTTCCACCTCTTCAACTCCATCAGCCTCTACCTCCACTGCAACCTCCTCCACTCCCTCCATCTCCAACTAATCTCCACCCTCTTCACCTAAAAGCCCATCACCATAAGTTGGACAGTCTTCTAATTAATGGTAAGTGTTATTCATTAGCCTATTTTTCTTATGAATGTGATATATTTTATTTATTTATAAATCTTTAACTCTGATTTTTGGGGGCTGAAATGTACACATTGAATCCAATCCCATTATATAATCTGTTCACCATTCCATGAGGGTTAAAACAAGAACATAACCCTCATGGATGGTGGGAGTTGACTATATATATAAGATAAAATAAAAAGTGGTTGTAGTAAAGCAAGAATGTAAGAACATATTATATATGAATCCATGGTGAGATTGTAGAGTTGAAAGTTAGAAAATTTTTAAAATTGTGAAACTTCTTTCTCTGCAAAGGAAACTATAAAAGTTGACTATAGATCTTACAGCTATAACAAATTAAAATTTGTGAGAGAAATAACAGTTTTTGATTGGACAAGAATACCCAAAAGTAACCATGACATCGGAACACAAACCTAACTATACAACAGAAACAGCATTCTCTTTCCAAAGAGTGGATGTATGAAATGCAATTCCCACGCATATCACGTGGGCTTCATCACTAAATATATTTTGCAAGTCACTGAAAAAGCACTTCATTAGCAGATACTGATGTATAAATTCACTACTGTCATTTTTACCATAGTAATAAATTTTGTAATCAACTATTTAAAATATGCTAATTTCATTAAGCACCTTTAATTTTGAATCTATTCTTTTTCTACATTTATTTTTATTAAACAGCATTTATTTTCTACTAAATAGCTATACAATAAATCATTTAATTTAAAATTATATAACATTTTGTAAACTTTAAATAAAATAAATACAGTCATGCCCCACATTTTGTGCAGGTTACATTTTTGGAAACCGCAAATGTGTGAACAGTAGAGAGGTTTTATAATGTATTTCAATGGGATAGGGGAATTGTTCACTAATATGAAATTTTTTTTACATAAATTAAATTAAAATAAAATAAAAAAATATTATGTATGGTACTTACCAATCAATGTATATTACCAATGTACTTATTAATCAATGTATGTTGGAGAACACAAGACATTTCTTTGTTTACATTTTTGAAAAATGCTGTACATTAGGTTTTTCATTTTTATAATTATGTTTTATATTTTAATATTTCATATTTTTTATTTATTTATTTACTGTATTTTAGAAATGTTTTTATAAGAATACAATTTATTTTTATCCCTGACACTCGTTCTGGGGTAGTCACTACTGTGCATGCATTATGCGCTGGCTTCTAGAATCTTTGTTTATGTTTCGCCAATGAATGCCTTCAGCTATTGATGTTGGAGAACTTGAGATAATTTTTTTTACATTTTAGAAAAATGTTACATAATAATATTTTTACACTTTTATACTTATGTTTTATATTTTGTTTTAATTTTTTTATTTAGAATTTACCATTCCAGTAAGCATAACTGCAAAGAATTGCCATGCAAAATTTGAATGGGGCATCAAAAAATTTTGTGCAGAACTGTAAATGCACAAACCTCAATTGTGCAAACCACAGGGCATGACTGTAGTTCAGTTTCACAATTAATTATGACATTATAAACTGTAAAAGTGCCCTATTTACTTTATCAATAAAAGTTATTCAATATTTAATATTATTATTACTATTATATCATTATTATTTTTTATCTGAACATTTAATGCGCCTCGGTGGTGTAGTGGTTGGCGTCACTGACTACGAATCCATCAGCCCAGGGTTCAAGACCCAATGGCAGCTGGCGCGCAGCAAAACCCAGCTGTTCATCCTTCCACACAATAAAGAAAGTGGTTGGTAGATAAATGGGTACCCTAAGTGGCCTAGTGGTTAAGACGCTGGGCTGCTGATGGGGCATGGGTCGGATTTCATGTTAAGCTGTAGGTCTAAGGTAGGCTGACCATATTTCCTTGAGACAAAAACGGGACATTGGGATGGCAAAAAAGGGACGGGGGTTATGTAATATTCTGTATTCATGAAAAAGTAAGTACATAAACATATTGAGCTTACAATTATTCTTCAGTGACAGAACCCATACAGAAGTAACAGAACCCATAAAAAAAACGGTACTGTCCCATTCAAAATGGTACGTATGGTCAGCCTAGTCTAAGGTGGAGTGAAAAGCTTGACCTTCGTCAGAATGAACAATTTGGGTGGAAGCTAACCAAAGGTTATTTGTCATTGTTGTAACCAAAGGTTAACTGTTACTATTACTTGCCACTTTTATTATTTTATAAATCATTTTATAAATCATTTAATTTAAAATAATGTAAACATTTTGTAAATTTTATATTGTACCATATTTATTATTATTATTATTATTTTTTGTTGTCTTTATTACTTGCTAGTTTCACTTTTTTTATGTAATAAAGATAAATGCCATTAATTTTTGCCTAAAAAGCCTCCATGCTTCCAAGGGCATTTTCAGATGAAAGTACTCTACTGTGAATATATTAACACCGTAACAAATACAGTGTGTCCCAAAACAATGTATACATTTTTAAAAAATTTATAATAGGAGAACCCACTAACAGATTCAGATGATTTTTATTTCTTTTTATAGCCTATAGCCTAAGGAGATACAAAAGCGAAATTGTTAACAGCCTTGGCTAGCCTAAGGAGATACAAAATCGAAATTAGTAATAGCCTTGCCTGCCTACAGTAAACATGGAAAATGGAAGTGTGCGCTTATCATTTGAGCAACGAAAATGGATATTAAAGTCATATTTTAAAGTTGAGAAGATATTAAAGGTTCAACAACAGTGGAGAGACAATTTTGGAACTAATCCTCCAACTCGACTTACCATTTCACGTATCTGTGAGAAATTTGAAGTATACGGTACTGTGCATGATGTGTACAAGCAAGCGACTGGGCGTCCAAAGACATCAACAGATGCTAACACTTCTGATGAAGTGCTACAGGTATTCAACCGATCACCAAGAAAATCTGTGAGACAATGTGCTCGTGAAACAGGGAAAAGTAAGACAAGTGTCCACAGAATTCTGAAGAATGTTAAATGGAAATCTTACATCCCGAGATTATTACATGCCTTAAATGAGGATGATCCGGATCGCAGAATCCAGTTTTGCGAATGGTTTCGAGTAAAAAACACAGAAGATGGCCAATTTGCGGACAAAATTGTGTGGTCTGATGAGGCTACATTTAAGTTGAATGGTATAATTAATCGTCATAATTGCACATACTGGTCACAAGAAAATCCACACATTTATGTGGAACGACATGTAAATTTACCGGGTATAACTGTCTGGTGTGGTTTTTCTTTCAAAGGTTTGGTTGGTCCATTCTTTTTCGATGGTACAGTTACCGGTCATAGCTACCTCAACATGCTTCGGGGAAAAGGTTTTCCTGCAATTCGACAGTTATACGGAGATGAGGACATTTACTTTCAACAAGATGGAGCACCTCCTCATTACCATCAGGATGTCAGGAACTACCTTGATGAAACATTTCATTATCGGTGGATCAGACGACGAGGTAGTATCGAGTATCCACCACGTTCACCAGATTTGAACCCACGACTTTTTTTGATGGGGTCATTTGAAAAATGAAGTATACAGTAGAAGACCTACATCACTTGAACAACTAAAGAGCACAGTTGAAGAAGCGTGTAGAAATATCCCTACAAACATTTTTGTTGAAGTCTGCCAATCAGTGAATCAAAGAGCGCAGTGGTGCATTGATGTCAATGGTCGACATTTCGAACACTTACGTGTTTAAAACAAATTAAACTATCTATTATTTCGATGTTGTATATTTTACCTATAAAAAGAAATAAAAATCATCTGAATCCGTTAGTGGGTTCGCCTGTTATAAGTTTTTTAAAAATGTATACGTTGTTTTGGGACACACACTATTTAAAAATTGTAAAACTCTGTCACTTATATTCTTTTCTGAATAACATTTGAATTTGATATCAGTATACTCTCTACTATCCACACACATCTGTTCCTAGAGGCATACGGATAGTTGTAAAAGGCAGATACTTAATATTAACTTGGAAAAAAATTATAAATATAAAAAATATACAGTATAAAGTCCAATATACAGTAGTACATAAATAAAAACAGCAAAATAATTATAGAAAATATAGAAAACAATTATAGAAAAATTACCAATACATGATGGATGTCATAGATGTCATACAGCCAATTTTTGTGGATAGTTGATATGTTTTGCAGTTAATTCACATAGTTGTGCAAATAGTTAACAAGTGGATAGTCAAGAGTCAACTGCACTTATTTCAATAACTTGATCATAACAGTGAAGTAATTTAAGAAGAAAAATGCACTTGCAGACTAAATTCACAAATGTAGTAGTCTACAGAAAAATTTCATAGCAAAAAACATGTCACACTTGATTTTTTAAAAATTTTGGCAGAAGTGCCATTTGGTCAACTCTTGCTCTTGGTGGTTGTAATACTTTTATTTTGCACAGCTCCAACATACTTCTTCAAACCTTGCAGCGACAAAATTAAATGATTTGCCACAGTCTTATTATTTTTCAACCATATTATCCAAACAAAATTCACTGGAAAAGCAGTGGAGCTCGTTACTTCTGTATAGTCAGCACAAAGGCTGAAGAGTTCTTGAATACATACTAACATGCCCAGATAAAGACCTTAAATTCCCAAGAAGATTTCTAAAAGCCAGTTTTAAATGCTCCATGTGATACACGTATGCCACAATCTTTAACTAATTTTGAGCAGTTTTTATAGTGAATCTGCCATTTCAGCAATGAGAAGGTCAACCATCTTTCAGTTGACTGCTGGCCCATCCATACTCAACTCTACGAGTTTCTCTAAGCATTCGGTACATGGTACGCATTCTTTCGGAGCATCCAATAAGTTCCGTGGTGTAGGATGCCCCAAAAAAGGTAGCTGTAATATTTACTTCTTTTTTTTTATGCAGGAAGAGGGGGCAAAGGGTGAATACCTACAAAATGCCCCTCTCATGGAGGAAGAAGAGAGGCAAAATCAGATTATAGCAACCTAATCACAAATCACACTTTTTAAGGTCCAGAGCCAAAATATGCTACCTGCTTTTTTTAGCTTTTTATTTTTCCCTTATTTTTAGCTTTTATTTAATAAAACAAAATATTTCAACCCTAATTTTAGATGGAGATTGCCCATAAATATGAAGATGCCTCAGAAATCATGCATCATTGATCATATAGGTGAGCATTCCATATTTACAACCTGTGACCAAATTGTTTGACTTCGTATGACTTTTTGTATGACCTCCTTAAATGTATGACTTTGTAGTCACCTGATATGAAAAACTTAAGAACTGAACTACTGCAATGTTTTTCTTATTTTGTGGCACACGCAAATTCTTATTTTCATTTAGGGCCTACTGTCATTAAGCTATCCTATCCTATCCTACTTACTCTACATGTTAGGCTTAATTGTCTTAGATTTTAATTCTAGTTACCTGGGTTTACTGGACCTTGAGCTGGCATTTGAGGAGGAGGATACTGATCAGGTGGTGGGTATTGACCACCTCCTGGTGGATACTGGCCTGGTGGTGGGTAATGACCATCTGCTGGTGGATACTGGCCAGGTGGTGGGTATTGACCATCTGCTGGTGGATACTGGCCAGGTGGTGGGTATTGACCACCTGCTGGTGGATACTGGCCACCTGCTGGTGGATACTGGCCACCTGCTGGTGGGTACTGGCCACCTGGCGGTAGGTACTGGCCACCTGGCGGTGGGTACTGGCCATCTGGTGGTGGGTACTGGCCCCCAGTGGGAGGATAAGGCCCTCCTGGTGGTGGATATCCAGGTGGTGGTTGTGGATAACCTGAGTAACTCATACTGATCTACTGTACTCTATGGCACAACTCAAATTCACTACTTGCCCACAACTGGAAATAATGAGCAGCTTATATGGTTAATGAAAAATCTCAACAAAATTAGATGCTGAAGGCCACCAGTACTGATCTTTACAAGGTTACCTACACAGTTATTGTATAGCCTTCAGAGTATCAGTACATTAGGTCATTTATAATATATATATATATATATATTATATATATATATTATATATAATATATATATATATATATACACCAGTGGCCTATAATTCAGGAACCATAGGAATAATTATATTTTTTTTCTAATAATTCTTGTACTTTCTGATAATGTTTTTTTTCTTTATTTTCTTTTTGATGAATTACCTGGATGACGTACCAATAAACAAATGATGTGGCATGTTTTTTCAGCAAGATGGTGCACCTCCTCATTTTGCCATACAAGTTCACAAATACCTTGATAAAACATCCCCAACAGATAGATTGGCTGAAGAGGTCCTATCGAATGGCCACCCAGGTCACCAGATATCACTCCACTCAATTTTTTTTGTTAAAAAGAAAATAAAGAAAAACCATTATTAGAAAAAAAAATACAATTATTCCTATGGTTCCTGAATTATTGGCCACCTGGTGTATATACATATATATGTTAAACACAGACCGTGCATGGAACAAGGAACTCTTCTGGGAAAATTAAATCCACTATAGTCCGAATAAGTAATGGTAAATGACAAATACCATAGTTTTTCTTTTTCATGATGCTAGCCCGACATGGGCAACGGGTCTCTCACAAAGAGATCCCATAAATATAGCTTCCCTCACCAGCTATCTGCAAAGCAGACAGGATCCAGCTTTGGGACATGGACCTAGGGTTTAAAGCAAGCCTAGTCCCTACATTCAGAACCTCTATATAAGTAAAAGACTCGTTGCATTCACGTCGGATTGAATAAACAAAGAAAAAGGGGTAACTATTGTATTTTTAGCCAAAAAAAAAACCAAAACTTAAACCTCAACTGGGATATTGAGCATCCACTTTTCAAGGCACGTAACACGTCCGTTTAATATACACAAACTCAGAATGGTCCCCTGAGAAATTTATATGTTAAACACAGACCGTGCATGGAACAAGGAACTCTTCTGGGAAAATTAAATCCACTATAGTCTGAATAAGTAATGGTAAATGACAAATACCATAGTTTTTCTTTTTCATGATGCTAGCCCGACGTGGGCAACGGGTCCCAAAGCTGGATCCTGTCTGCTTTGCAGATAGCTGGTGAGGGAAGCTATATTTATGGGATCTCTTTGCGAGAGACCCGTTGCCCACGTCGGGCTAGCATCATGAAAAAGAAAAACTATGGTATTTGTCATTTACCATTACTTATTCGGACTATAGTGGATTTAATTTTCCCAGAAGAGTTCCTTGTTCCATGCACAGTCTGTGTTTAACATATAAATTTCTCAGGGGACCATTCTGAGTTTGTGTATATTAAAC
This sequence comes from Bathynomus jamesi, assembly GCA_023014485.1. Classification (NCBI taxonomy): domain Eukaryota; kingdom Metazoa; phylum Arthropoda; class Malacostraca; order Isopoda; family Cirolanidae; genus Bathynomus; species Bathynomus jamesi. Next base: position 1,648,131 of record JAJOZX010000150.1, read on the forward strand.
GGACGTGTTACGTGCCTTGAAAAGTAGACACTCAATGTCCCGGTTGAGGTTTAAGTTTTGGTTTTTTTTTTTGGCTAAAAATACAATAGTTACCCCTTTTTCTTTGTTTATTCAATCCGACGTGAATGCAACGAGTCTTTTACTTATATAGAGGTTCTGAATGTAGGGACTAGGCTTGCTTTAAACCCTAGGTCCATGTCCCAAAGCTGGATCCTGTCTGCTTTGCAGATAGCTGGTGAGGGAAGCTCTATTTATGGGATCTCTTTGCGAGAGACCCGTTGCCCACGTCGGGCTAGCATCATGAAAAAGAAAAACTATGGTATTTGTCATTTACCATTACTTATTCGGACTATAGTGGATTTAATTTTCCCAGAAGAGTTCCTTGTTCCATGCACGGTCTGTGTTTAACATATAAATTTCTCAGGGGACCATTCTGAGTTTGTGTATACATATATATATATAATTTATATATACCATCTGCCATAAAAAAGGGTTCACTTTAAAAACATCCATGGAATCAACATTTTTCAAACAATCAGTATGAAACTTATACACGTAAAAGATACATAAAACATCTACCTGTAAACCAAATTTCGGTTCAAAGCTATCAAAAATATTGATTTATTAAATATTTCTCTAATAATAGTACTACAACTGATGCTCAACAAACTAATCAAGACGCCTTTATTTCCACTTTCACTTTTGTAAATTCTATTATACAATTTTTTTTTGCAGGGTTATAAAATATAGTGAATATGCCATTTTCAGAGGAAGATAAGATTATAATTAAGCATTATAGACTAGAAAGGGGATATGGATGAATGAAACTATTCTCCAAATTCCCCAACAAAGGATGGACTCTTGGTGGTTTGGGAAAGCTTCTAAAGAAAATTGATGAGTCTGGGGATATCAAAAGAACAGAGGGAAGTGGGCGACCAAAAACTGTTTGTATGCAAGACAATATTGACAATGTCGAAGAATGTATATTAAGTCAGGAAAACCAGCTAGGAACCCATATGACAGTATAATGACACCAGCTCACATATCAAGAGTGTTACAATTATCAGAAACTAGTGTGAGACGCATAATTAAACAAGATCTTCAACTAAAACCTTTCAAAAGAGTGCACAAGCAAAAGATTATTCAAACTGATGAGCAGAAATGAGTGCAAAGATCAAAACAAATCTTACAGCAAGTAACACGTGGTAAATTTTCAAAGGCTTTTTTCACTGAAGAGATATTCACTATGGAGCCACCTCTGAACAGTCAAAATGACAGAGTTTACTCACATGTCCAATGTAAGAATGAAATACCTGATAGCAGACTTTTTGCAACCAGAAGTCATTTCTCAGCTAGTGTCATAGTGTAAGTTGGCATATCAAAGTTAGGAAAAACACCCATTTATTTTATTGAGCCTGGTGTAAAAGTCAATGCCAAGTACTATCACAATATTCTGCTGCAAAACATGCTTCCTGAAATGCAAAATTTGGCCAATGGTGATGGTTATCTTTTTAAGCAAGATGGAGCAATGTCCCATGCAGCAATAGCAACTGTGGAATACTTAAAAAATAATGTCCCAGAATTACTTGAACCCTAAAATTGGCCACCTAAGTCCTGACTTGAACCCTGTTGACTATGGAATCTGGGAAAATTTGGCAGAGAGTGTTTACAGGAGCAGGGTGAGAAATGTTGATCATTTGCATCAGCTTCTTGTGGAGAAGTGAGAAGAGATACCACAGGACATGACTCCAGATTCCTGGGATCTTGGGAGCATTGCTCCAGTAAATTTGACCATGAGAAAAAGTAAATTTGGGTTTGGGTTTTGTTCATCCGCTAGACGTTATGCAATTTTTTTGCGTATACGTTCTTGTACAAACCAATTTTTTTAAATTACAAATTTAGTTATTTTAAGTTTAGTTGGTAATTCCATATTTAACAATTATTTTTATTTTTTGTTAAGCTTCAATGTTTTGATAATTAAAATTTTATTAAGACGTATATTTTTTTAATATAAAATTATCAGGATTGGACTATGTTCCATTGATCTCGGCCAGGTTTGATAAATTGGCCAGATAATTACTTGTGCGGTTTTAAGTAATCCACCATGACTAGAATTGAAAAGTTTAGTTAAGTTTAAACTTACTTTAACTTACCTACTTTTACTTACTCTTCCTTACTTTTACTAAGTTTAAAGCACTTACTTTTACTTACTTTCATTGTACTATATTTACTTACTTTTACTCACTTTTACCATACTATATTTACTAACTTTTACTTATTTTGTATTTTTTCAGGTAGTCAATAATCAATAATGGATCCTAATATTGATGAAGTTGGAGAGAAAAGTGAGGGTGTTAAAAGGGGTTACTTTTGTGGTCAATGCAAGAACAAATATTCAAAGAAGCAAAACTGGGAGGAACATTTTAATTCCAAAAAAAATATTTGTTACAATACAAGAGGTCCCAGAGTTTGGGCCCACAGCTTAGATATTGCAGTAAAGAAATACCAGGATGAAGTGCAGCAAAGAGATACGGCAAAGCAGTCATTTAGTTTGTTCACAAAATGTGCTAGTGCTAGACCTCAGAAAAATGAACCAACTTCATCAACTGCTAATCTAGAAAATGAAACTTTTTCACTAGATGTTTCACAGACTGAAGAAAGTGCTTCTCCTCCACCTAAGAAACAAAAGGTAAGTGAGGAATCTGCGCATCAGACTAACAAAACTGCTTTAGAGGAATTTGAAAATTCCCAAATCCAGAAGACATTGAATGCAATTTTGCGCCTAACAAAAGAAACTCACCAAGCTGTTGTGGTTAATAAAGAGAAGAGTCAAAATATGCCTTCAAGTTCAAGTGTTGCATCCAAATCTAATAAAGCAAAAAGCAACAGGCACTAGATCTGCTGTAATGATCACACAGAAAGCCATTGATCAGTGGCCAAGCATACATGGCGGTAAATTCACAACAAATGCCTACATGCAAGGTCTAACATCGTCCACTGTTGCTGCTGCAATGAATAAATAAACTTAAGGTGAGTTATAAACTGTACATTATTGTATTATTATGTTTAGCTAAAACAATTTGTAATTGGTATGTCGTCAATTCAAGAGTTTACTATCATTAACCTATCTAGTGGTGTAAGGGAAAAAAAAGTAAATTCAGAGCTGTGCTCCAGTAAATTTTTTCAAATCTGGAGTCATGCCACAGGAGCAGATCGATCTAACCATTGATGAATTTTGTCCAAGAATGAAGAAAATTGTTGAAACAGAAGGGAAACACATTGAACAATTTTTTAATAGGAATTCTAAAAGAGTAAAATGTTAATTTGATTTCTTTTGTAAACTTAGGATTTAAGTTCTGTTTCAAAATTCAAAATCCCTTTTTTATTTTCATGGTTTTTAATGGAGATATTTCCTATATTTTATAAATCTTATGATGTATTTTATAACTAAAATGAGAATAAAAATTTTACCACCTTTGTGGACTCCCAGAATTCAAAACTGGAGTGATATTCACCAACAAAATTTGGTGAACATAAACAATCCTCATTAAATCATTAATTTTGAATATAATAATCTGAAAATTGGTGTACATATATACTGTTTACATAGTTTTGCTCTCTATGAATTTCATTATGATTGGTTAATAAATGTTGATTTCATGGCTGTTTTTAAAGTGAACCCTTTTTTTAGGCAGACAGCATATATGTATATATGTATATATGTATGTATATATATATATATATATATTATATTAGACGACGCGGTTTCAACTATACGATAGGGCCGTATTTAGAGGGGGGCCGACTGGGCCATGGCCCAAGGCCCCGCACCGCAGAGGGCCCCACACCAGGGCAGTACTGTACTGACTCAGGTTGATAGAAAATTGATTACACCAACAATGCATATGAACCACAGGTGTCTAGAGATATTAAAAAAGGGTGCATCCAGACAAACCACAATATTTTGGGTTGGGGCCCCACAGTTTCACCCGGCCCTAGGCCCCGCACACTCTAAATACGCCCCTGCTATACACAGGTTATAATTTTCCAATTTCCAATTTCAGAAAATATAAATCCAAATTTCAAAAAATATAAATAAAAAATATAAAATAAAAATATAAAAAATAATAAAATATAAAAAATTTTAATTTTAATAATACTATAATAAATATATACAGTAATTAAAAATATAAAAAATAGGTGGCGCCACCCCACCATCCCACTTCTGTCTGTCTCAGTTCCTGCATGTGTATTGTCGGAGTAACAGGTGCCTCGTGTGTGTGTCAATTTAGTGCGCTTAAACCTCTTTTATACTCGTTCACAATGCCGAAACACAAGCCAACCTCTGCCTCTGGTCCTCCAGTGAAGAAACAATGCTCTGTGATGAGGAGGAGTTCATTGAAGGGCACAGGGAAACTCTGACTGATGCCGAGTTGGAGGAAATAGTGAGAGCGGACGAAGAAGGCGGCAGTGGCAATGATGATGAAAAACAAGAAGAGTCAGCATGTTGGGATATACACAAGTTTAGTGAATTGTTTCAGGTGGCCGAGCACTTGAAGAACTTAGTGTCTGAGTATGACCCTTCTATGGAGTGCAGCATCAACTTCTCACAAGGTCTTACAAGCCTTATGGCTCAATATAATAATATGTTCCAGCAGATTAAGAAACAAAAACGACAGCTTCCCATCACCATGTTCTTGAAGAAAACCTCACCATCAACATCATCAACAGATCAGCCAATGCCCTCAACTTCTCACAGTGACCTTGAGCTGCCCGCATACTCCCCTGCATCGTTATCTGAGCTTGATGATCCCCCCACAGTGCCATGGGAAGGGGATGAATAAGCTCAAAACAACAATAACAGAAACACCCATCTCCATAAGCTCATCATTCATAATTGTACAGGTATGTTATAGTGCCACGCTTCTCAAACTAGGGGTCGCGTAAATATTATTGGGGGTCGCAGAAACATTTGAAAATATTATTTTTTTCATAAATATACAGTGTTAGTACCTATTGCTTTTATGACATTGAGTGAAGGGTCGCGAAAAAATTTGTCTGATCCAAAGGGGTCGCAAGTGAAAAAAGTTTGAGAAGCCCTGTTATAGTGTATATGTACGTATAACAGAGTTAGAATATACAGTGATTTAAGGGCAATTTAGGGTATTTTTTTTGGTTTCTGACTTTACATGTTTTTGGCTTTACATGGGGTCCCAGGAATGTAACCCCTGCATAAGTTGCAAGTCTACTATGTACAGTGCCCGCGAAAAGTATCCGATCACTCAAGAAAATACAATATTTTCCCTTGATATTCAGAGACACGTAATTCACTTTCTATTTGTTCTAGCGACATCTGGTAACTTTGAGGTTGCTCGCTGATATGAGAGCTATCCAACGCATTCTCAAATTAGTGTTCTGGTAGCCTTCGTTGCGGGTGGCTGTGTCTCAAATTTGTCAGATTTCACTGTTTGTGTAAATTTCTTGATTTTTTTTTTTTTTTACAGAAAGTGGTGTAAATAAAATTTATATATAATGTGTGCTAAAAACAACTTAAGAGTGATTGTCGAGGTGCTATTGTTGCTTTGCATGCATGTGGGAAATCACAGAGACAGATAGCTAAGGAATTAAACATATCCCAAAGTACCGTTAATTTATGGGTTTCACGGGCTAAGAACAATGGTGGCCTAACCACGCCAGTCCCTAAAAAACGATCTGGCAGACCGAGAAAAACAAATTCGCGAACAGACAAACTTATGAAACGTTTAGTATTGAAAAACCCAACAATAACTGCGAAAGAAATAAAATTTAATATGAATAATTTGTTATCTGGTGTTTCTGAACGAACTATCCAGGAGCGGCTCCAAAAAGAACTCGGATTACCATCTCGCCATGCTGCTAAGAAACCGTTCATTAATGAAAAAATGCGTAAAAAACGTGTCGCATTTTGTAAAAAATACATTCATTGGACTGTTGATGACTGGAAGAAGGTTTTATTTAGCGATGAGTCGACATTTTTGACATTCAGAAGTTGTCCAAAAAAGGTTCGCCGGCCTATTGGCTCAAATAGGATGGACCCTAAATACACCCTAAAGACAATGAAACACCCTCCAAGTGTGATGGTTTGGGGTTGTTTCGGTTACTATGGGCGTGGAAACTTATATTTTCTTCCGAAGAACACAACTATGAATGGTGCACGGTATTTAGCAATGCTACAGGATAAACTTCCAATGGCAATGGCAATCCAAAGGACAAAAACATACATGCATGATGGTGCACCATGTCACAGGGCCAAAATAGTGACAAAATGGATTACTGACAATAAATTTGATATTTTGGATTGGCCTGGTAATAGTCCAGATCACAATCCGATAGAAAATCTGTGGCTAATAATAAAAAATAAGGTTGAATGCCACGACACTGGCTCAGTCGAAAAATTACAAGAGGCCATCAAAAAGGTATGGTGCAAGGAAATATCAGTGGAAGTTTGTCAAAACTTGATTAAATCCATGCCAAAACGTCTAGAACAAGTCATCCAAACCAAAGGACAGATGACAAAATACTAATATAAGGTTAGTATACATTTAAACATTGTTTTTTATGTAAAAAATACAAATTTCAAGGGTGATCGGATACTTTACGCGGGCACTGTATATATATATATATATATATATATATATATATATATATATATATATATATATATAGGGTGTTCGATAATTATCTGTACAATTTTTGGCTGTTATTAAAAGTCAACCATGAAGTGTAGAAATTCCAGTGTTGTCCCATTTTACAGAGAATCTCATTAAGCTTTTTCTGATACCAAGTTGTGACAAGTTTTTTTAGAAATTCCAGTGTGTCCGAACATTATCTGTACAATTTCATCTTTTAATAAAATTCTTGATAACACACGTAAAATTCTTAAACAAGATTATTTAGAATCTGTATTTTCAAAAGTTTCTTTTATTAAAGTAACGTTGTTACAAGCATTCGATATGTGCACCATTAGTGATTCGCAAAACATCCAATCAATACTCCAAATGTTGCCATGTACGCTGCAGCATATCCACATCAATTCGCTCAATAGCAGCTATGATTCTTGCTTTTAAATTATCAATGTCTGTCACCCACGTACATTTCTAAAAAACTTGTCAAAACGTGGTATCAGAAAAAACTTAATGAGATTCTCTGTAAAATGGGACAACACTGGAATTTCTACACTTCATGGTTGACTTTTAATAACAGCCAAAAATTGTACAGATAATTCTCGGACACCAGGTATATATATATAGGGTATATATATATATAGTAGACTCGCAACTTATGCAGATTTTTCTTACGCATTTTCAACTATATGCGGGTTATAATTTTACAATTTCAGTGCTTTAAGGCAGCGTACACACGTCTCACCTTCATCTGCATTCGCAACGCCATGGAGGACAGCACTAACAAGAGTGTTATGGCATGCTGGAAGGAATTCAACATTGCCAATTGCATCACTTTTGTGTTATAGGTATGTTATACGTATAGCAGAGTTACAATATATAGTGATTTAAGGGCGATTTAAGGGATTTTTTGTTTCTGACTTTATGCAGTTTTTGGCCTTATGTCGGGTCCCAGGTAACCCCCATATAAGTTGTGAGTCTACTGTATTCTTTTTTGTTTCAAAGTATGACTGCTCATGGCCACCAAAAGAAAGGTGGATAGCAGAGCAAACACAGGATGAAGACTATGGAACAGCTAATGGAAATGAACAATAGACGGGGGGGGGGGGGAATCAGCGGAGTCACAGCCAGTAAAGAAGTCAGGAACAAAAGAGGAAGGAGAACAACCTGGTTACCGAAAAGTAGGGACCTTCAGATAGAATAATGCCAAGCCTATCACAAGGCCCAATGCTCACCGAAAAGGGAAAATACTCTGCACGCAGCACAGAGTAAAGCAGACACTCCACCAGGAGGTGGGCAACTGTAAGTGAACGTTACAATTGGGACATTGGGGCACCCGATCCCTGGCCATTAAATAGCCATGGGTCAGGTGGGTGTGGCCAATACGGAGGCGGGCCAGAGCCACCTCCTTATGGCACAACCGATGGAAGGAAGAGGCCCAACATCCCAATTTGGGTTTAATCTTGCAGAGTTTGTTATGTGTAGCACCATCCCAGTGACTCTACCACTGGGAGCGCAAAAACCTACGAAAACCAGGGATATAATCAGAAAAGGGGAGGGATACGGGTGAAACCTGTAGTCAGCACACGGAATGGGCAGCTTGATCGGCAGCCTCATTTCCAGCCATGTTAACATGTGCAGGGACCCAGCAAAATACCACCTCCTTGCCACCAGAAATGACAAGGATATGGCACAGTAACTGGATACGTTGGACCAGTGGGTGGACAGGGTCAAAACACTCCAAGCCATCCAGGGCACTGCGGGAATCCGAATATATATATATATATATATATATATATATATGGGATGAATTTCATAAATAAACATGTGAAATAAATGAATGATGCAAACCCACAGAAAAAAAGAAAAATTATTCCAAGGTCTTTCATGTATTCAGAAGTGCACCTTGTCAGGGAATATCCTCAACATTCCCTGATGAGGTGTACTTCTGAATACATGAAAGGCCTTGGAATAATTTTTCTTTTTCCCTGTGGGTTTGCATCATATAACCTCATTGCTCTTCCGTGTGTTGGTCTCTCTTCACACAAAGGTCAAGCTGGTGGCCCCGCCTCTAGGTCTGGCTTGGTGAAGGAGTGAGTTGCTTTCTTGCACTCTCCACCGTACATAGCCAGGTACACCCGGCTCATCTGGTGCTGTCCTGAGCCAGGCATCTAGTCTTCTCTTGAAGACATTAACTTTGACCTCTGTAACGTTTCTGAGGTCCTTGTGAAGCTGGTTAAAAAGTCTTGGCCCTGACAACCAAGCTATTTTCCTTCATTGTTGAGGTCCTTTGTCGGGCCTTTAATTTGGGAACACAACACATCCTGCCTTTCCTATTTTTCAGTGTTGTTTGAATGGTAATTGGGTTTAGTACCAGTTTTCAATATATTAAATATAAATATATATATATATATATATTATATATAATATATATTATATAATATAGCTTATGAAGTACATATTGACCTGTCTTTGATATTTATGAACAAGCCTATATTAGATTTCTCATACCAGCACCTCTTCAGGAAAATATTTTATCTTTTTATTTGCTACTCAGAGGAAGCATAACATTTATGACTTACATAGCCACCATTAAACTGCATGAGGCCAAACTGTCACCAACTCCAAACATTTACCACGTGCAAAAGGTATCTATACAATTTTAAATGTTGAAAGAAAACTATTTCTTTTTTTTTTTTTTAAGATTCAGTTTAGCACCAGGAACTCAATTTTTGCATGAAAATAGGTTTAATGGATGTAGAATTTGATTGCAAATCAATTTTCTTATATAACATTTTTTGCGCAAATTCATATTTACTGAGTTATAAACAAATTTTGAAAAAAAAAAAAAAGAAAATCAATAAAAAGGCACATTATAAAAAGTACATTCCTCGTTATTTGTTTCAAATGTACTTTTCTGACCAAGTTACCTGCCTGCATCACTTCCTTATCAAGGCAGCTAAGCTGTACCCTCCACCACCTCTCCAGTAAGGTAAGAAAAATAGGCTATTGCATGGAAATAGGGTTAGATTAGGTTAGGTTAGGCTTGTTTAGGTTATATATATATATATATGTATACCATATATATAAATCTTTGGTTTGGTTAGCTTCCACCCGAATTGTTCATTCTGACAAAGGTCAAGCTTTTCACTCCACCTTAGACCTACAGTGTAATGTGGAATCCAAACCACACCCCACCAGCAGCCCAGTATCTTAACCACTAGGCCACCTAGGGTACCCATTTATCTACCAACCACTTTCTTTATTGTGTGGAAGGATGAACAGCTGGGTTTTGCTGCACACCAGCTACCATCAATGGGTCTTGAACTCAGGGCCAATGGATTTGTAATCAGCAACACGAACCACTACACCACCAAGGTGTGCATATATATATATATCTCTATCCCCACACATTAAACCCTTCTTTTAACATTATCCCACTTAAACTGTCTGATAGATTAATAAGATGGAACTATTAAATAATTTATTTATTACACATTTGCATGAAACACAGTGAAATACATCAGAGAAACCTATTTTCATGCAAAAATTGGGTTCCCACAGTGCTAAACTGAATCTTTACCTTTTTTTTGCATCAGAAAACATAAAGTCCTAAATAAAAAATCTTTTTTGTAACTTAAAAGTATAATGTCTGTCAAATAGGATGTAATCAAATTTGGTAACATCCTTGGTAGGAAAGATACTAAAAAAAATTATAAATGATAATACTCAAGATTATTTAGAAAACTTTAATCTTTATTTCAAGTTACAACATAGATTTAGATCAGGAAGATAATGGAAATGGTGTAGATGTTATTTATTTGGATTTTAGTAAAGCATTTGACAAGGTTTCACATAGGAGACTTCTATATAAGAAAATACTTTTTCAGTCATAGAGTAGTAGATTTTTGGAATGACTTGCCATATGATGTTGTAACTGTAAGCAATAGCTTATTAGTTAATTAGTTAATTTTTTAAAAAATTTAGACACTTTCATGAGTGAGAGAGATAGTTTGTAGATTGTATATAGTGTATATTCTTTGCTTCAGTTATATAGGCTACTATGATGGTAGTAAATAGTTGTATATTAATTAGCTGATTTGAGTTTGACATCTTGCAAGATTTTATTATTATTATTATTAAAATGTAGCTCATGACTTGGATTACCTCACTAGGCCCAAATGGCTTAATGGGTACTCTTTCCTGTTATCCCAGACCCCAGACCTTTTGCCAGTTGCCAGACTCCAATTTTGACACAGAATATTTTTGTTAAAACTAATGAAAATATCATGACTTAACCTAACCAATTATAAAGGTGTATAGTTTACCTAACCAGGCATTCAATTAAGGAAAGTACCCTTCATGTTTCCCAAATGTAATGTAATGTAAAGAGTAAGGCAAGTCATCTGTAAATTATATAATTCTTATGTTGGGCCTCACTTAGAATACTGCATTCAAGCTTGGTTCCCTTAACTGAGGTATGATATTGATATGCTTGAAAGGTGTGCAATGTCGGGCAACCAAGCTTATCCTTAACTTAAGAAGATTGGAATACAGGGAAAAATTAAAGGAACTAGGTATGTTTAGTTTTGAGAGACATTGTATGAGGGGAGATACGATACAGATGTTCAAAATTATTATTATTATTATAAGTTTGTTTATGGTGCGTTCAACCACTTTGGGTCACTTACACCTGCAAAGAAAGAAATTCTATCTACAAATGGAAGGAAAAAGTTAAACCATCTTCAGATCTGGGGCCAGCTCCAGATCACAAGAAAATGATGATGAGGCCTGTTAGTATTACTAACTAGTGAAGCATGAAGTCATAGTATGGGATAGTACTGGTACTTTATTAAAAACTAGCTGAACATAAGAGGCTGATTGTTAGATTAGCTGGAGGAACATAAATTGACTGACTAAGAAATCTAAAATGAGCTTAGAAGGCACAAGGCAAGATAAGACAGTAGAGAGGGTGAAATCAAACTGTTCTGCAGTGCAAAATGAATGAATATCAGATTGAAGTGAAGAGAAAACTGGGCAATCAATAAAAATATGTTCCAATGTGAGAGACATATTACAATGGAGACAGGTGGTAGGAATGGGACAGGCACTAAAATCAGGGCTGTGGAGCTGGAGCTGGAGCTGGAGCTGGAGCTGGAGCCGGAGCCGGAGCCAGGAGCTGGAGCTTGAAGCAATTTTGGTGAGTGGAGCTGGAGTTGGAGCCAGTTATTTTTAGGAAGCTGGAGCTGGAGCTGGAGCTGATAAAAAATGTGTCAGCTCCGGCTCCAGCCCAATACAAATTCTATGCTGAATTAAAGGAAGTAGAAAAATACAACTGCTCCTCTAAACTGACAGTTGACGATGTCATACCCTTATATCCAAAGATTATAAGGAATGTAGCTAGTATTGTATCAGCTCTACCACCCACACAAGTCAGTGTAGAACGCCTCTTTTCAGCACTGAGAATAGTGAAATCTGATTTAAGAGCATCAATGAAGGATGACTTAGCAGAAGCCATTTTATTTCTGAGGACAGGCATGTAATGAAGATGTATAAAAAGTAATAAAAATTATTTTAATTTTTTTAAAAGGCTACATTTTCCAAATAAACATTCTATAATACAAACGAATAAGTTTTTTTTTTATCTTTTTGTAAAACTTTTTTTTTTGTCATGAAAGGTGTAGATATTATTATTATTAATAAATGATAAAAAAAAGCCACAAAGGCATAGCTATAGTCATTAGAATTTAGATTAATAGCTGCAACAGGCTTTGGTCTAAATTTTAAAAAGTAGCCTGATGAATCATGTGATGGTGATGAAATGTTTTGTGTGGCTGCCTGCTATGGCCTATGAGTAGCAAGGTACAATTTCAAGAGATTTATCAATCATTAATATATGGTGAGAGGAGCTGGAGCCGGAGCTGGGCATAAAAAAATGCTGGAGCCGGAGCCGGAGTTGGAGCCAGAAATTTGAAAATGCTGTAGCCGGAGCCGGAACTTAAGATTTTGGTGCCAGCTCCACAGCCCTGACTAAAATAATGCCCATGTGTCAGGAGATACCCCTAGTCTGAGCTGGGCTAGGACAGTCTGGTCCCTTCTGCAAACTATTGCTATGATTCCATTGACACTGCCACCTGCTGCACACACAAGAGACTGTCAAATTCCAAACCTCCTGCAGGGAGAGTCGAAGACTAACCACCTCTCCTGAGTGGATAGCAGACTTGCTGCCAAGTCCACCACCTCATTGCCCAGGATTCCAACATGTCCAGGGACGCAAAAAAGAACAAAACTGTAATGTGGAATAGATCTTAACAGAACAATAATTATATTGACCAGAAAATGAGAAGTATTCCCTGACTTCATAGCATGTAGAACTGAGAGAGAATCACAATAGATGAGAAACTTACAATGTGTAGAATTTACAGAAACAAAGTGAATTGCCTTGTAAAGAGCATACAGTTCAGCTGTAAATACTGAGCAATGAGATGGTAAATTATAACCCATTAGGGTACCTTCAAAACTGAAGGTACAACCTACTCCAGTTGGGGACTTTGAACAATCAGTAAAAAGAACCTTGTAATCTAAATCTAGATATGATGCTTTCAATGAAAGAAACTCACACTTAAAGTTAATAGCACAGGCTGTAGATTTCAAAGCAGAAGACAATCTAAGGTCATAAATAATATCTACTGGAACCCAACTTGTAATTAGTAGTAGGGAACTTGTAGCAATATCCTCTAAAGAAAGGCTCATTTTAGTCAATCCATCTTGAAACCAGCCAAAGAATGGAAGTGGGTGGGGTCACAACTAGTGATGTGAGTCATTTTTTATTGTGTCGTTTTTTTTGTTTAAAACGAAGATAGTCTGTTTTTTTTGTTTTTTATTGTTTTAAACTTATTCCATATTTTTCTTCCTTTAATCTAATAAGTATATTAGTATTACCTATAATTTACTATACTACCATGCTTATACAGTTATACCTAGTATATATAGTCATCTTTTAGAAAAACTGAATCACGTAAAAAGTATATAATAGAAAGGAAAAACAAACCCTCATTTTTTATATGTATATATATTTTTTAACTAGAACATAAAACATTCTTCCTTGTTTCAAACAATATACATAATTGTGATTGGCAAGAGTACCAGTATATATATTCCAGATAGAAAAAAAAATATTCACCTTTTTTGAACCTTTTTGTTAACCTAATGTTGTTTAACCTTCATTTCCATGGAAGAATCATTACTAGATTGGGTAGAGCATATATGCTAGTTTCAATATCACAGGTACTGGTATAATATACATAATAAAAAATACATAATACTGGTATAAAACAATATATATAATTGTGATTGGCAAGAATACCAGTGTATATATATATATATATATATATATATATATATATATATATATATATATATATTCCAAATAGAAAAATAAAAAAAATAAAAATATTCATCTCTTTTTTTTTAACCTTTGTGTTAACCTAATGCTGTTTAACTTTCATTATCTGATTCTATTTCCATTGAAGAATCATTATCACTAGATTGATTAGAGCATATAGTTTCAATATCACAGGTACTGGTACTTATTGCAGATTTGGATATTGACGAAGCCAATGTAGCACCATGTTTTACTTCACTTTCTTGGAATTTTGCATTTTGGGATATAAATACTAGCTTTGCTGCTCTGTCTGTGCTTAATCAGTTTCTTTTGGCTGTATGGATATTACTGTATGTGCTAAATGATTTCGGAGGTAATGAAAGGGCGAAATAGAGGTGTATGAGTTTGTGTAGGTATATATGTGAGTATGCGTGCGTATGTATCTGGAATTCTGGATGTATGCGTGTGTATGGGGTATATAATAGATATAAATGTGTATATAAGTATTTATGTATATATTGGTATATGGGTGTATGTGTATGTATAATTGTATATATATGGATGGTCTCGGGGGGGAAAATATGTCATCGCGGGTCTAAAGGATAGTTAAGTGGGAGATTCAAAATCCGAGGCATGGATGGGAGAGTCCTGGAAAGGTTGGACAATGGGCAGTCAGCTCTCAGCCAGTGTTCTCGCAAGTTTAACGGATCTAAGATACAAGACTTTCAGTGCAAGAAAGAGGCCAGTTTTTTTCTGTAAATAGGCTGAAAAGGACATTCTATACTGGTACCATATGGCCTATTTTATTATTTATTTATTTATTTTTATAATATATATCATTGCAAAAGTATACCTTATAATTAAATTGGCAATATCTATATTAATTATTAAAAAAAACAAAAAAAATAAAAAAAACAATAAAAAACAAATAAAACGACAAAAAAAACAAAAAAAACAACATGGACATAAAAAAAACCATTTTTTAACATCACTAGTCACAACCTGTGAAACTGGTAAATATGGAAATCTATAAAGAAAGGCTGGATGGGATGCTGGTCATATGACAACACTTTAGCACCATAGTTGATACCCAGCTGCTGACAATGGAGGCTTAGAAGGAGGAGAAAGGCCTCTTCATTTAAGGTGTCAACTCTGGTGCATTTGAGGGCTCCAATAGCCAGGCAAATAGCCCTCTACTGAATTCTGTCTAATTTTATAAGTAGTGATAGGGATGCTGTATCATAGCAGATATAGGGTCATTATCATTGTAATGGTAATTAATTATAATTAATTACAAATCTCTTATAATGATAATGTAATGATAATGAAAGAAATTTTGAGGCAATAATGGTAATGAAAGGTCTGTAATGAATCATTACACATTACATTTTCATTATAGTATAATTTCAATATATATATATATATATATATATATGATGAATAAAACCACGAAGGAAAGGAAACACAAAATGATGTCATTAGACGAAAGCGCTTAAGCACCATTTTGTGTTTCCTTTCCTTCGTGGTTTTATTCATCATAAATATTTTTCACGTGTTACCTTCGTGAAATAATTTTCATATATATATATATATATATATATATATATATATATATATATATATATGTGTGTGTGTGTGCAGTTTCTGATTCCTCCCAGCCCCAGCCAGTACCAAAGCAGTGCAAGTTGTTCAATTTTATGGCTGCTCCAGCTCCCTCTACAGCTTCTCAGAACCCTATTGTCAGCCAGGTGGACAGCTACCTTGACCAGCCCTGCATTGATGAGGACTGCAATCCCATGACATGGTGGAGGGACAATGTACATCTGTATCCTAACATATCTATTCTTGCTGCCAAGCATCTTTGCATCCCTGGGATCTTTTCCGTTTGACTGCCGCCATTGAAACAATTAAACTTTTTGTATTCTTTATCAGGCTAACTAACAAAAATATCATGACCTAACCTAACCAATCATCAAGGTCGTACAGTTGACCTAACGATTGGTTAGGTTAGGTCGTGATATTTTCGTTAGTTAGCCTTATAAGGCTAAGTAAAGAAGGCTGGGGGCACTCACCTCTTATGTTTCAATGGCGGCAATCAAACGGAAAAGATCCCATCCCTGCCTCCAGTGCACCAGTAGAACGCTTATTCAGTATATTCAGCATTGTAATGATCATTACAATGATAATGAAGGGCTTGTAATGATAATGAAACAAAAATCCTATAATGGTAATAAAAAATTTCTGGTAATGATAATGATAAACCTTGTAATGACCCCATGTCTGTATCATAGAGGAATAAAGCATAATCTAATTTAGACTGGATGAGAGATTTGTAAAGCTGTAATAGAGGAGTCTTCCTTTTAGAGCCCCATGTTCAATTAGACAAATATTGTATGATATTAAAGGCATCCTCACAATGCTCCAAATGGGAAGTAATATGGGGATTCCAAGTCAAGGTTCTGTCAAATGTAATACCTAGAAATTTGAGAGAGGCAAAAGAAATCTGACTAGTCAGCAAGGCAAGAGGTTGAATGAGTTGAGGGGGAACTGGCCACTTGCTAAAAATGACAAGACTTGGCATGAGAAAAGTGCAAGCCATTATTCTGTGACCAATTAGTAATCCAATGTAGAGCATTCTGCATAATGGCCCTGGCAACATGAATGTCAACATGGGATACCCACAATGCCCCATCATCTGCATACAGAGAATAGCTAAGAGCAGGGTCCATACCATGAAATAAGTCATGATGTTCAAAATGTTTTCAGGTTTGGACAATTTAAGTGTACGTAGGGTAGCTCTTTCTCACTGGAAGCTGATGGAATAACTCGTGGGCATAAGAAAATTAGAAAACAGACTTGTAGACTTGATCTACAAAAATACTTTTTAAGTCAGTCGATTTTTGGAATGACTTGCCATATGTGGTAAAAGTAGCTCGTCAGTTAATTTTAGGAAAATTTTAGACACTTTCATGAATGAAATAGTATGTAGATTGTAAGAAGTGTATATTCTTTGCTTAAGTTATGTATGGATTTTATTATTATTAAAATATAACTCATAACTTGGATAACCTCGACATGCCACAGTCGCTTCGTTTTCCAAATTGAAATATAATGTTATGTAATGTAATGATAACCTGGCAGGCCCAACCCCAAGTGACTTCATGTTTTCCAACTGTAATGTAAATTAAATTAAGCTTAAAACTTAGGAATGAGCTATTTATACTTTAATAATCCTAATAAAGTAAAATCTATCGAATTAATACTATAATCCTTTAATAATTTGTAAAAACCACGGGTTACAACAAAGAAACTTTTCCTACTCCCACAGCACAATACTTGTCACCATTTTTTTTTATATATATATTCTGACGTAATGTGACGCAATATCCTTTGTGGTCTGTAGGGCCTATCTTCATAACACAGTGTAGGTATATATATCGACTATGCCTATAACATACTTCGAGCCGGCAGATCAATAAAACGAAAGGGAGGATTTACTATTTATGCACACGAAAACGAAAACATTTTGATGGAAATGACTATAAGTACTTCAAAAAACTACGTAGAATTAGTAGCAGCAAAAGTTGAAAAATTAAACATGGTACTAATTGTAATTGTAATATATATATATCGACCCCCGGAGGGGCCACGGAAGCAGTAATCATTTCATGCCCTTAGGCAGTACATCTGCCTAAAGGCCTCTCAATTAGCGGCGCCAAAGTGCCGAAGGCGTCTCCTCTTGGGAGGATCCAAAGGTTGAACCCGAACGATAGGACAAGAAACAGATATAAGACTGTGGTCGGAGGAGTCCAATGAAGGAAAAAGCTTGAAAGAATAAGAAAGATGAGTAGCAGAGTTGCCATACGTCCCGATTTCTGCGGGACTGTCCTGACATGTGTAGTAATGCCTAGTTTAGAATATTAATTTTGTTTAGTTAAGATTATAATGTTTAATATAAATTTACTAATAATTGTGAAATTACGATAAAGTATGTTTGTTAGATTGTAATTGTTTAAAATGGGAAGAGTTGGCAATCCTGAACAGAGGCCGACAGAGCGGACTACCCCCAAAAGGAGTCAGTCTTTTGGCAGCGCGGTAAGCGTGAGGTTGGCGCCATGTAACGTAAAATTTAATTAATTGTTTTGTGCCCCTCTTCCTCTCCGACGTAAAATATTATAGTAAAATTCCCTACTCGCATTCCCCTAAATTAACTAAACCATTTTCGGAATTAAATAAAATGTTAACAAGTGTTAAAAGAGTGTTAATGAACCCCCCTTTGTGTTGTAACGGCTTCCATAGTCTCGGCGTGGCTACCAGAATCTTATACGGTACAGCGAAAACGAGTGTAGAGAAAGCGAGCGATAAATGAAATAGAGAGCCGATAGAAAGAGTAAATAATGAAGAAAATAAATAAATAAAAGTAATCGCGACATTATTTGGTGGCAGCTAACCTTATTAAATTGTTATCAATTTAATAATACGAACCCATGCACTCCGTTAGGCTTATGCATTATTTTTTCGTCTCTGATAAATAGGAATTCAAAATTTGTGCGTGTGTTCTTTCGACTAATCACGATCGTTTTCACGTTCTCCTTATAAAGAAAATTAGTGGATATTCTGTTTCGCTACCCGTTTTAGAGTAATTATCAAATTAAACAAAAATTCATTGCAAATTCAAAATGGCGCCCATTATTTTCCAAATTATTCTGAGTCACGTCGCTTCAAAAACTTTTGCGCGTCAAAATTTGTTGTTTGAGATTGAGTCTAGACTCAAAACTTATTTTAGTCGTTACAGAGTCGGTTTTCCGTTGGTCAAAACATTTGAGTCTAACATTAAATTTCAGAGTCGTTTGTTTCCGAATTCGTTAGCTTTCGTTCAGCCCGTCGGAGAGGTATATTTCAAATCGTTCGTTGCTGCCGAGACTCAATTCTTTTCACTTCATTTCGTTCACCTTTTCTCCTGTCCTCAAACCTACCTACGTTTTTGTCCTTTTTGTGTTTAAAACTTTTGGAATTAGAAATTGTGATAATCATAATAATAAGAATAACGATTAATAAATAAATTTTACTGAATTTGTACAAATGAATTACGTTAGTTTAAATACAGTGTGATACACATTTTATACGGTCTTTTGAAAATGTTTCAGCGAAAATTTGTACCACATTTCTAGGTATATATACATATATAGTATTGTAAAACATTTCATGGACATGTAAAATTTTCTGGGATTCATTAGTAGATTTTTTATTATATTTCGATTGGTTGTATATAATAGGCTTATTTTATTGTTTATATAGGTTTACGGGCTTTTTGCTTCGCTTCGCTTCGCGCTATATAGGATTAAGTTACATTTTAAGGGACAGTCGAAAAATAATCTTAAACATATTAATTTGTCAGATTATAGGCTGGCCGTATAGGATTGTGTTAGATTCAAAATAAGCTAAATGGGTTTAACTGAAATAGAGAAATTGTGAAATTTTCTATAAATTTTTTTTTGGATTTTTTTTTATATACTTAATTATACACTTACATATTAACTTATACGTATATATTAGTTATATATATAATTTTATATATTTATACACTCGTAAAATTTGGTAGGTAGGCTGATTATCTATTTTTTTTTCTCTCCATTTCTTTCGTTCATTTTCACGACAATTCCGACATATTTTGTAAAATGGCTATTGTATTGTACTAAAGAAAGATTTCTTGTAGGCCTATCGTTAAATATGTCGATTGAGCATTAAATTCTGTTAACAAAATTTTAATTGGTTTAACATAAATAATCACAGGATTTTCCTTAATTAAGAAGCACAAATGTTATGACTTAAATTCTTGATAGCTCTTCCCACGCGTAGCATGGAATTTATTAATTATAGGCCTAAAAGTGCGGCAGTAAATTTTTTTATTTTGGCGGCCAATGTGAGTTACGGACAGTAACGGTACACATATTTTACGAAAGCTGGATATTATTATAATTATTTTTTGAATTACAGAAATTTGTGTTTTATAAATTCATTCAATAATCAATTTTATTTGTATAGGTAGGCCGATTTTTATTTTTCTTTCTTCCAGTTCAATGACAATGGTAAAATTTTTATTTGGAATTTAGATTGTATTCTAAAAAGGATGTTTTGATTTGATATTTTAATTTGGGTATTAGAAATGAAAAATTTCTTTTTTTTTAGTTCGAGCGTTTGCGTAGAAAAGATTACAAAATTGTCAGGATATAATGCAGTTTCATTCGGTTAGGGATATTTGTATAGAGGTTCGCTTACAAACAAAGCGACCGCTCTCAATTATGCAATGTTTTGTTTTTGTTTACAGTAGGTTGCGTGTATTTTTGAGTGCATATTATCTATTCTTATTTAGTATAACGATGCAAATTTGTAGTTTCACTTGGAAACGATAAATTACTGGGATTTTTGTGATTTGCAAACCATACTGGGGTTCCTGTTGAAGGAGAGAGTTGTCTCTCAGATGTAATTTGCGAATTGCGAGTTCAATTCATATGAAATTTGACGTTTCAAGTTGAAATTACTGTATTAAAATAATTTTCGGTAGTAATATTTAAATTTTTTTAACTTTTTAATAACTGTTTGGGAAAATTGTTGTTGTTTAAACCTTCAGTCGGGTACTAATGCATTTAAAACATTGGCTCGAGTGTTCCCTCGGAAATGGAGCCTTCTAGATAGCCAGTAACGTTTTTGTGGCGTCTTTGTGTGCTCCTCCTCAAAGGGCAAGAGGGTTCATGATTGTCAGAGAAGTGATGACATGAAGTTTCTGGGGTTCATTTTTGTCTTTTGTATTTAAAAGTATCGATGTGATTTCTGACGGTAGTTTGAACAATAATAGTTCTTAAATTATACTAACAGTTACTATGTATGGGCGCTTTTATATTTATACTGTACAATTTTGTTTCGTACGTTTTATGACCTTTTTTTTATCTTCTCCGCTGTAACTGCCATAAGTGACCTTATTGGTAGCTAGATGTGATTAAATTTTTGCGAAATTTTGAGATGTGTAATTTTTTTTTCCGTGAATTTGGCCAGAGCAAATGTGTAGTTATTGTTTCGAAGTGAACTGTCGAGAAAATTCGGTAAATTAAATATTAAATAAATGATAAGCAGTACAGAAACACGTTTCGAATAAACTTTTTTTTCAAAATTTCAAAAGGCTCGGTTTGGAGGCAACCAAGTTGAATCCGAGTTCCATCCATTGAGTTTAGTCGACCGGATAGGTGATCGATCACCAATGATGAGAGAGAAGAGAAACCAACTGCGCAGGGACTTGGCGCAGGATGGTTTCGGAAGAGAAGAGATAGAAGAGAGGAACCGAATGCGCAGGGACTTGGCGCAGGACAGTTTCGGAAGAGAAGAGAAGAGAAATTTACGTGTGCAGGGTCTTGGCACACGAAAGTTTCGATCGAAGATGGTCTACTGGTATTTTTCGGGCAGTAGCTGGTCACGCTGCTCGAATGCTTCGCTAAATATGTGTCGTAGCACGCGGTAGGCAAGCCACGAGAGCTTGAACGGGTGTTTACGACTGTACTGTCCATACAGACATACAGTAGGTTCGTTGGGAAACGGCCTACGGCGGAGTGATCGTTTGATTGTTGCCAGTGGAAGAGTCTTTCAGCTGGACGTAGGAAGAGCAGCGTTCACCGACAAAAGTGGAGATGAGACAAGGCGAGTTTCTTCATCGACTTCTAGAATTGCAAATTCCGTCCAATTCCGGCGCGTGGTCCCGCTTTCAGTATATCTCCCCCCCTGATCCTTTTAGAATTGGACGTCTCTCTTGTTTTTTTTTTTGCCATTTGGAGAGAGAGCGGAACCATTATAGCGTGCTGCCCTGTTGCATGTTGATTGATGCAATCCCTTGCATTCTAGCGAAGTGAGCAGGAGAGCTGCGATTGAAAATTGAAGTCCGTTGTCAGCGTGCGGATTGTGATCTAAACAACGTCCAGCAAATTAATGTACTGATTATTATGTAATGAAATTATAAGTGAAAGGGTGCGATTATTGCCCATATTTGTTGTGTTTTTCGTGAAATAGTATGTGCGCTCTTGGTCAGTATTTTATGTAAACTTTTTCTTATTTTTTCTATGTTGCCCTGATAGTAACTGTATAACTATACAAATAATTGTTTCAAATGTAAAGCGATCTTTGATGAGGAATCGCGGAATAGATTGTGAACATGAGATTTGTGCAGCCACTGTAAGAAAATTTTCCGTTATTTTTTTTGGCATGTATAGATTAGTTACAGGTTGTAATTTAATTATTAGTGTGAAATGTTATTTTATGCAAATGTGAAAATTATAAAGTTTTCGGTTTTTATAATATGATACAAAATATATGTGTGGAATTTGTCATTCTAATTATTTCTTGTCTATCAACTTTGAATTGTTAAAGAAAAAAAAAAAAAAAATTGCAAAATATATAAATTTGTTGAATAAATTTATTAAATTTGTTAAACGATATTAATAAGTTTTCCTAATGAAAAACTTATTTTCAAGGGGGTGATGCGAGTGTAGTAATGCCTAGTTAAGAATATTAATTTTTGTTTAATTAAGATTATAATGTTTAATATAAATTTACTAATAATTGTGAAATTACGAAAAGTATGTTTGTTAGATTGTAATTGTTTAAAATGGGAAGAGTTGGCAATCCTGAACAGAGGCCGACAGAGCGGACTACCCCAAAAGGAGTCAGTCTTTTGGCAGCGCGATAAGCGTGAGGTTGGCGCCATGTAACGTAAAATTTAATTAATTGTTTTGTGCCCCTCTTCCTCTCCGACGTAAAATATTATAGTAAAATTCCCTACTCGCATTCCCCTAAATTAACTAAACCATTTTCGGAATTAAATAAAATGTTAACAAGTGTTAAAAGAGTGTTAATGAACCCCCCTTTGTGTTGTAACGGCTTCCATAGTCTCGGCGTGGCTACCAGAATCTTATACGGTACAGCGAAAACGAGTGTAGAGAAAGCGAGCGATAAATGAAATAGAGAGCCGATAGAAAGAGTAAATAATGAAGAAAATAAATAAATAAAAGTAATCACGACACATGCCAAATAAAATCCCGAGTCCCAAACATGCAATCCTGGGTCCCAGTTATGCAAGTATTGTGGCGTCAATATTAAAGGTGTTATTCTTTTTAAAAATAGGAATTATTATTATGTTGCAGTTCTTTAATTGTTCTTTATGGTTCTGTTGGGTAAATAAGCAATTTTTTTTCTGTAGTTTGTGTGCATTTATTCTGTTATTTTAAATTTTACAAGTTGTGTAAAAAAGGTCTTGTGTCCCGACTTGGGAATTTCAAAATCTGGCAACCCTGATGAGTAGTGAGAAATAAATCCAAAATGTTGGTCCTATCTTGAAGATGATCGGCAATACGAGCAGGGTGCTTCTCTTCTAGGTCATTCAGGAGAGAGATGTTGTAAGCTGGTTCACCAGGGATGTCAGTGAAATGGGAGGAAAGCCAAAGATCGTGGTGAACATTGAAATGTCTCAAAATGGAGATCTCAGCGAAAGGGGAGTGAGTTAAAATGTATTCCACTTTGGAAGTGAGGGAGACAAAGAGTTTTGATTAGTCAGTAGAACTAGGAGAAAGGTAAACAGCGCAGATGCATTTAGTTTGAGATTGGCATGCAAATCGTAGCCAGAGGGTGTAGAATTCGGAAGATTCAAGTTCGGGAATACAAGAGCAAGTTAGGTCGTTGCGTATATATACGCAACATTTGAAATTAAATTGAGTACAGTATTGGGAAAGTAGAAGGGCACAGAAAAAGGGTTGCTGTCAGTCGCCCCAGACACCTGAGTTTCGGTAAGAGAAAGTGAAGTTTAGAGGAGGAGGGGTGGTGTTCAACAGATTGGAAATTTGAGGAAAGGTCACGAATGTTGCAGAAGTTTATGAAAAGTGAATTTGACAGAGGCCCAGGACATCTCGAATGGGCAGTAGCGGAACCAGTCTGCTGCACGAGTCTGCATTCCCAGCATCGGTAGCGAGGAGCCAGAAGTGAAAACATTTATGGACCCCTCCCCAGAGAACTCCGAAGCTCTTGAAGACGATTTTTTTTTAATTTTTGAAAAGATTGTGCAGTCTTTAAGACAGTGATGTAGGACTCGAGACCGGTCGCGAGACCTTTTTTCTGGTCTCGGTTTTGGCTATGGTGTCTCGACTACACCACAGTGATGTTCTTCAAGTGCAACGAACACTTATCTTGTTTTAAGTTCGCAGTTGACTGCTGAGAAATGTCACAAACTATGAATTTGTGAATAAATTATGAATAAATTTTGCAATTATCACTTGATAACCTCTTTTAAAATTTTTATTCTTGAATGTGAAATACAAAGCTTAGAAATCAGACATTACACAATACTGAATACATGCAAAAATTGCATATAGACCCTTTTTTCTGGTCTGGGACTCGGCCACATCACTGGTGTTAAGATGCATGTAAGGGCCAGAGCTGGGCAGTATTTAAATACATTTGTATTTAAATACGTATTTAAATACATTTGTGTATTTAGAACTGTATTTATAAATACATTGTTTTTCATGTATTTAAATACAGTATTTAAATACTTTAATGAGTATTTAAATACAATGTATTTAAATACTCAAAATATAAAAATGTAAATACTTTTACTGGTTTAATACACGTTCTGTACTAGCACAGTACGACGCGTCGACAGTGTAGTACAGCATGGTTCATGTTTCAACGTGTCAGTTCAATCAGTTGTGTGCCACTCTTAGTCGAAAGCGGTTGATTTCTTTATCGTGTGCGTGTCATGGCTTAGTGAATTAGTGAATGCATATGTTAAAATTTGTATGTATTTAAAATGTATTTACAAATGTATTTAAATACAATTGATGTATTTTGTATTTAGTATCTAAATACATTCGTAAAATGTATTTAGTATTTAGTATTTAAATACATTTCTCCCATGTATTTAGTATTTAGTATTTAAATACATTCAATGTATTTATTGCCCAGCTCTGGTAAGGGCATATAACCATGTGATTTAGCAGTCTGAATGAATGAAAAGGTTATAGTTATTGATGCGTGGTAAACATAAAACTGGCACTGCACCATTTTGGTTCCCTGCATAGCATATGGAACATATTATTATAAGGAACAGGGTTTATTCATAGCAGTTTTTGTATAATTTCACCAAAAACTGCTATGAATAAACTCTGTTGCTTATAATATTTTCCGTATGCTATGTAGGGAACCAAAATGGTGCAGTACCAGTTTACAGCAAGACTTGCTTCAACCTCAGACTTAGCTCATTGGAGATGGGGAAAATTGCCATGGGAGGTATCAAAGAACAAAAGATTATGTAGGCATTGGGCCTGCTATCACAGAGACTAGGCCATTTTTGCGGGGGCTTGCCCTTGGCTCTTCCTTCGTAAATAAAAAAAGTTATAAACACGCTGTTCTTTTGTTTTGTCTTTATATTATATTATGGCTATGGTTATACCTTTCTCACACGAGGCAATTTTAGAGGCACGAAAACGGAAACTAAAGGATAGTTTACGAAATTGTCTCTAGTGTGGACAGTTTGGTAACTAAAACACCGTTAATGAATCTTTTCCAAAACTCTCCCCAAGGAAATACTCCCGCCATTACAACTGTCTCCGAAACTAAAAAGGAAACAATGTGCTTGATAAAATGCATGCCAGACCTGCCTGTTTTATGAACTTTTCTTCATTTGGGATGTGAAAAAAATGACATAAGCCTATAATGATTACCTATCGCCTTGGCGATCCAATGAAAATTTCCAGCGGGGTTAATGCCTAGACGACAGACAATCGGCCTACGTTTTTTCGTTATAACTATATGTGTATGTCTTCAAAAGGGTTTGTTAAGTTGTATCCATTCTTCGTTCTCTCTCAATATGACCATACCAACATACCATACTCTTTTATTCTCGCATCCAACATCTTTTTCATTCTGCGCTTTCCCAGACATCATTTCTCACAGTCAGCTCGTTTTATATCAGCCAAGTTTCTTAAATTATTCATCGCAATTGCTCTCACTTATGACTGAACTATCACGCAAACAAGTGCCTCACGTACACGAGTCAGGTTTGGCACCAGTACACCTCTTGCTGTATCTATTAATACCCAAGCACTTCCTTCCTACCAACATTTTTATCGCACCCATGACTTGCTTTTTTCTCCCCGTTTCACTTTTTAAATTGTAATTGAAAATATATCTAAAATACAAGTATTTATAAATACCAGTTACTTTTGAAATGTATCTAAATATGTATTTAAATACTCGAAAATAAACGTATTTATAAATACAATATTTAAGTACAAATTGTATTTAAATATGTATTTGAGTAATGTCAAATACATTACTGCCCATCTCTGGTTGGAAAGCATTGTAATTCCCATGCTTTTTACATTTATATCATCATAAACTAAATTTCACGAAAGGACCAAACTTCAAATACATGAAAAACTATACTATATAATCAGAGCGTACCACTGAAATAGATAAATAACTTATCTTCTGAAAGAAAAACATTTTATTGATAAAATAAGAATTTTAACTTTGTGTGTACAGTGCTTACAATAAGTCTCGCGCCTCTGTCTCGTCCCAAGCTAGTCTGTTAGGTATAAAATGGGCGGTTCTTATGGCAGCGGAGGTGTGTTCGGATTGGTGCACATAATTGCTCTAACCCTATCAATGACGTCCATTATTACGTCACTTCTGCTACATTTTAGTGTTTAAAATACAAATGATTAAGAAGCAGAATGACCAAGTTTCGGGATGTTGGGATGGTTATGGAGCAATCCTAGTCATCATAATATTAGCTGGGCATTACATTATACCGTCTCAATATATACTGTAGACTATAGAGAACGACTAATTCCGCAAATATCCCAAATCATGGCATGATACCCAAGTTATTTTGACGCAGGTCTAAATTATTTGCTCAAATGCAATGACTGATATTAAGTAATTGTTGGGAATTGTTGTCAGTATTGTTGTTTGTGATACATATCCTACGTGAAGAATCTAAATGATCAAATTCCTCAGTGAACCTCTCACGCGCTCGCATTTCGAGGAAGTCACGGTCGTCTCACTAATAGATAGTTCATCCAT
Source organism: Bathynomus jamesi (assembly GCA_023014485.1). Lineage (NCBI taxonomy): Eukaryota > Metazoa > Arthropoda > Malacostraca > Isopoda > Cirolanidae > Bathynomus > Bathynomus jamesi. The sequence goes on from JAJOZX010000150.1 coordinate 1,675,299, forward strand.
TGTTTTAAGTGGTAACCTATTCCATCTTATGAAAGTCATTAGTCTAAACTTCTAAAGCAAGACTGGTGGGCCGTGAATCAGAGAAATTTGCATTTGATTTGTTCATCGTAATTATTACGTAATATAGTATACTGTATATAGTGGTATATAAGAGTTTATTGGTAGCATATCATATGACAATTTCCATAAACATGTGATGGCCTCGATGTTGCCAGTTTTTATTTTTTTCCTGAAACTATTACCTTCTCATAGTTTGTTTCAACAATGCATATATTATCATCTCCACGAGCGTAGACATTGCAAGAAAAGATACTAACTAAGGATAAGTAAAGTTCTTTCATGGTCACAATATATACTTTTATAGATGTCAAACATAAAAATATAATAAAATTCTATATTAACATAAATATATATTCGATACACATTTACGTCATGGCTTTAACATCAGTATTTCGTATAGCTTCCTCCGGCATCAATAATTTCTTGCAATCGTTGCGGCATAGAAGAGGCCAGATTGTAGGGAATGTTTGGTGTTCGACGTAAGGTCTCCCAACTATTCCTCGTGAGAGCTAAAAGTCCTTCAAATGTTCTTTCATTGCGTTGCTCCAATTCGTTAATCATTATTGCCCAAAGGTTTTCAACCGGATTCATATCAGGAGAACGTGGTGGCAGAATTAGATTAATAATCTCTGGCTCCCTTTCCTCCTCCCTTCGTAATTCCCCACCCAACCTCGTTTCCTTCGACATAGCAACGCTTACCTCCATCCTCATTCCACTTCCTTCATTAAACCTATTATCGCTTTTACTGTCCCTTCCTTCCATCCTTCAATGCCAGCGTTCTTAAACCTAGCACATAAATTATATAATATGGAATCTAACACCTTAGATCTCTACGCATTCATGTTACTTGAAGACGCCTGTGTCTTAGGGGAATCTAAGTGTTGAGAGTGGGCTTGAGGGGTAGTCTATAGATTACTACAGATGACCTTGAACGCTCCAACTATTTAAAAATGATTATTTATTACGCACATCATATGGCATAATACACACATGAATTTAAGTATCTTACACTATAGGAATGGAATTGAATCCTACCAGTTAAAAAGTCGCAAAATATGATAGATTAGTTTGTATTAAGAGGTTACTAAGAGAAAAGGATTTGGGATAGAGCGGAAGGCAGAGTATATATTTTCTGGTTTCGGTTATTATTAACGTTATATGGATACACTGCCATGCGGTGTGATCAGAGAGAGAGAGAGAGAGAGAGAGAGAGAGAGAGAGAGAGAGAGTTACAAGGAAAAGAAGTACCTCAAAAGGCCTTGCGGCCCATACCGAGGAGGTACCAATGGCAACGGGTGCCAGGGAAAATTTTGTAAAAGTTTATTTTTCTTTCAACTATCCTAGCAGTAGTAGAAAACTGGATAGAAAAGTAGAAGGCTCTCTTCCCACCCTCCGCTCCCTCCCTGCCAGAGGCAGGTACGGAAAAAGGTTGAAGAAAATACCTTGACCCTGGAAAAGTAGCCAAGGAAATTTTACAGGAAAGTGGAGAATATATAAAAAGCTCTATATTTAGCTTGCTCACAGAGACACCGAGCAAGCGAACTCCTGCAGAGTTTCCTGAGGTTTTAATCTTAAACTATGAGTGTGTTCAGTACTTTGTCTAGCCTATTTTTAAACAGATTTACACTTTGACTGGAAACAACCTCTGAGGGAAGTTGGTTCCAGATATTAACTATTTTATAGGAAAAGAAATTTCCGCAGACTGAGGTCCTAAATGTCTTTACACACTCAAATAGTATGCAAGATTTCGTCTAACCTTTTCTTGAACTGATCCACAGAGGAACTGTTCACAACTTCCGAAGGTAACCTGTTCCATGTGTCACAGATCTTATACGTAAAGTAATTCCCACACACACTAGTCCTAAACCGTTTCAAATCCAACTTCCAACCATTGTTGCGAGTTGGGTTATCATTTAAACTAAACATACTTCTAAAATCGACATCGTTGAACCCGCGTAAGAGCTTGAAAACCTCGATCAGTTGACCGCGCAGCCTCCGAGTTTCAAGCGAAAACAAGTTCAGGGCGCGTAACCGTCGATTGTAGCCCATATGCCTAACGGAAGGGATTAACTTTGTGGCCCTCGCCTGCACTCGCTCCAGCCTCTCAATATCTTTCCTGAGGGTGGGCGACCAGAACTGCACAGCATACTCCAGGTACGGCCGAACAAGGGAATTGTACAGTGAGAGCACAATCTCCTTGTTCCGAAACTGAAATTGCCTCCTGATATAACCCAATAGTTTCTGGGCTTTCTTTTCCACCTCTACACACTGTTTCGTAAACTTAAGGTCGCTGCTAATTAGCACACCCAAGTCCTTTTCTAAATTAGTCACCTCGAGAGAGAGAGAGAGAGAGAGAGAGAGAGAGTTACAAGGAAAAGAAGACCTAAAAAGGCCTTGCGGCCCATACCGAGGCACCAATGGCAACGGGTGCCACGGAAATTTTTTTACACCCTCAAATAGTGTGCAAGATTTGGTCTAACCTTTTCTTAAAATGATCCACAGAGGAACTGTTCACAACTTCTGAAGGTAACCTGTTCCACGTGTCACAGATCTTATACGTAAAGTAATTCCCACACACTAGTCCTAAACCGCTTCAAATCCAACTTCCAACCATTGTTGCGAGTTGGGTTATCATTTAAACTAAAGATGCTTCTAAAATCGACATCGTTGAACCCGCGTAAGAGCTTGAAAACCTCGATCAGTTGACCGCGCAGCCTCCGAGTTTCCAGCGAAAACAAGTTCAGGGCGCGTAACCGTCGATTGTAGCCCAAATGCCTAACGGAAGGGATTAACTTTGTGGCCCTCGCCTGCACTCGCTCCAGCCTCTCAATATCTTTCCTGAGGGTGGGCGACCAAAACTACACAGCATATTCCAGGTGCGGCTGAACCAGGGAATTGTACAGAGAGAGCACAATCTCCTTGTTCCGAAACTGAAATTGCCTCCTGATATAACCTAACAGCTTCTGGGCTTTCTTTTCAACCTCTACACACTGTTTGGTAAACTCAAGGTCGCTGCTAATTAGCACACCCGTCCTTTTCCAAATCAGTCGTCTCGATATTACTCCCCAACACTGAGTAGTCCGACTTGGGATTGGCATGGCCAATGTGCATCACTTTGCATTTACCCAAGTTAAACGGCATTTGCCACTTTTCGGACCACTCTCCTATCCTACCTAGGTCCGCACGCAGTTCCTCGATCGCTTCGGGCGTCCCAACATTGGCCCCAAGTTTGGTGTCATCAGCGAATTTGGCGATCCGACTGACGATGCCACCGTCGATATCATTTATGTAAATGATAACCAACAGTGGCCCCAAAACGGAACCCTGAGGAACCCCACTAGTGACCGAGGCCCAACCCGAACTAACCCCTTTAATTACAACCCTCTGCCGCCTACTCTTCAGCCAGTTTTCAATCACAACGCGCCCATCCCACCGGCCCTACGAAGCGGGCCCTACCTTTACCCCTTGTATTTTACGCCGCCTAAAACTTCATCAACCAAAGCATAGCGCTCATTGTTTCAAAATTTGTTAATATGTATCTGTGTAGCGGTAACGCCAACAGATGGAACTGCTTTCGCCATATCGTCAGCTGAACCTACTTAAATATATACATATTTCGCATGTCTACCTCCGTCTGTGTAACGATGACGCTACCAGATCGAAATCTACTAAAACGCAAGGAAACGCCTACACTAACTAGTCTTTCTAGCAAAGAACGCAGTCTCGCTGATCTGAGTATGAACTGCAAATCACCCAGAACTCACCACGGGGAGACACAGACACAGACAGACAGACAGACAGACAGACAGACAGACAGACAGACAGACAGACACACACAGAGAGCTTTTAAATCACATCTTTTAAATGGTTTGTGGGTAAAGGCTTCACGTATGTTATTTTAGTCCAGGGTAGTTTATGTGGAGGTGTTAACGTAACTTGCACTTGGGACTGTTAATTGTAAGACAACTACCATAGCTGGGACTGAGACACGTTATCCCCTGCATACTCTATATATATATCCATATACAGTATGTCTCTATACAGGGTGTACATAAAGTCAGGATCTATTTTTGTGAAGCACTTGGAAATTATATGGAATTCAATCATAAAATGATAAAGTGGTAACATTTATTAAATAATTAAGAGTAGGATTCGACGTGACGCCCATCAGTATCCCTGCACAGCTCAAATCGTTCCGCAGCATTTCTAAACACATTCTGGAGCATTTGCGGGGTTATGTTATCTGCAGCAGTTCGTATACGTAAGTTTTCAAGACTCGTAATCTTCGCCTGATAGACGTGCGATTTGATAAAGCCCCATGCAAAGAAATCTAAAGGGGTTAAATCTAGTGATCTCGCTGGCCAAGGTCTGTTGCTTCCGCGTCCGATCCAGCGATTTGGAAAACGTCCATTTAGATAATCCTGAACAATTTTGGCATAGTGACAAGGAGCACCATCATGTTGATAGACGACGGTACTAACAATCCTATCCCCAATCAGCTGAGGTTCAAGGAATTGCTGCAACATGTCCAGATAAATAAGCCCCGTAACTGTAGCTTCAGCAAAGAAAAAAGGACCATAAACCTTAGATTTTGTTAAACCCATCCAGACATTAACTTTAGGTGAGTCTCTTTCCCAATTTTGGACGAAATCATTCGGTCTTTCATCTGCCCAAATTCGACAGTTATGGCGATTTACTTTTCCACACGTATGGAACGTGGCTTCATCACTAAAGAGAATGTTGTCCATTAAATTATCACTCCAAATTTGTTCTACGAGATCAGCACACACAGCACTTCGTCGAGGGAAATCTTCCTCATGTAAATCATGTAAAACCTGCAAATGATAGCTTTTCTTCTGCAAATTAACTTTCAGAATTTTGTGCACAGATGACGTCGGGAGGCCGAGTCTGTGTGATGCAGCACGAACGGACGTACGTAGCTCCTCAGTGATAATTCCGCGTACTGCATTCACGGTAAGATCCGACATACACGGTCGTCCTGATCTTGCTTCATCATTTACAGATCCCGTTCGTTTAAATTTGTTCACCAATTTTCGTATTGTCTTGTCTATTGGCCCCGGCTTATGAAATCTCCTTCTAAACTTCTCTCTGTCATTGTATTTCTTTCCCTCGATTCGCCAAATTACTATTGCCACACGCTCTTCTGTATTCATTCTAAGGGCTTCTGAAAAGAAAAATAGAAAAAATAATTATTTCACAAAAATAGATCCTGACTTTATGTACACCCTGTATTTCATTTTCAGGTCTCACTTTATGAAGGAACTAAAATGAAAAGACCTTTAACAAAATCATTTTAATAATTACAATAATAAACTACTAATAAAATCTAACTGGAATTATTCAAATCGTAAATGCGAAATTATAATAAAAAAAAAATATATATATATATATATATATATATATATATTTTCACAGGGCTTCACAACCGGTCTGCCATACATTGGGGAGTGATTTGGGAGGTGATATAGAGTAAAAAAGGAACACAGGTGCCATTTCCAACCGTTGCGGAGCTACGGACGTTTAAGATGTTGGATTGGTCGCGCTGGTCCAATATCGTGCCCCCGCGCGATCTCCGGACCTAACCCCGTTCGATTTCTTTTTATGGGGCCTCATGAAAGATATGGTCTACAAAACCAAAGTATAAACGAGAGAGGAACTCTTGCGTCGGATTATGGATGCCGCTCGTTTGGAACGAGCAAGACTGTGCATTGAAAACCGAGGCGGACATTTTGAAAATTTATAAGGTGTATCTCGTAAAATGTAGCAATAAATACATCAGATTAATACTCTCGCTTATTTTTTTCCGTGCACCTTAAAACGTCCGTAGCTCCGCAACGGCTGGAAATAGCACCGATGTTGTATTAACCTTTTTACTCGATATCACCCCCCCAAAGTATGGCAGACCGGTTGTGAAACACTCTGTGTGTGTGTGTGTGTGTGTGATATATATATATATATATATATATATATATATATATATATATATATATATATATATATACGTTGACAGAAGTAAATAAACACTTGGCTTTTCCAATTTTTTTTTTTTGATTACAAGTCAATAAATATTAACAAATTAATGGAGTCAATATATTTAAAATCGCGTTCCTTTCCCCTTTACATTTATTGATTCAACAGATTTATTATTTACTGACCTTTATAATCAAATATATATTTTTTTTGTAAAAACAAAAGGTGTCTACTTACTTTTGTCAACCCTCTGTACTATATAATGGAAGCGGACTTCAGTTTCATTCTATCGAACTCAGAGAGAGCTCAGTGTTACAGCTGTTATTTATACCCTACCAAAAATGAGCGGCACTTATTTAAATACATAAAGAAGCTTAAAATACTTTTAAGAATTTTGCATTTAACTACGTTTAAAATTACTTTGCAGGCATTAAGTTTTATAAACGTAAACAGATGAGAGAGGGGGAATTCACTACCTTTCACAACCCTCTGAAATCAAGAAATAATAAAGTAATCTGGCAAGTTTGAAGCTGCTCGAGTAACGAGTAACAAACACAGTTGTCAGTCAATCATCATAACCCATGTTTATTATTTATCGATAAGTCGATCAACCCACTATACATTATTATTAAACATTATCGAATCTCTCAACTTATTTGGTGCATTAACAAAACAAACGTGTTTAAACAGCAGACTAACTTCTAACGATAATATATCTAACAGTAAAGCTGAGGCAAGTTGAAAATACAACACTTTTCTATATTCTTCTCTTTTTTAATCTCAGTTTGAAGGTACTAATGAAACACGTTTTCTCTGGCAGGGGGTTTCAAACGAGGTACTGAGATCGCACAACAATACGTAATTCTAAATATTCATTCTAACTTTAAAGCATATATTTATACAATACAAAATCAACAACTACGACTATTGGTAACGTTCTCTTTATCCCAGACTGATTAACAATTATCCTTCACATACAAAACAAAATAAAAACATTTTAGACAAGCAACAAATTTCTGGACTAAAAAATTGATTATCACAGCCACCTAAAGCTAAGAATAAATATATGAGAGAATCAGAAAGACGAAAATTGTACGATATTAATACTTTCTAGAGTCGATGAGACAAAATTACGCGTTCAGATTTTCTCTTTTGCCTGAAGATTCTTTAAAAAACTCCCTGAAAAAAGAAAATGTGAGAACAAACTGACAAACACAAAATGATCAAGCGAAATATTTTATTTTCATAGAGCAAAGATGGCAAATAGACCATAGGACTGGACCAGTGACTTTAATCACTTTGATCTGAATTATTAAACTGGTCTCTGTCATCATCTACCATGCTGCAGATTCGAACATATTTACTAACGTACATTTCCAAGAAAGAAAGCATCGCATCTGTGTGTGGGTGTGTCTAATTGTAATTCCGCTTTTGTGCTTAATAATAATAATGATGATAATGATGATGATATTATTAAACACAAAACCGGAATTACAATGCTTGAAGTTGTTTAACTTCCTTCGTAACGACAAAATCACGTGGCAAAGCGGGGACCTATAGCTTTATGTGGGTTCCGAACTGGTACATCATCCGAACGCAGAGGACGGTCACCCATCCACTACTAAATAGACCCGACGTCACTTAACCTCGCTAATCTAATGGGAAGCGTTGTTGCCACAACTTATCCTCTCGCAACCTTTGATGAAAAAGTTGATTAAAACGGTAAATAGCCGATTAAAATTATGATTTCAAAATCATAGTACCTGATAATTGTTGGCAATTCTGGAGCTTTGCAAATGTAGTTGTGACCATATTCGAACTTTTTACCAAATGAAATGAATTTTACCAACCCTGCATCCTTCTTCCTTTTCTTTCGAGCCATTTCGTACAACTGAAATCAAAGAGATATTTAATTACTTGGAGACTCATTAATCCAAGAAGCAGTTTAGTTGACAGTCAAAATGTTTATACATTGTGTTTACGGGTAGTCTGAACAGAAGTAGAGATAATTTTATCGAATTCTAAGAAAGCTAAAGTAAAAAATTGAGTCGAACGTTAATCGAAGGAATAAGGATATGGGAGAAACAAAACCGAGCCTCACACTCAAAATTTCAGTCTTGGATTAAAAAAAAAAAAATTCTGAGCGAATTACAAAAATATTTTGAGTTTATTTAGCTAATATTTGACACGTTATTAAGGAAATCCAGAATTATTTATAGAGGGATAACAAAAGTAAGTGGACACCTTTCTTTTTAACAAATTTTTTTTAACTTCATCATAAAAGTTATTAAATAATATCAAATCAAATGAATCAACATACTTAAAATCGCGTTCCTTCCCCGTGACACACCTTTAATGATCCAATAAATTTAATATTGATCTTTATAATCAAATAAAAAAAGGTATCTATTTATTTTGTCAACCCTCCGTATAAGTACAATTTGTCGAGACCATGTTTTCATCCAGAAATAAGAGTATGTACTGGAGGCCCTCCGTTTTGAATCATTAAATTAGTTTTGTCCAACCATCTAAGTTTAAAAAGATAGGTCTAAATTCGAACCAAACACCTTTACAAATTACACACAGCAATTATGTCCAGAATCGCAGAATGACTCCAAAAAATTAATAATTTTAGATCTTTTTTATTAGTTTTATTTCCTCCTCCGTTTGGCAAAAAAGAGTAATAAAAATAATTAAGAAAAAATTTATGAAATGAACAGCCCTTAATTCAAATTCATCTGGCGAACACGAGGTACCATCCAGATGAAAATAAGGTCTTTGGTTCGAATATGTGTGTGTGTGTGTGTGTGTGTGTGTGTGTGTGTGTGTGTGTGTGTGTGTGTGTGTGTGTGTGTGTGTGTGTGAAAATAATTTTACGAAATAAAAAACTCAATTCAGGATTGTCGTCAGTATAGGAAAAATATCTCATTGGAGAACAACCACCGTGATTTCTCAAAGGAGACCTTACGTCTGGTCTCCAAGGGATACAAACATACCAATGCCCAAAACCCCTTGTTGATCGGTTTGGATTGGGGTAGTTTTGAACTTCTTTCGATTCTGAATGAGTTTAGTATAGAACCTTTTTTTCCATATTTCAACTACATGATCTAATATTACATGGAATATTATATTATTACGTGGAATTTGTTTCTTGAAAGCTCAAATTCCTTCTTGAAAAAATTAAAGTTCACTTAATTCATTAAAAGAGAATATTAAAGTAAACTGACCCACCTCTATATACTTTAAAAGGAATTTTATACCTTATTATGTATTAACAATTCTTGAGAGAGAGGTTATAAAATCTTTGCAAATGAGCAATGATAGCTTTTACTTTTCCTCTCTTGCAAACGAAGACACTGCTACTACTCGTCTAAATCCTACCCATAAATTAAATGATCAAAACGGCGACATCCATCGTATATTAACTAAGACGACATAAATAAAGCATCTTCTTCAGCATAAAAGATAATGACACGACTTAGAACGAAATAAATCTAGAAAATGATGACAAAATTAAATGGAAATTTCACGATCACCCGAGTTAAATCATTTTATTTTCTTTGATAACCCGCACGTTCACTGACGACGAAAGAAAACGCTACTCACTCTCATTCCCAAGAAGAAAGGAACAACAGCATCATCTTCTGCGTGCAGAATCAACACGGGGCAGTCGACACTTTGGATGTTTTCTTTGTTGTTAAACACGAGTCCTTGATTGATTAACGGAGTCACAAACATGTAGTTGAACCACGGCAGAATTCGAAAGGGCTGCAAATACGACCTCGTGTCGTGGTATCAATAAATACAAACGAAAATGTTTATCACACTAACCAAGCTTTGTTGTTTATTTAACCTTCTTCGCAACATCTAAGATCATATGACGGAGAGGGGCTTACACCTTCACGTGGGATTTGAACCAGGGGTTGCTACATAATCTGGACGCGGAGGACCGTCTCCCATCCAACTACTACCTAGATTGAATATGTCACTTAACTTCACTGACCCACTAACCGAGGCGGATACACTTCTACAACAGTCTTTATTTCGATCTATCTTTTTAACAGAGTCTTTAACTGCTAAAAACCACGTGGCAGTTCACGAAAAAATCCAGTCCTAAAAGGAAAGAATCAGGGTTGGCAAAAACCCAACTGGTTTTTTGCCGAGTCGTTGGGTTTTTGCCAACCCTGAAAGAATAGTTTTTATAAAGAAAGAAAAAAAATCTTTTGAATGAAAATGAAAACTCTTAACACTAAGTTAATTTTTACCCAATGCACATAATAATAATAATAATATACCACCGTAATTTCAGCATTATAACACTATGACTGATAACAGATGTGAAGGTAAAGTTTTGGAAAAAAAAAAACCACATGGAAGCCAAAAATTTCCAAAAACTAAAAAATTATTAATCCACAATGAATGTATATCGTCTTGGTAAAATTTATTTGTCACCAAAACAGAATAAAATATCTGATGAAAAAACACGACCACCATAAGTTAGTAATTTTTTGTGCTTTTTAGAAACTTTGTTTCCAGGCGAACTTTTACCCCGAAACTGGACAACAAAAATAACGTCAATGACCAAAAACGGCCCCTTTGAGTCAAAACTAACCATTTAAATTCCACTTTTTACTTACGAAGGCGGATATTTATTACAGCAATAAATATAAATACTGAATAAAAGTGGTTAATTCGTGGCCACGTCGCAACATTACTTCCGGTAGATGAGCGAAGTTAAGAGAGACACGGTCTTGGTAGTGGTTAGGTGGGGGACCGTCTTCTGCGTCCAGATGATATAGCAACCTGCGAAGCTGTTAAGTTCCCTCCGTCACATGAGCTTTGCCGTTGCGGGGGTTGAATAACCCCAAAATAACAACAACAAATAGAATTAAGGCACTGAAACCGTTCAGAAAGGGAGAACCTCTTTTTTTGACGAGGAAGCGCACAAACCTCTCGCGTCTCGATAGGTTGGAGATTGAACAGGGGCTATGAAGGCACGGTTGGAGATCGGGCTGACTGGCCACGCACTCTGCAATTGCTCAGGTTAGGGTGATTTCTCTCGGGAGATCACGTCCACCCATTCTCCTCCTTGTGGGGGAAATAAGGGTACCGGATGTTACCCGTTACCTGAAAACCACACAAAACGCTTACGAGTGTCATTTTCACCGTGCTGATTTCATCCTCGATGGAGGTAAAGGGCGACTGGAGAATCAAAGCGTCCGGACACTCCCCAGAACGACAAAGCTTCGCCACGGCTTTCGTCGCGATTCTGAAGCAAAAACGAAAATGTAATTTAAATTTACATCGAAAGTTTTAAGGACACAAAACGCATTCATTCTTCTTCAGGAATCGAACGTTTTGAGCTATCAATTAGAGAAGACTCTGGTTCGAACCGCGTCAGAAGACGGAGTCGCGTTTGTTCAACTGTTAATTAGGAACTTTACTCGTTAAATCAAACCTTGCGGATCTCACTCTTCAGAAATGTTTATGTAGAAAAAAATAAACTCAATCTTAAAAGGAACACCCTTCTAAATTCATATAGGCCTACTTATGGAGGCGGAGTCTGAGCAGTGACGCTCTGGTTTTGCTCTCGCCTGCTAGCTCTTGGACTGGGTTGAGTTATCTGCTTACCCTGTTAATACTCGGGCTAAAAGTAACTCTTGGCGCACATTCACACCCATATCGTGGGGAAATGGAAATGAGCTTCCTGGCTATTACCTTTTACCTTTATTATTATTATTATTTGGAAGAGAACTCCAAACTAAAACCAAGAAATAGAGTTTTTTATAGCAAAAAATGACAAGTACCTAAAAATGGTAGAAATGTGTACAGGTTTCTTTTAATTTCCACCTAAAGAATAAATCTGAAATCTTCAATTTACTGCGAACTCATCATTATGTTAGTAGCTAATATAATTATAAGTGCTTTCCCTTGACTAGAGCGCTTTTAAGACTTATCATAGCACTTTCAAACTCCATTTAATCGCTCCCTTCTTTGGTTACAACATTAATTTTCTTAATATACAATATTTTGCTACATTCAAATAAGAAAATTTTACGACGGTCACAGTTTATGAGTAACTATATTATTGGACTAATATATAAGAGACATTTAACGACATAATAATAATGACGGCTTATTTTATCTAAGTGTAAAACCTACACAAATTTGTGATTGATTTTATATCAGTTTCTGCCCAGCCTCTCCTTTTAAATATACAAAAGGAAGATATCAAATGAAAGAATTCCTTCGACCACTAACGGGAGTGAATGGAACCAAAAGCCAAGTTTGGTTCTAAATCATCACCTCCATTATGACAACTCACCCAGTGCCCAACGAGTGGCCCCAGACGTAGAGGGTAGACCTCGAATGAGAACGGATCCACGTGATCATCTGCAAGGTATCTTCCACAACTCCCTCCTCACTCGGACTCACGGAAGTGGAGTCGGCAAATCCTAAAACGACCAGGAAAAGTTACAAGAAGAAATAATCGACCAATTATCTGACAATTGTTACTTTTCAACTGTTCTATTTCTTCCCTTTATTCAGTAATTTTTTTTACATTTAAAAGATTAACGGCAGCAAAGAGAATATTCACCTCCAAAATCAGTACAGAGAAAGCACTATTAATTGTCGAGTTTAACAGTGAGAAAAGGTCTAGTTTCTCAATCATTAAAAAACTTTAAGTAAACTAACGGATTCGCAAGAGCCTTTTCCAAGACAAAATTAATTTTGGACCGATAAATTTTCTTGAATGAAAAAGTGTTCGACGAAAGTGGTTCCGCCAACACTAGCAAAAGACGTCGAAACATAAAACGATTTACTGTAACTTGACTTTACTCAACGTAACGTAACCATAAGGAACATACATTTATAAAGACTACAAGTGGAAATTTGTTAGACAGTAAAATCTAATAAAATATTTCTCACAACACTGAGCAAAATTTTATTCTAGTTCTCGTTGTTTTAAGGTGTGATACTACCCTAACGGAGACCAAAAAATGTCTAATAAAGTGTATTTAGGTTTTTGATGCGAAGATAAACTTCAGTAGAGTATTCCAATAATGGAAGTTAATTCTATTGTGTCTCTCATAAATCATCATTTTTAAATAAAATAATCTTAATTTGAATTAAGATTCATACTGGGAATGAGAAGAAAAACACTTAATTCAAGCCCCATACCATAAACAGATTATAAATGAATGAATGAATAAATGAATTCGCAGCTAATTTCCTGACCTCTGTAATCAAATGCAACGACATGGAAATTCATTTTTTGTAGGACTTGGTACAACAAGACTCGGTACTGAGTTGCTCTGGATGGATTGTTTCCATGACAATAGAGAACGACTGCTCTTTCGTCCCCCAACTGCTGAAGGAACCATTCCTTCCTCCTTTTCCCTTCATATGGGGGTAATGTGGAGATTAAATCAGCTGGAAGAATTTGCCTAAAAAAGACAAAATATTACCTCTAAGAGCAATCTTTCAACTGACTTCAGAAAAAGATTTTACAGCAAATGAAAAATATATAGGCCTACTTCTTTCCATACAGGGCGCCTAGTAGCTCAGTAGTTACAGTGGTGGACTCCGAGCGGTGTGGCGCTGGTTCGCACCCGGCCACTGGCATCAGTGCGACTACTTACTCTATTTCTGCTCTGGCTCAGATGACCCTTGGGGAACACTCACCCCCAAATTGTGGGGAAATAAGCTTCTTGAATGTTCTCTCTTTTGTTCCATACAAATTAAATTAGGGCTGAGTCTGTTAGGTGTTTATTGGTAAATTAACCCAAAATACAGATTCAGAATAAAAGATTATAAAGTTTGAAGATGTTACGAGGCCCCAAGTACATAAAAGGGCAGAAATGAGTGAGCAGTTTCTTTAATTTCCATTTAAGAATAAATCGCCCTTGGCCCCTCCATCTTGCATGAAAAAACCCAACTAATCATTATGTTAATAGTTGGGTCTCAATAAGTTCACTAAAATAAGCAAATGTATACAAAATTAATAAGAATGATATCAAAATAACTTCAATGCCCCAGCCTATATTTGTGCTAGGACCCAATTCTTGCTTGCAACACATCTTCCTGTAATGATACATACTGTATAATATAATGTATATATATGAAGTTTCATCAGTTTCTGTTGAGTGGTTCAAGAGTTATAGCCCAGAAACACAAGTATGATGAATGGATGGATGTCGGACAAGTATAATCCAGTATGATCCCTCCAAGTTTATTTGGAAGGGTCATAAAAATTAGGGATAGGTTCATTATAATACAACATCTACCTTTAAATCAAATGAATATACAAGGCTTAGCTGATTACACCAATGTTCCCAAACTGGGTTTATAAAATTTTAACCATCAAATGTATGGGTCCTACTGGGAAAATTTATTCTACATTTTAAGATAATTTAAATTTCGTTGTTAAATTCAAAACTAAAATTTCTTAAGTTTTATATGGACTGAAATTTCATAATTTCTTTAATAAATACCACTGTAATGAGGATTATGCACAAGATTCTTCTAAAATTTTCCTAAGTTCCAACTGTTTCTTACCATACTCCTAAGGTAATTCCAGATTCTGATGGGAGGTATCGATTACATGATCCAACTAAGTTTTCTGTCTCAGGATTACTTAAGTTCACATCTTCAGGCAATAAGCTCACTGAAAAATGTTCTGTACATTAAACAGCAATGATAACAGATAAATATCAATACCTACTATGTATTAATGCTCAGACCTAATTAAAACTAAAGGGCACACAGTGGTTCAATAATTAGTGTAGTGGACTTTGAATAGCATGGTGATAGTTTGCTTCTAGTCACTGGCATCAGGCAGAGTTGAGTTGACTGCTTACTTTGCTTCTGCTCCAGCTCAGGTGATCTTTGAGGGGGGGGACATCCCTATGTAGTAGGAAAATAAGTTTCTTCAATGTTACCTTTTACCTAATTAAACTAAGTTTAAGAACTTAGCTCATGAGTTACCTAGTTAGTTACTCCTAAGCTGCAATAATATTCATATAGATCTACAGCTTCAATTCAGCTGTAAATGGCAAATAAATGTTTTGTGAAAAGGATGGACTAATATTATGTGAATATTCTCAATTATGAGAAATTGAATTCATGGTAAAAACCATAATAACTACTGGATTTATTAGAAGTACAAGCTTTCAGCCTATTTTAAGCTCTTCATCAGGTGCAAATAAAGAGGAAAGGGGATTAAGACAAAAATTACAAGATTAAATGAATATAAGGATGAAAGTTTGTGTTTCCTACAAATTTATTACCGACTGTGGCTTCATTTCCCTGTCTCTTAATATTAGTTGCTCATTAAATGAAACTCAAAATAACATTAAATAATGAATGTATCTATGGCTAATTATACACATTTCTAAATCCTATAATTTATTTTCTCTAGACTCAATAATGCAACAGCTACGTGAACATCAAATGAACAAACCCACATACTTTAAGTTATCAGACAATGCTGTAAGGATTAATACCACAATCTTGTACAACAATCAGCTTCTTAATTATTGTCATTAAATTAAAAAATGCTAGTTTAATATAGCTCTTAAAAAATACAATATATTTGTAGTACACTTCATGTTTACCAAGTGAAATGTAATGTAGTGATAGGTCCCATGTGGCTTGTTTTCCAAATGTATTGTAACACTAAAATATGGCAAAGCACCTATATAAGCTTAATGTATTGCCTATCTAAAGCAAATTTTTCATGTTTGTTCCACAGAGCCAACAGGACTTATAAAAAAACACTCATTCCTTTTCTGTCCAACTGTCTAACGCAAGGGTTAATCAGTACCAGTATTCTCAATCTTTCATCTACTCAACCAGTAACCTCTGGAATAACCTCCATCAATCCATCTTTCCCCCATCTATGACTTCCAATCTTTTAAAATGCCAGAAGTTTCAAAAACTTTGGATCTTGATTTTGGCTCTTCTTCTTCTATTGGGGGTTGGGGCTATTTTCACAGGCATTCGCCCCCATCCCCTCCTTCCTGCATTAAGCAAAAAAAAAAAAATTCTTACCATCATTTTCAAATATAAAGTGTCTCTGAACAGAAGGAGAAATTTTAAAAACTAATGGGAAAACTATGTAGAACAATGAAGTTGTTATCACAATGACCCATAGTGCAATTCTTATAAACCTGAAAAGCAAAAAGAGATGTTCAGATTACTAGAAAACTTAACTGCAATAGTCTATCTTACTTAAAAATTGATAATTTAAATCTTTTTTAACAAATTCATAACCCTAACTAGGTCTACATTTCAATTTATTGATGGAACAGGTAGGCCAGCTACACGCAACATTCCAGAGCATTTTTTAAGCTTTTCCCACTGGGTGACAAAGGCAGATTGGGAAGTGTGGGGGGATTAATGCAGGGGTGTGCTGCCAATTTCTTAACTGGTTCTGATACAGATAGGGGTGTAAATCAGCAAGCGCAAATGGCACGAGTTATTAAGCTAGGGGGTCTGGGGTGAGCAGTAACTCCCTCAGCGGGGTCTGGGGTGGAGCCCCGGAAGCCAACACACTTTAGCTTTTCTAAACAGCATTTTGTAACATTTTGGCAGAAATTATTTAACATTCTTTATACTCACTAATGACAATTATCTAAAAATACGCTAATTTTTCATCAAAAAATAAATAAATATTGAAATGACCACTGCTTGTGATACTACCTATATTTTTCTATAAAATCCTGAAAAAATGAAAAAAATTTAGATATATTTAACACATTAGAAACTTATTTATTTGTTAAAAATAAACAAATGGTTCGGTGATCCAATCAAAATTTAATAACTGGTTTGGGCAAACTGGACCGAACCAGTCCCAGCACACCCCTGGATTAAGGATACTTTGGATCCAGATGTTCCCTAATCAGGCCACCATACCTCTGTGGTCTGAAATAACACTAGCATTATCTACAGGGTGGGCCGTAAGTTTCCATACATAGGAAAAATAAACTTTTTTATGGACAACCATTTTTATTTATATAATATGCTCTACATGGTTGCCATTGTTTTGAAAACACATTTCAATACGTGTTCCCCACTGTTGATGAACACGCATTAGCACAGTTGACATTATGCTTGTAATGGCGTTGGTGATACGTTCCTTTAGATGATTTATGTCTCGTATCTTTTCCTGATACACCATGGCCTTCAAGTGCCCCCAAAGATAGAAATCAAGGGGGGTGAGATCTGGGGATCTGGGAGGCCACTCCACAGGACCACGCCGACCAATCCAAGCATCCGGAAACTGCTGATCCAAATACCGACGCACGTGAAGACCATAATGAGGTGGAGCTCCATCTTGCTGGAAGTAAACTGGGAAGTTACCTTCCTCGTTTAGCAGGGATGGGAAAATCTCTTCTTGCAACATGTTAAGATACCTTTCGGCATTAAGATTTCCACTGACAAAAATTGGTCCAATAATTCTGTCACCCCATATCCCGGCCCACACCATCACTTTACCGGCACCTTGCATCTTCGTCGGACTCAGCCAGTTAGGGTTAGCATTACTCCAATAACGTATGTTTTGCCGATTAACCTCTCCATTGACGTAAAAATTTGCTTCATCAGTAAAAAAGATCTTACGTCAAACGCATATTCTTAGGGTATCTGAAACATAAAAACAAAAGTTTAATTTTTCCTATGTATGGAAACTTACGGCCCACCCTGTATATAAATATTCAATGTAAATTTCATATTTACATTTAGGATAAACAATTCTAATTGTGGCATATGTGCGTGTATTATATGTATTTATATGGCTTCCAAGACAACTCCCAAGACAATTCTATTTTTACAAATTTTGAAAATTCCTTGTTGCCCAGTACCCTAAAGTTTTATTTACTGGGTGACAAATTTTCTTCACTGGGTAACATTCATGTCACCCACTCACTAGGTTAAAAAATGCTCTGCAACATTCTACCCTCAAACATGGGGTCTAAAATACAAATGCTGAGAACACTATATTAACACTACATAGGCCATATGACGCGTTCGGTGGAGAAGGGGCGAACGCCACAAAATTCGAAAAATGAGTTTTTTGTTGTATAATTATCCTTTAAAACCTTTGCTTTACCTATGCAAAAAATTAGATGTTAGTCTGCACTCTTTCACGGTAAAATTTAGGTTTTAATGTATCTCAGAGAAATTCACTCCGCATCATTGCTTCACATTGAACACATCTATCTACTTTCTGGTCACTCGACAATGCCCTGTGATGCTCAATTTGGCCAAATTGAACAAAATATAAAAAATAATTACAGCAACATTATTTACACCAAAAAAGATTACGTTACGGCCATAACTACAGCCGTTTCGCAGCGCTTCCTAGTTGTAGAAATGAAACAGGCTGATTTTCTCGATTTTGATGTCCTAAAAACGTGCATTGTCATTAGGAAATCAACAACTACTAAATTTACAGATGCAAGAAAGTTAATATTTGACTTTCAACACAAAGAAGGCTACGTAATATCTACTGCATACCGCACAACCCCAGATAATAGCCATCCCGTCAGACTGCAGAAAGGGAAAAAATCCTACAGTGTCAGTTTATTCAATCTAGCCCAGCAGACACTGCAACCAAAGTATTCCCAATTGCTGCCAATAACTAAGGAAAAAATAAAAGATCTCAAAGAATTATCAGACCTAATGCCTGCAACTGCAGTGAACTATTATACAAGATTGTTAAAGGAACTGGAAGAAACCGAAACAGTTGAAGCTGGTAATACAACATTCGACGAAGAGGACCAAATAATGGATTACACCAGTTAACATCAGAAGCTATCAATAAATAATATTGTAAAATTTCTTGGCATTTTATTATATTGACATATTACACAACAATATTTTACTCAAATATGTGTTCAAATTCATACAACATTTCAATAAACCGGAAAAATACAAAGGTTTAAAGTTTACAAACTTTAACTGCATTTTGTGGCATAATTCGAAAATGTTGCATTCGCCCCTTCTCCACCGAACGCGTCATATACTTAATGTGATTTTTCAATACATATGTACTAAAAAAAATATTCAACTCAGATACACTCTAATGTTCAACTAAGCTACTGGTTTACACCTATAAACTTACTTAGGAAAGTACTGTTTTGTTAATTTTTTTGTATAGGCTATGAGTACTAGTAGAAAGAAGTGTTAACAATTTGTCAATCGGTTGTACTGTTGTATGACCAACCATAAAAAGACCAATAATACAAGCATGGGTAGTGCACATCATACATTTCAATAAACACTAAAGGTAAAATTCCAGATGCCAGAGACAGTTTAGAGACAAAATCTGTAGGTCCTAATTACTAACCTAATTTATAATAGCTTAATCTAACCTCTAATTTAACATAGAGTTATAATAGCATGGTAATACTGTCTCCAAACTGCATCTGGCTTCTAGAAACTTGCCACACTGGATAGCTACTAGTTACAATGTGATACTTTGTTTTTGTAATCACAAATTTTTATTACTCCATGCGGAACATAGACTAGTCAGACTTGGACCTTTTGTAAAACTAAAAGATGGAATAGAGTATATTCCAATAAACATGTAAATACAAACCTTGTAACTCTCCTTTTGTTTAATCTCATACGAATCCTCATTAATTAGACAATGTACAGTACTTACTGTATCTAGTTATAATTTCAACAGTAGCTACCATAAGTCAGTTTGGCTGTAAAATATGTCAGTTTAGCTTAATGCTGAATTAATTGGTGATACAGTGGATGAAAGTCAAATTTTGATATTTGGAAATATATATAAAAAATATGCATTAACAGCTTGTGCAATTTTAGATATAAAACCTGGTAAATCTACCCATACTAATTCCATATATTAGGAATTATGTAATAATTAACAAAGAACTAAATTCACTACAAAATAAGAACTATGTCATAATAAAATCAATGTTCCCTCTTATAATTGTGACCTTGACCTTTAATGCAAGAGCCTGAGTGTTGCTCATGACATCATCTAATAATCCAGGAGTGTGTAAAATTTCATTTTATGTTAAGTGGTTCAAATGTTATAGCCCAGACAAGAAAAAGCTTTATTTGACCTTTGACCTCTATTTGTAACCTTGCTCTTTAATGCAGGGACCAGATTCTTCCCCAAAACACACTGTCTCGTAATGATCTACATATATGAAGCTTCAATTGTTCAAAAGCTATTCATGATATGGACCTCTGACCTCTATTTATGACCTTGATCTTTGATGTAACAATATACAGGAATACCTCGAAATTTGTCATGAATTTGCATTGGTAAACAGTTGAATTTCATCAATTTCGATCATTTTTTTCACATTTAAAAAAAAAATGATGAATCTGCGAATATGATTGACGACAAATCTGCAAAATGACAAATTTTGAGGTATTCCTATATATATATGAGAGAGTTACAAGGAGTTACAAGGAAAAGAAGTACCTCAAAAGGCCTTGCGGCCCATACTGAGGAGGTACCAATGGCAATGGGTGCCAGGGAAAATTTTGTAAAAGTTTATTTTTCTTTCAACTATCCTAGCAGTAGTAGAAAACTGGATAGAAAAATAGAAGGCTCTCTCCCCACCCTCCGCTCCCTCCCTGCCAGAGGCAGGTACGGAAAAAGGTTGAAGAAAATACCTTGACCCTGGAAAAGTAGCCAAGGAAATTTTATAGGAAAGTGGAGAATATATAAATAGCTCTATATTTAGCTTGCTCACAGAGACCGTGCAAGTGATCTCCTGCAGAGTTTTCATATGTTTTAGTCTTAAACTATGAGAGTATTCAGTACTTTCTCTAGCCTATTTTTAAACACATTTACACTTTCACTGGAAACAACCTCTGAGGGAAGTTGGTTCCAGATATTAACTATTTTATAGGAAAAGAAATTTCCGCAGACTGAGGTCCTAAATGTCTTTACACACTCAAATAGTGTGCAAGATTTCGTCTACCCTTTTCTTGAACTGATCCACAGAGGAACTGCTCACAACTTCCAAAGGTAACCTGTTCCATGTGTCACAGATCTTATACGTAAAGTAATTCCCACACACACTAGTCCTAAACCGTTTCAAATCCAACTTCCAACCATTGTTGCGAGTTGGGTTATCATTTAAACTAAACATACTTCTAAAATTGACATCGTTGAACCCGCGTAAGAGCTTGAAAACCTCGATCAGTTGACCGCGCAGCCTCCGAGTTTCAAGCGAAAACAAGTTCAGGGCGCGTAACCGTCAATTGTAGCCCATATGCCTAACGGAAAGGATTAACTTTGTGGCCCTCGCCTGCACTCGCTCCAGCCTCTCAATATCTTTCCTGAGGGTGGGCGACCAGAACTGCACAGCATACTCCAGGTGCGGCCGAACAAGGGAATTGTACAGTGAGAGCACAATCTCCTTGTTCCGAAACTGAAATTGCCTCCTGATATAACCCAATAGTTTCTGGGCTTTCTTTTCCACCTCTACACACTGTTTCATAAACTTAAGATTGCTGCTAATTAGTACACCCAAGTCCTTTTCTAAATCAGTCACCTCGATATTACTACCCAACATCGAGTAGTCCGACTTGGGATTGGCGTAGCCAATGTGCATCACTTTGCATTTACCCAAGTTAAACGGCATTTGCCATTTTTTGGACCACTCTCCTATCCTACCTAGGTCCGCACGCAGTTCCTCGATCGCTTCGGGCGTCCCAACATTGGCCCCAAGCTTGGTGTCATCAGTGAATTTGGCAATCCGACTGACGATGCCACCATCGATATCATTTATGTAAATGATAAACAACAGTGGCCCCAAAACGGGACCCTGAGGAACCCCACTAGTGACCGAGGCCCAACCCGATCTAGCCCCTTTAATTACCACCCTCTGCCTATTCCTCAGCCAGTTTTCAATCCACCTACCTATTTCCCCACTGATACCCAGTGCGCGCACTTTCGCCGTTAGCTGGCGGTGAGGTACCTTATCAAAGGCTTTCTGAAAGTCGAGATAAAGTATATCAATAGCCCTACTCTTATCGTACTCACTCAACATGACGTGGAAAAACTCGAGCAAGTTGGTGAGACATGACCTATGCCGTCTAAACCCATGTTGGGAGTCCCCAAGCAGCTTGTAGGAATCCAGATGGTCAATGATCCTATCAGCTATTATCCCTTCTAATAATTTACCTACAACTGAAGTGAGACTAATGGGACGATAGTTCCCTGGACTTTCGTGATCCCCTTTCTTAAAGATAGGGGTCACGTTGGCTTCCCTCCAGTCACCAGGCACCTGGCCCATCTCCAACGATTTGTTGAAGACTGTAGCCAGGTGGGGAGCCACCTGGTCGCGCACTTCTCGCAACACTCTGGGGAGAAACTGGTCTGGCCCAGGAGCCTTAAACGCGCTCAGTTTGTCTATTCTATCGGCAACGACTGTCGCGGTACATCTAACACTATCCAGGCCAGCACCTTCGTGCCTCACGCCTGGCTCGGGGATGATGCGGGTATCCTCCCTGGTGAACACTCCCGCAAAGTACTCATTAAGCACATTAGCGATGTCTGCATCGGAGGTCCGCAGAACGCCGCTTCCGTCCTTTAATGGACCTATCATGCTTCTAATGGGCTTTCTACTATTAACATAACTGAAGAATTCCTTAGGGTTCCCCTTGCAGAGGCTTGCCACCCGTAGTCGTTACGTTTCATTAATTTATGCCAAGTAGTTGAAAAGTTTTATATATACTGGTATATATATTAGGGCATTCCAAAAACACGAAGTTCGAAATCCAGCAACGCACATATGCTAAACTGGATCCATTTGTACTAAAAATAAACCACACAAAAAATGGTCTTGATAGTCTCATTCCTTCCACTCCCCCAAGCCCCTTGTAGGTTTGGGTCAACTTGTAGAGCGTTGAAACAGCGAGTGTATTGACACGAGCACATGACTAGCACTACTCATCCCCAAACACACACACACAACCACTTTCCGTTCATCAACCCATCCCCACTAGGTGGGCATCTGCTGCCTGCCTACAAACTGTGTTATCAGTCTGACGTGTCGTACCACTACTAATGAGTCTTATTTGTTTCACAGATGGCAACAACACGCAAACAAGTGAGTTTGTGGCTTCTCGGGCACCTCAGGGAGGAGGATTTCTCTTCCATGAGACAGCTTCCCACATGGGTGAAGTTGGAAAGCGTCTGTTTTTCATCCAACGAGTCACGAAGCAAAACCTTCCAAGAGCATGTAGTGATGTGGCCGAAGAACTCATGGAGGTGTGGACAAAAGCATCATTGAAGACATCCCACAAGCCATACATTGTTGCCAAGCTCAAAAAGCTTCACGAGAGGTACGTGAAGTTGTCTAATCACAAGGATCGATGAACGGAAACACAGCAAGCTCATGAACAACAGTTCTTGTTAGACATGGAGACGTTGTTTGATGTTGCTCACTCTGAAGCTGGATCTTCGAAGACAAATAAAGAGGACTGTGACTTCCTTAAAGACCAATGGACAATGAGAAAGATGGTCATTGGCCCAGAAGATGTTGCATTTGCCAAAGCATCCAAGGCCAAGGCAATGAAGCAGGAGAATGAGGAGTGACGACGACACAAGTCTAAGGAGGAAATGAAATGAATATGGGAGCCAGAGCATGCAGAGGCAGATGCAGAATTGACTGGCAGCTCGTCCAGCTCCACCGAGTCTTCGGGAGAGGAATTCACTCAGGTCAGCCACCGCCTCCACCAATGTGGCTCTCAGCCAAAAGCCATGATGATGGACCCTCGCTGGGTTATCGATGACCCCCAGTTCGTCGCGGCCCTTGACTGGACAAATACAAGTGTGCAAAAAGCCATACACATCGTCGCTCCTGCCCTATCAGCAGCTGGGGTGAATGTGCGAGAATTGACGCTCTCAGCAACCTCCATTCACGGTGCCAGAACAAAAACACGACACAGAATTGCCGAGGACATTAAGACCAACTTTGACCCCCAGAAGCCGTGCATTCTCCACTTCGATGGGAAGATCCTTCTCGACGAACAAGGTGGTAAATCGGATCGCTTACCCATCATTGTATCAGGAGAAGACTTCAAAAAGCTGCTGGCCATTCCAAAAATTGCATCAGGAACCGGAAGAGCAATGGGAGATGCCATACTCACCATGCTGGACAATTGGCCGAAGGTGAAACCATTCATTGCAGGAATATGTTGTGACACAATGGCGGCAAATACAGGTCTCCACACAGGAGCATGTGTCACAATTGAAGAAGGCTTGCAGCGTCCACTCGTCTTCTTCACTTGCCACCACCAAGTTATTGCCCAGTCTTACACAAACTTTCTAAAAGAAAACCTCATTCCATGGTAGAGATTAATCCTTAGCAATCCATCTTCTTGACCAACCATCAGATCCCTCAAGGGTTGCTCTTCATTCATCGGTTAATAATACAGTATTAAAATCTGTTTTCACGTACTGACACACCCATTCAACATGCTGCTTCTTGTACCTGGGTGTTAATGGTGACTGAATCGTAGGTTTACAAGTCTTGCCAATTGTTTGGACGATTCCACATCGGGATGTTCTTGGTACATTATGTATGCCAGCCTGCTCAAAAACCTCTTTACTTGAGGACAATGGATGCTTTGCAGTTTGCGCTTGATTACAGATATCTGCAGCCTTGTCACTTTTCTTATAGCTCCTTTATCACTTCGCTGCCTCAGTTTGGTACCCTCTGCTACAAACTCGTTTACAGTTCGATAAGCTCTGCCAAACTGCTTCGCAATTTCAATAGATTTTATATTTTCAGCAAGTAACTTGACTATTTTTCTTTTCTCAGTTAGTGTTAAATCCTTCTTCTTACCCATTTTCACCATTTAGATCCGTAAATAGAACACTTGCTTAAAAATTTGGAACACAATATTTTACTTATTTTTCAATAAAATATGAGAATTATTTTAATTATCAAAATATTTTATCGAAATGAATACCATCAATGCTGCTATATATAGTGATTATTTGCTACAAACTTCATTGAAATTGGGGAAAAACTTTTGAAAACATTGGAGAAAATGTAATCTGCTTAATAAGCATGAACGCAGTGTATGGCTGAATGAAAACATCTGCAAACATTTAGAATTATGTATTGTTAGAATTTATTTTTTGGTGTTACAAGTTACAACACACATAAAATAAATGAAATGTATTTTAATTATTTATTAGTAGTGCTTTTGTACAGGATTCTATAAATAAAATGTGCACTATAAGTCTATAAAATATCTTGAAATTAATATTGGTATTTAAAGTTAAGTAATTTTAACTGCATAATATAAACACACCTTATCTAGAGCATTTCCAACAAGTAAGAGTTGTGACTGTAAATTGAGTGCCTCTCTCTGTATAGATAAGTTATCTATCAATTTTCTGATGTTGTGATCAATGTCTTCAATATGCTCTCCTCTTATTTCTATATATAGAGAGTAATTTGACAAATAGGTTTTTATGCATTCTAACTGAGAATTCCATCTGGTTTCATTTGGTAGTTGTGGCATCATACCTCCTTTCTCCATTAATCAACCCTAAACTATAAATTTTTATTACAAATATTGCTGGATTTGACAGCATAAATAAATAGCCTATGCAACTTATTAATGAGTCGTGAATTAGGATTCACACTGGTGACAGTGCTAATGCATAAAAGTAAAGCTGACAGTAGCTAATTTATTGAATTTGTTTTTAGCTTACATGAGGTTGGTGATGGTTTCAGAAATATTTGTTAATTTCTACAACATGCTCGAGAACTAATTTTGGGGAGACATCTTTTTCTACCAAGTTTAGATGGTGTGCTGAACAGCCATAAGTAATAAGACTGTAGCTGTCCTCCTTAAGAATTTCTCTCATTCTTTCATTTTGTTTTCGTTATCAGCAGGGATGGGGAGTCGGCCAAAAACAACCGACTCCTGAGTCGGTATTTTTAAAAACCGACTCCGACTCCCGACTCTTTCCTTATCATGCTGATCTACAACCTTATAAATATTGGGATGTTTGTTTCGTAGATGGCGTTTCAAGTTTGAGGCTCTAGTTGGAGCATTAGCATGTTTCCCAGTGTAAGCACTAATTTTTGCATTACACTTTACCATCCTTTTCTACTTGACAAATAAAAATACTTTCATCCTCATTTAGCTTAAAATATTGAAAGACTGCTGATTTTCTACTAGGCCCACGACTCATTACTAATAGGGGCTAATTAAATTAATAATTAATATATTGCTAATTTTTATATGGTACCTAGTATCCTAAAATAGAAATATGAAATTCATTTGCTAAGATTTACCAGAACAATAAATCAAATGTGGAAATGTGAATCTAGAATTAGTTCAGGAAGATATTTATTTAGGGCAGAGTAGTATTCTGGTAAATTGTTGGCATATAGAAATTGAATCAAAGAGTCGGGAGTCAGTCGTTTTTACCGACTCCCCACCTCTGGTTATCAGTGCATATAGCAAATACCTGAAAATAAAATGTCATAACACATAAGGAACTGAGCATTTGAGTATACCAAGGCGGAGAATTACATTCAGTTTATAACTAAAATAAAATGTACCTACAAAATAATTATACTTACATCAATGCCATATATGTCTTTAGTTTTTGTTATTGCTTCTCTAGCTAACTGTGCACAATATTCTGCTGTTTTTTTTCTACTTCCAGCATCTACTGCTGAAATCAGATATGGCTTTTTTCCATTATGAATACTGTGCACAATAATAGGATCATTGCCTACTAAACTCCAGCCATCTTGTAGAAGGGTAATGGTACAATCATCAAGATTAAGGTCAGTCTTCATTTCATGGATTGCTTAATCATTAACTTTTATTAACAAATCAGATGCCAACCTTTTCCTGTTTGGTGGTTCATATCCTAATCTTAGACCTTTGATTAATTTTATAAATTCTTTATTTTCTAAAATGTTGAAGGGTATGTTAGCCAGTAGTGTATCCAGGGGGGGGACCAAATGGGGCATTTGCCCCCCCCCCCCTTGGAGGTGAAGAGGATGTATCTAAGGATAAGTAAATTTCCATAATATTCAGCAAGCTAAGACAGGTAACTAGGTTTATTTTGTCATTAATTAATTGTGTGAAAATCAAATGATTCAGTACTTTTCACTGTTTTTAGTCCATGATTTATGCACTTTAAAAGAAAAATATGGTAAAAATTATTTCTCTCCCGGGGTGGAGCCCTGGACTCCACTGGGGGAGCTCACGGCACTCCCCCTGACCCCCTAGCTGTATTGCCTCACTACGCTTGGCAGCACTACTTTGCATTTTGTCTCCCCCTTTCGGAAATCCTGGATACGCGCCCGATGTTAGCTGAAAAAAGAACCTTGCAACTTGTAAATCTAATTCTTCCTTTTGGTCCACAATTGTTCTTACCACAAATGGTGTAATTGATCTTTGCCTTTTATGTTTTATTGGTGTTGAATGACAATGTGGATGATGAAGAACCTGCACTGGTGTCACTCATTTCAGGCACATTTTCACTTATAATCTTTGGACCATCTTTGCCAGAAGCCAAAGTTGGAGGAAGTGAATCAGTTTCAACTGATGCTCCAAATTCGAGTCTCGACGTACCTCTTGCCTCATTTTCAAAACATTCCACTTTTCTTTTACTGCATTTCTCTAGATGATGTTTCACTCTCTCAATTTTTCGAGTGATACTTTCTTTGCAATAATTGCATAGTACTCTAGTAGGTTGATCACTTAATAAAGTCACCTCATCCCATTTGCTGGCTTTAAATCTTCCACCTCTATAACTCTGAGTTTGGCATCTTAAAAATTTAAATTTGAGTTAGGTCTAAATAAAGCTGAAATCTGCTGTTAAGAAATAAAGGAAAGATCTAAAATTAAAATGGAGAAAATTCTAATATGTCATTATTATCTCTCATATCTGAACAACTTTCTGTGAAATAAAGATGTCTTTTTAATATATATTGTAGATTAGATAAATAAATTAATAAAATAATAGATATATTAGGCACTACATAATTATTGAACCTTTCTAAAAAAAATTTCAACCTATCAAAAACCCCAAAACCCAGTTAGGTTGGTTTTTTTGTGAAAAACCTAGGTTTTTGCCAACCCTGCCCCCAACTACCAATAATTTGGATCCCATAAGTGGGCAGGGCTTTGAAGAGGGAAATTGTAGGCTAAAAAGGCCAGAACCAATTGAAACAGCATGAAATATATCGGAAAAAACTTTTTTTGTTAGTAATATTCACGGCAAAAGTAACCTAACCTAGGCCTAGTTAGAAATATTATCAGTGCGTGGGTGTGCATGGAGGTATCATGTGACAATGGGGCAGCCTCTGATTGGCTAATGAGGTTAATATTTGGCTGGACACAGGGGCTAATGAGAAATGAGAGGTTGTTTCACTGGCACTATTTTTCACGCTCTTTAGGATGGTACTAATCATTTTTTGTGCTAGTGTGTGGTTATAAAATTCATTTAATATATAATTTTTACGTGGAGATTCCATGTGTATGTATGTATGTTAGTACTCCATGTGTTTATATGTACAGTAATGCATTTCGTGGACATATCACTTGTTTTCAGATTGTCACATGGCTGGATTGGGCCAATTAGACACTTTCTGTGATGTGCCATAGGAATTTCCTTTGCTTCATGCAGTTTGAGGATAATGGCTAAAGCTAGTGAAGGTTTTTAATGTGACAGTTGCGAGATTGAGTATTACCAGAATAGTGAAACCCATTCCAGGTAAGTTTTATTAATCTTCATATGGCATAGTATTGCCTAACCTAACCTAACCTAACCTGTTAGGCTAGGTTGGCTAGGCTAGGTTAGCTAGTTTATCAGAATTACATTTTCCTGGTGTAGTTTTTCACTGCTTTGTTGGAATTTGACACACATTTCTTGTGCAAATGAGTAGAAACACACTATATTTTAGAATGGAAAAAAAATAGTTTCTTTCATTTGCACAAGAAATGGGTATCAGATTCGAACAAATCAGAGAAAACTACACTAGAAAATGTAATTTTAATAAAAAATGTAGCCTCTGTGTCTAGCCAAATATTTATCACTAATGATAATAACATGACTATACATGTCACACAATGAGATAGCAGGAGGTAAGGGGTGGCAGGTTTGACTAGTGAATAATGGCACCAAAATTTAATAATTTAAAAAATAAATATCTAGATAAATAGGAATTTCCACCAAAATTAATAACAGAATAAAGTATTCTTGTTTTGGTTAAATTGTGTTTTAACACCCAACTAGTGACTCCACACTTTTTTTGGGGGCGTTTCTAGTGCAGTTTTAGCTTCTCTTTCCAAATGTGCAATTGAAATTTTGGACAATAAAGAGCCAGTAGATATAGTGTACTTAGATTTTGCGGATCAAATGTAGAATTCGGACCCCAGCCTTTTTTAGTTAGCTTTATAAGGCTAACTAACGAAAATATCACGACCTAACCTAACCAATCGTTAGGTTAACTGTACGCCCTTGACGATTGGTTAGGTTAGGTCATGATATTTTCATTAGTTAGCCTTATAAAGCTAACTAAAAAAGGCTGGGGTCCGAATTCTACATTTGATCCAATTTTGCAAAGGCATTTGATATTGTTTCTCATACAAGATTGTTGGTAAAAGAGGTCATATAGCTGACTGGATAGAAGAATGGCTGAGAAACAGAAAACAGTTCATCTAAATGGAAATAAGTCTACTTGGAGACCCGTATTGAGCGGAGTCCCACAGGGGTCTGTTCTGGGACCTCTGCTTTTTGTTGTCTATATAAATGATCTAGAGAAGGGCCTATCATGTAAAACCTCAAAATTTGCTGATGATATAAAATTAGGCCATAATATTAAGTCAGTAGCAGGAGCAATGACAATACAAAAAGACTTAGACACAGTAACAGCCTGGGTGGATAAGTGGGAGATGAAATTTAATGTTGATAAGTGCAAGGTTATGCATATTGGGCCAAAAAATCCAGAATTTTAATACAATATGAATGGAATTTGGATTAAAAATGATAAAGAGAAAGATTTGGGTGTCACTGACTAATGAACTTAAACCCTCAAATCACTGTATAGTAATCAGAAATAAAGCAAATGCTAGACTCAATCTCATGCACACACACATTGAATACAAATCACCCAATATTATAAAGCAACTATACATTTCATATGTGAGAACCCTCCTTGAATACTGTATTCAATTTAATAGTCCCTATTTGATACAAGATATTGAAAAACTGGAAAAAGTACAGAAATGAGTAACAAGAATGATCCCCTCTCTAAGACAATTGACATACTGTATAAGGAGACTAGTATATCTAAACATGTTCTCATTAAAAAGGATGGGGTTAAGGGGTAATATGATTATATGATAGAGGTGTATAAAATGATAAAAAGGTTGGATAAGATAGATTTTTAGTCTCTTTTCATTAAAGATCACAATAACCAGACTAGAGGTCATAGTATGAAATTATTTAAGCCAAGATGTAGAACAAATTTAAGAAAACATAGTTTTACAAACAGAGTAATTAAGTTTTGGAACAGTCTGACAGAAGAAGTGGTGACTTCAGATACACTTGATTCTTTCAAAAGAAGGTTGGATAGTTTGATATCTGCAAGGGACATCTGGTGATAGTGTTCAAGTCCATTTTTATTGCATGAATGGTACTAGTTTATTTCATATATATTATGTGCATTTAGGTGATAGATCCCACAGCTCAACACAAGTGTTGTGGGATATAGGGAGGCAGCATCTTGGGTTAGGGGATACTTTCTGTCCTTACACACCCCATTTAAAGAGATTCCTCTGCAGAGTGGTGCTCCCCATAGTACTGTGAGGTATTGAAAAACTCATGATCTTCACTTGCCCCACAAACACCTTTAAATGGGAGACCCAAAATGGGTGCACACACATTTCTACATTACTGTACAGTCTTTACAGTCACACCTACACTTTTCCTCCTAAGTATATACATTGTAATGTATATGGTTGTAAATTGTCACTTGGTCCGCAATTAATGTGGACCGTGACTTATTTTTGGTTGGCAAGGTACTGGTATTGATGGGTACTGTAATGAAATTGACTGGATTTTTTAGATCTGATATATCTGCATGTCAGTTATAAATAGATATAGCGTGTAACATATTTGTGGATAGTAGCCTATTATGACTTTGATCCTCTGGATCCAGAGATTCTATCTTTAGTTTTAAATTGACAATTAATTAGTTTTGTAAAAATTGGTTGTTGCCAACATACAGGCAGTTTTTACATAGTGGAGCCACCTCGATAGGCCGGTGACCCCTAGTGTGCCCATGTTAAAATTTATCTTTTTAGGACTTACTGGACTGTATTGTATACATCCCATCTATGGTGGAAGTGGAACTATACAAGAACTGCTATGAAAAAACTCTCTCTTGCTTATAATAATATTTTTCGTATGCTATGTAAGGAGCCAAAATGGTGCAGTGCCAGTTTTGTTTACTACGCGCAACCTACCTACCAGCCTAATGTTAATCTGGTATCACGTATTGAACTGTCCTCTGAGCACTTCTGGGTTAATATGTTTTAAATGACATGGGCTGGACCTGTAAATCACAATAACTTTTTATGAGGTAGTTTTAGTCGCTTTATTCAAATTGTGCAAAGGCATAATAATGGTGAAAATTATGATACTAATACTGGTATTATTCTACTATTACACCCGTCTAACGTCCAGCAATTATTATATGTTCATTAAGTAGATTTTTTAATTCTAAGACACTTTCCTTCTACAGCGTTTCCGTCGCAAATGCTTCGTTTACGAGATATAAACATTTTTTTGGTGTGTATCTAGTGTGTGTTTGTACGGTCGTTTGTGTGTTCGTACCTTCGTTTGTGTGTTCGTTTGTGTTGCCGTCACATGTCTGTCAGAGAGCTCCATCCATTTCGAATTTGAATTAGTTTGCTACTGGAATGGCTTCGACATGTGTTCATTCGATTATTACCGCTGTATTGTCGCTTTCTATGAAAATTTAGAAAAAAGTGTTGAGTTTCTGCGTGCTCACAGTGTTCTACCGACAGTAGTGAAGTGTCCACATTGTAAAATGGAGTGCACATATCGTGGCGTTGTAGAAAAAGTTACGTTGTGCTTAAAACGAAGAAAAGACGGTACTGTGATTATTCTGTCTTAGATTTTAAAGGTAATTCCTGTTTTTCTTTTAGGATAGGTTAGGTTTAGTTAGGATAGGTTAGGTTAGGTCAATTTTGAAGGTGAAATTTGTTTTTCCTATGGTTTTTTATGTGTTTTGAACGAATCTGACCTTCAAAACCGTCGGAAATGACTCGTTTTCTGTGATTTCCCCCACATTGCCGGCTGGGAGGAGTATCTCAAAAACGAGTCATTTCCGACGGTTTTGAAGGTCAGATTCGTTCAAAACACATCAAAAACCATAGGAAAAAAACAAATTTCACCTCGAAAGGGAGACGGGTGTAATACTGTACATTTACCCTAATACTATATATATATATATACACCTTTGGTTAGCTTCCGCCCGAATTGTTCATCCTGACGGAGGTCAAGCTTTTCACTTCCCCTTTGATCTACAGTTTAACGTGGAATCCGAACCACGCCCCATCAGCAGCCCAGCGTCTTAACCACTAGGCCACCTAGGGTACCCATTTATCTACCAACCACTTTCTTTATTGTGTGGCCGTCGGGTCTCGAACCTGGGGCCGATGGATTCGCAGTCAGCGACGCTAACCACTACACCACCGAGGCGCATATATATAAATACACTCATTTTTGGTCCGACGAGTATAATTTTGGGCTATTTTTCACCACTCTGCAACTTAATTAGTTTGTTGGTTTCTGGTCTGGCTATTTATTTTTTTTCTAATTGGATTCAGTTTGGTGGTGTTTGTGATAGAATTATGACGTGCCATTCATGTGGTTTCGACTTTGAGAACTTGATTCATTATGTGCCCTAGATGAAGACAAAGCATTGGATGTTTTTATCAATTACGGGGTTATTCTCTCATCCTTAACTTGCCCGAAATGTGACAGTGAGTGCCTAATACGAAAAGATCAGAAGATATTTAGGTGAAATAACCAATATTACGAATTCAATCCCTATCGTATCCTAGTTTCTTTCCGTCGATATCAGTTTCATTTTCGAAGCTTAATGAGTTTGAGAGCTTATTGCACTGATTGGATAATGCCTTGTTCTCTAATTTCGCGAAGTTTAGTTGCCGCGGGACCCTAGGCAGTCACCTATTTCGCCTATTGGAGGAAACAGCCCTGCAGCCAGATGTTAATATTGAAGAATATATATAATTTCAAAACAGCTTTAATGTGTTATTGTGCAATGTCCTGTCCTCAGATACCGTGTACCTCTCACATGTATGGTAGTCTTGGTCAGGGCTTGAGTTGAGGGCGGTACGTGCCGGTTGTTAATTTTTTTTAATAAATCGTTCCGGTTGTTTACCCTTGCGGAAGGGGAACCCCCGCACGCTCATCAACGCACTTCCCGCACTTTAGGTCTGTCGGTCTGCGACGCTGGCTACGCGTGAATCTGCGGCCATACCACTTGTTAAATTTTTACAACTCAATCCCTGGTCTTGGTTCAGACAACTGCTGGTTTACAATGCCTTATTTTTTGTAATGTAGCAAAGATTGCATTTACATATTAAGTTAAGTGTTATCTCAGCTAACAATTTTACATAGATACAACGTTATCACAAGCATGGGCGCCCGCAGGTAGGGGCAAGGGGGGGCGCTTGCCCCCCCCGGATGGATGTTTTTGAAAAGGTATCCTTGCTGGCAGAAAAACTAAACATTCAACTCACTGTGCCAAGGCAATGTGGAAGACAGACACAGCGAAGCAATGTGCAAACAACAAATGTAGAGGACTATTTCCGACAGACTATCTATATTCCATACCTTGATTCCCTAATCAGTTCACTGCAAACTCGATTCTCCAAAAACAACAATGCACAATTTAATCTTTCTTTGCTTCACCCTGCGAAGATGGGTAAGTTGATTCGTGCAGACTTCAGTGAGAAGATGTCTGTCATCAACCAAGTGTATCAGATTGACAAGTTTGAACTTGATACATTGAGTTGGTATGATTACTGGGCCACATCATCGCATGACACAAGTAATCAGGAATTTGTTGAGTTGTTGCCACATACTGTGTTTTATCCTGCCGTACGTCATGCACTGCTCATTCTTTTGACTCTACCAGCAACTACATGCACAGTCGAAAGATCCTTCAGTACACTTCGGCGAGTTAAAACATGGCTGAGGTCTACTATGTCTGATGAGCGACTCTCTAGGTTATGTATGCTCAGTGTACACTGGGAGAAAATCAACTCCAACAAAACTGATTTTATGGAAAAGGTTGTTCATAATTTTGGTAGTGACCGCAGACAACTACAATTCCTATTCAAATGAGCAGTGTAGGTGATGCTTGAAACACCGTTTTCAAATTAGGTACAACATTTACTTCAGTGTGCTTTTTTCTTCATTCTATCATGTTTCTGTTATAAATAAAAAAAATGATTTTTATCATGTGCATTGTATGTATATACAATATATATTTGCATTTTCCATTACAGAAAATGCAACACTAAACTTGCTTAGATTTAACCTGCTGGTTCCTAAGGGGTCAAAAGTTTTTTGCTTGCTCCGGTCCCTACCTATTAATACATTAAATTTTGCCCCCCCTTGGAAAAAATCCTGCGGGCGCCCATGATCACAAGGTTGCATTTTAGCACTGTGACGTAGATGCAATGTAAATTTTTGTGGTCTCAGTTACGTCTTGACAACGTTGTCATATTACGTAAACTTTACGTAGATACAACGTTGTCTCAACGTCTGAAGGATAGAATTTGGTCCAACAAAGGCATCCTATTTGAAATAGCAGTATGCTACAATTGTTTAACAAAGAATAATGTAATACAAAACTATATGCTATGGATATAAAACCTTACGTGCAGACAACGTCTATGCTACATACAAAAAATTACATCAGAAGTGTACTTGTACTTCACGTGTATACAACGTTGTATCAACATTGTAATATAACGTTTAAGTTTTGCGTTGTGACTACGTCGGTACAACGTCAGGTTCTAACACGACCAAGATTCAACGAGGATACAACGTTGTATTTACTGTACGTAGTGTGTTTGCTGGGATGGTAAGATTGTATTTGTATGTTGGGTTAAGTGGCTATGCTGGTCTTTTTTTTTGTATAAGTTCAGTGTATGATAAGATTGTACTTGTATGTTAGGTTAAGTGGCTATGAATTGTGAATGATCCTCAATAAAGGTGTTTTGTTGTTTGTGTGTTTGATTACTTGCGGTATTGGAATGACCAGTCAGTCCAGTCTAAGTTATGGATGTCTTCCTTTAGTCCAGATAAATCTACGTTAGCACAAGCCTTATGTAGCCAGTTTAGACATGTGCTGCACCCAATCCAGTCCGTCCTCTGAACGTCCCGTGCTCAAAGTACAAATTAAACATTTTTCTATGTCAATTGAGTCGATCGTTATCACAGTCCTTCCCGAGAACAAATTTGGACTCGGACTCAGTCTCGCCGTTAGACTCTCTCCTTGGTCGACATTTACCTTTCCTTTTCTCGCTTTTGATACAAAAGCAGTTATCCCAGTTAAAAATATAGAAAATTTTTATAAACTACAAAAAGATCTTGATGGATTAATTGCCTGGGCTAGTAAATGGCAGGTGGTTTTCTTCTTCTTTGTCGGCAACATTTTACCACGCCTAAGTGGGGTCGCTGTTCCTAATCCGCCTTCGCCACTCATTTCTGTCCAACGCCACATCCGCCGCCAGATTTCGCTCCCTTATATCACCCTCCACACACTCTCTCCATCTCATCCTCGGCCTTCCCCTTCTCCTTCTTCCAGGTGGTTCCATCTCCATAACTCGTCGCCCAACATATTCCTCCTCTCTCCGCATGACATGTCCAAACCATCTAAGCCTTCTCTCTTGAGCTTTCTTTGACACCTCTATTACTTTCGTCGTTCCACGAATAAATTGATTTCTAATTTTATCTCTTCTCGTAACCCCACACATCCATATCAACATCTTCATTTCTGCTACATCCATCCTTTTCCCCAGATTCTTCCTCATAGGCCACGTTTCTCCACCATACAACATTGCAGGCCTCACTACCGCCTTGAGTACCTTCCCTTTCAATTTCATTGATATTCTTTTATCACACAGTACCCCAGACACCTTCTTCCAATTATTCCATCCTGATTGTACTCTATTATTCACTTCCCTTACCAGCTCTCCACCATCCTCTACCCATGATCCCAAATATTTAAAACGTTCTACCTTCTTCACCACCTCATCTTGGAGTCACACCTCATCTCTCTACCCTTGTCCCGCATTGTACTTCATGTACTCTGTCTTCGCCCTACTATTCTTCAAACTTCAGTTTTCCAGCGCTGCCCTCCACCTCCTCTCTGCTCTCTGCACACAAAACCACATCGTCGGCAAAGAGCATACACCATGGCGCCTCCTCCGTCATTACATCTATAACAATGTCGAAGATGTATGGGCTCAGGGCCGATCCCTGATGGACACCAACTTTCACTTCGAAACCTTCCATTAATCCTGCGCTACATCGTATTTGAGTACATGACCCCTTGTACATATCCTGCACCAACCTCACATACTTCTCCGGCACTAATTTTTCTCTTAAACACCTCCACACCTCTTGCCTCGGTACTCTGTCATACGCCTTCCCTAAATCTATGAACACTATGTGCAACTCTCTCTACCCCTCTCTATATCTTTCCATCAACTGTCTAAGTGCAAAAATGGCATCCGTTGTACCTCTTCCCGGCATGAAGCCAAACTGCTCTTCCGCTATGCTTGTTTCTTCCCTCACCCTGCTCTCCACAATCCGTTCCCAGACCTTCATTGTGTGCGACATCATTTTAATCCCTCGATAATTTGTACATTCCTGGACATCTCCCTTCCCTTTAAATATTGGGACCAGTATGCTTTTCCTCCACTCTTCTGGCACTCTCTCCTGGTCATATATCTTGAACATCAAATCGCTAAGGATGTCTATTCCTTCCACCCCGAAACTTTTCCAAACTTCCACTGGTATCTCATCAGGCCCTGTAGCCTTCCCATTTTTCATTGTGCCCAATACTCTCTCCACCCAGAGCCGGATTTAGACGTGTGGAGGCCCTGGGCAGCCTCCATGTGGAGGCCCCCCTACCTTAGGGGAAGACATAATTGAAGTCATCCATAAGATTCATAATATAATTAACATACATACACTTTCAAAACATCGTGCACTCTTCTAGTTCCTGTGGTGGATTGGTGTGACTAAAAGTCTACAGATCGACACATCAAAAAACACCTTAATAATAAAAACTAATATTGATCTGGCAGCACTGGTTTTGACGGATTAGGGCGGATATGCAGCGATGATGTTTTGGGATGATTATTAGCATTGCGATTATGGATGTAGTGTTGATTGTCGTTGTACTACTGTGAACTACTAGTCTATCTAGATATACTGATATAGCTAGTGACTAACTAATAGACTGACAACTGCTAGACTAACGACTATTACTGGCTATCTAGAATATTGTCTAGAACTGTTGTTCTATACTTGAGGTAAGTCTATAATTATTTCGTTGTGTAACTTAATTCTGGTTATTGTACTGTATCTGTATATAGTGTGTGAACCATAGCCTTATCTACCGGTCACTACATTGGCGACGAGGATGAGATAAGAACCCGAGACCTCCAAAGGACACATCCATCCTGAATAGACAACTCTCTGCGTCTTTGGTGGAAAGGTTGGTAAGACCTGTCCACCTTCATAGACCAACCACTAGAGACCATTTGATAAACACGACAAAATAGGATCAGATTTAGTCCACTGAGCAATAATAATCATAGCTGTAACTGGTGGTGTCCCTAGAAATTCAACTAATGAACCCATTCAGCTGGAATTGGGATACATTCAATGGAAGCATCTAAAGGTAACCGGCTTAAAGCATCAGCATTACCCAAATGCTTACCTGACCGGTGCACTAGATTGAAAGAATAGGCTTGTAGCATGAGAGACCAACGTTGTATTCGTCCTGCAGCCAAGATAGGAATTTGCTTATTAGGAGCAAACAACCCTAACAACGGTTTATGATCAGTCACTAGGGTAAACTGCTGACCCCACAAGTAAAAATGAAACTTTTTTTACTGCGAAGATTAGGGCTAATGCTTCACATTCTACCTGTGAATAATTCCTCTCTGCTGTATTTAGAGTGCGGGAAACAAAAGAAATAGGTCTTTCTTCCCCGTTAATATTATGAGCAAGTACTGCTCCAATGCCATATGAGCTGCTATCAGCAGTTACAACTATAGGTAGTTTAGGATCAAAAGGCACTAAAACATGAGAATTGAGTAAGAGCTCCCTTGACTGTTGAAAACTAGACTGTTCCTCTTTAGTGTGGTGGATTGTTGTAAATGTCTTCATCGTCTTCCTCAAACGCCCCGACACCAAAAGCTTGCCCCCTGATCGACACTCTCTTCCGTTTTTCAACCAATTTCAGGGGTTGAGACTGATGCGAACCAAACAGTCCCCCTAAAATATTACCCCTCTCTAGAGGCTCGTAACCCAACCCAAATTGATCTGATTTGGGGTCCTTCAGCAAAATGCTCTCAACATCATGAGGAGCGAAACCGAGCATTGACACGCTACATTCTTCTTCAGAGTCTGAGGAACTCTCATCAGCGCCCTTTTCATCCAAAGGTATTCTGTAAAGTTTTCTTCTCTCTGTCTCAGCTTTTCTTTTCTCTCGTTTAGAAAGTCTCGGACCAATACCCTGTCCTGGTCGCCAACCCAGTTTCATCAACAGCTTCATACCCACTGTCACATTTACGGGTTTCAACAACTCTTCTAAAACTGGTTGTCCAGGAATTGACCCCATCCACTCTTCATTTCTCTTTCTTTTATTATGAGTTTGGGGATCTTCATAGTTTGCAGTTGCTCTTATTCTTTGGGAAGCTTTTCCAAAATCGTCCAAATCCTCCTCATCCATGTATGCAGTTGGGTCATTTCCAAATAATTTCTCTGCCCGTTTTGATCGGGAGGATACAAATGCAGAAGGTTTCCAACCCTCTTTGCTCCCCACCGAGTTAAAAAAAAACCTGCTGAGAACCCACCAGTAAAGGCTCCATGGAATTGTCTCTTTCCTTGTTTATCTGTTACTATCTGTTCTGATATTCGTGAAGCTTTTGAAATATGGAGGTTATCTTCATCCAAGGGTTCCAGAGGAGTGTCATACTGCACTAAGCTTCCTTCAAACATACTGACTCTTACTCACTAACTATTTATTAACATCAAATTTCAACATTATTAAAGAAACATTTGGTGAAATTCCAGATGCAGTTCAGAGACAGTTCATAATAAATTGGTAATATATTAAATTGGGCTAGGTTAAGCTGTTAGATTCGCTTCCTTCTCTTCCAACAGTGAACTCGCTTCCTTCTCTTCCAACAGTGAACTCGCTTCCTTCTCTTCCAACAGTGAACTCTCTTCCTTCTCTTCCAACAGTGAACTCGCTTCCTTCTCTTCCAACAGTGAACTCGCTTCCTTCTCTTCCAACAGTGAACTCGCTTCCTTCTCTTCCAACAGTGAACTCGCTTCCTTCTCTTCCAACAGTGAACTCGCTTCCTTCTCTTCCAACAGTGAACTCGCTTCCTTCTCTTCCAACAGTGAACTCGCTTCCTTCTCTTCCAACAGTGAACTCGCTTCCTTCTCTTCCAACAGTGAACTCGCTTCCTTCTCTTCCAACAGTGAACTCGCTTCCTTCTCTTCCAACAGTGAACTCGCTTCCTTCTCTTCCAACAGTGAACTGTGGTGGATTGGTGTAAATGTCTTCATCGTCTTCCTCAAATGCCCCTACACCAATCCACCACACTTCCATTTACCCTTAAGTCCATTACCACAACACAATGTTGTGGTGTTACTTCTTCACCCGGGATCACCTTACATTTCACAACTTCTTTCAACTTAGATCTTGAATACAACATATAGTCAATCTGGGATTCACGTCCACCACTTTTATACGTAATCAGATGTTCCCATCTCTTTGAAGAAGGTATTTGCAATTGCCAAGTCATATGCTATTGCAAAATCAATTATTCTTTCCCCATCCTGTTTCTGTCTATCCACTGCCTGTCCACCATGCATTCTACCTACTCCATCGTTGCCATTCCCAACATGGCCATTGAAGTCTCCTCCGATCACCACACGCTCATGATCAGGCATAGCACGCATTTCCTGGTCAACCCCACTCCAAAAATCCTCTTTTTCCTGCTCATCACATCCCCCCTGCGGTAAATATACACTCAGTATATTTACCATATTTCCGCCGCATTCAATTTTCACCTTGATCATTCTATCATTCACTCGTTTGACCTCTAGTACATTCTCCTTCACTTTTTTCGAGAGAATAATCCCTACACCATTCCTTCTCTGCTGTGATGTGACACTATAATAAAATTTATAACCAGCACCAATCTCCCTGGCTTTATTCCATCGCCATCTAGTCTCCTGAACACAAAACACCTGCATCCTCCTCCTCTCCATCAGATTCACCAGTTCCCTTGCGCGTCCCGTCATACTACCAACATTCAGCGTTCCAAATCTCACTCCCGTTTCCCCCTGAGCTCCTTTCTTTAGCTGTACCCATTCACGATGCAGTAGCAGTCCTGGTTTTCAAGTTTCAAAAATGCAGTCATCTATTTGGTAGAAATAATGAAACTGGTTAGAGGATGTTAGTGAAAAGCTCTTGACATTATAGTTAGTAGTGATCTAGGGTGAACCTTTGTGGTAATCGGACGTACCTAGAATTGCTTGTAAACAAAATGTCCAAAATTCAAATTATTTATTGACTGGTGAACCTTTCTGGGAGTTAGGCGTATTTAGAATTGCTTGAAAACAAAAAGTTTACATTAGTTTACTGAAACCAGTTAGTTTAAGGCTTAGTTATACAATTTACATCCTGACTGTGTAACGAACGTACTTAATAGGGTCATTATGCAGAAAATGACATTTTTTTAATTGTATTTTGGTGTGCTCTGTTCAAATATAACCTTCATTTCCTGTGCAAATGAAACTTAGGGCTGGGAATAGAAGCCATAATTATTCTCAGTACTTCGCCCGCTACCTTACCTTAAATTTACCTTAAAGCACTTCTGCCTCAAGGGTGCGCTGCTCCTACGAAGTCCGCTCAGCGCCTCCTGAGGCGGGGCCACGACGGGGTCGCCACCCTTCTTTTCTCTTGCTCCTGCCATACGATTTGGTCCCCTATTGAATTTATGGGGGCTGGTCTGGCAGAGGAATACCCTGGCACTGTGGGTTGGTCGGGTATGTTGGCTAAAAACATATCCAAGTGTTTTTTAAAAGTATCTACTGGGATACCCAACGTGTTGGCTGTGCTCTAGCGAATTGACTTTTGCGCTTTATTAATATTATTACCTTTCCTGCGCGTTGGTAACAAGTGAGGTGTTGAAAATTTTTTGGTAATTATTCGTTTTAGTGCTTTTCCTCCTTTCTGAACCAAAACACATTTTCCTGGTGTGATTTGTTCAAATCTGAACTTCATTTCTTTGGGAAATGAGCCGTTTTGAGAAATTTTAAAATTGAAAATTTCTCAAAAACGGCTCATTTCCCAAAGAAACGAAGTTCAGATTTGAGCAAATCACACCAAAAAACACCAGAAAAATGTGTTTTGGTACAGACCTAACCTAACCTAAACAGACCTAACCTAAACAGACCTGACCTAAACAGACCTGACCTAAACAGACCTGACCTAAACAGACCTGACCTAAACAGACCTGACCTAAACAGACCTGACCTAAACAGACCTGACCTAAACAGACCTGACCTAAACAGACCTGACCTAAACAGACCTGACCTAAACAGACCTGACCTAAACAGACCTGACCTAAACAGACCTGACCTAAACAGACCTGACCTAAACAGACCTGACCTAAACAGACCTGATTGGGTTTTGTTGCCAGACCGTAATATCCAGCTCTTCACGTCTTTCCAACAACACTCAATATTTTGAATGTGAACGGTGTCTTCCACGAACTGCTGTGAATGGTTGACTGTCCGGTGAATGTAGCCTAGATTTCCAAGTTGAGAATACGCACGGCACTCGTCGGAATAGATTGT
This sequence comes from Bathynomus jamesi, assembly GCA_023014485.1. NCBI lineage: Eukaryota > Metazoa > Arthropoda > Malacostraca > Isopoda > Cirolanidae > Bathynomus > Bathynomus jamesi. The sequence goes on from JAJOZX010000150.1 coordinate 1,717,579, forward strand.
AGTCCCAGGCCTAATATGTTGCTGGATCAGGCGAACAAGAGTTGTTGCATCTCTCTGAGAAACCGCAAACAACAGTAGTTTTTTGGAACTGCGTTCCAAGGTACCAAAAACCCAGGCAATCGCAACCTCCTCAAACCATAATGAAAACCAGACTAAAGCATTCTTGAATGAGTATGTATTATGAGAGATTCAAAATGTACGTCTCTGATTGGTCGGATAAGGTCACGTGAAACCAAAACGAGATGTAATTGGTTGTTTTGACCTATATTTCCTAATTTTGCCACGAGATGTCTCCCCATAAAACTGGAGAGGGCGACGTTCGTTAAAATTTTAACAGCGTTAAGAGCTAAATACTCGGTCAATGGCCTATAATGGCTGCTTTTTACGTCTAAATTTTTTTTTTTTTCAGAAAAAATAATTATTACATTTCCTTGATTTTTATCAGTTTCCCTGAGGTTTCAAGGTGTCCTGAATACGAATGTATATGTTAAATTGTCATAGAATGTCGTCTCCTATCGAAAACGAACAAAGCATTAAAACGAATATTAACCAATTTTTTTCCAGGGCTGCAGTTGAGATTGATCCTGCATTTTGGAATTGTTTTTTGACTGGTATAAGATCACTCTGGTGTTACCTGTACTTGTTTGTACAGGCCTAGCTCAGCTTATTCTGATAGCTTAGCCTAACCACAAGGTAAGACTCCCACTTGACCTAACCTGAGTAAGTGTGTAAAATGACTGAGTGACTTAAAACACATAATTACCCAAAGGCCTTACAAATGATATATATAAAGGTATAAATGCTGCTTCTAAGCTTAATGTCAACTTGATGTGGTTTTGTGACAAGTGTAGTACTGTAATAAAAAATTTTAATAAGTCCAGAGGGTCTATTAGTGAGGGAGAGGCCAGACCAACTTATAGAGATACTGCAGTTGAGCCTAAATCTAGTGAAGTAGCAGTTCAAGTAAACTTAAATGTCCCTATACCTCATAGTGAGCCCAGGCCTAGATATCCTTAGACAATTCCTGAAAATGATGAGTGGACTAAACCTAGGAAAACCTGGAAAGGTAGAATTCAAGAGCCAAGGAAAAGTGTCCTTATAGAACTAACCAGTCAGTTTCATACTTTCTCGCTGGTCCAGGATCAAGATGAGAAAGCTGAAGAAAGTAGGCCTATAAAACAAAATGTTAGCAATAATAATCCAGACTCGTATAAACCCAGGCACTCTAAAGCTATAGGTGTGTTTGAACCAGCATCGATTATAGGTGACTCTCAAGTGAGGGGCCTAGGATCTAAATTACCTAGAGGTAGCATAGCTTACTGTTATCCAGGTGCAGGGATAAATAGAATTAGTAATAAAATTATAGAAAAAGGATCTGGTATTGACCTAACTGTACCAAAGAATATGGTTATACATCAGTGATATAGTCGAGACCACCAAGTCCGAGACTGAGACCGAGACCGAGATCAAAGGTTCGAGATCAAGATCTACCTTCTGAGATCGAGACCCTTAAAATTTGAGACCGAGACCAAGCTCATGCCCTTTCAATTTGTTTTACACTACTATGGAAATTAGACTATGTTAAGTATATTAATAAACTAATAACTACTTTCTCAGATATAGTGTGTTGAATGCAAAACGTGTAGCCTATAAATTAACAAATGAATATATATATATACACGTACTTTATATTTATTTACTTTTTATATCTGTTACAGAAGGTTTAATGAACGTACTCACTACGCAGTTTGACTTGTGCACTTATTTAAAGCATGATAGGTGCTCATTACACTTAAGGAACATCACAATGCTCAGAAGATCTGCTGAAGTTCGACTTCTGTGGGGCCATTATTATGCCTCCATGGCTAAATACACGCTCAATTGGAGCACGAGAGGCAGGCACTGTTAAAACAGTCATGGCAATATTGGCCAGTGATGGGAATTTATCCCTTTTATGGTGCCAAAACTTTATTGGAGAGCAGTTGTCTAAAATATGAGATTCATCGATCTCTAAGAGGTACCGCCGCAACTGTTCCCTGCGGTTCAAAATCTTCCCAGTTTCAATGTTCTTCTACTTGGACTGATAGCTTTGATATTTTGCCATTAGTCTCGGAACTTTGGTTTGACTGTTTTATTTCGTCATCGCTGCTGTGAGAATGAGCGCTGTCTCTCTGTATCTGCACATTCTTCGTGCTTGAGTTTCCTGTATAGCATTTTTCCAACACCATTTCTGTGAAAAATAAATTGACATATCGGTACTATAAACAGAGGCATGGCAATTAGCATAAGGTCTAAATAAATTATATATATATATATATATATAATATATATATATATATATATATATATATATTATATATATATATATCCCCCTCCCCGCGGGCGGTCTTTCTGGGGTGGATCGCCCGCGGGCTCCTGCCTCCATGTGGCGAGGGGGGTCAGCCGCGGCTGGGGGCCCTGCCGGGTCCCCGCCCGGTTGCGAAGTAGATTTTTAACATACCCTGCTATTCTACAGTCCCCTCTTTCCTGTCTTCCCCTCTTTCCCCTCTTCCTTGCCCCCTCTGTTTTTTGTTTTTTTTCTGCTTTCTCTTCTCACTTCGCGCGCCCCGTGGGCTGCCGGGGCTGATCGCTGGGGGTCTCGCTCCCATGGTCGGGGCCGGACTAAGTTGGCTGGTAGGGTGCCCGGGCCTGGGACCCGGGGGGCCTTGGTCTTTGCTGCCGGCGGGGGAGAACTCTCGAGGCTGTAAGGGCCCCTTTTGAAACGGGGGTACCCGCATGGGACGAGGCACCCATCCCCCGCCGGCGTGCGCTTGGTCCCCTTGGGCCCCGGGTAATCGGTTCCCTGCGGCCCCGGGCGCGAAACAACAAAAATACTGTTTATGGGTTCTCTTACTAAACTTCACTCCCCTCTTGTTGACGACTCTGGCCCGCCCTTGGATTTGGATCAGACTACTACTTCTGGTCGTTCAGCGGCCTCTGCCTCCGCTGGATTGACCCTCAAGCCGTATGGCCCCCTCTCGTCCTCTGCGGTGTCTGGCTCTCGTGGCCGGACTCGTGGTGGCCGTAGGGCGGGGTCTTCGCGGCCCTTGTTCTCTCGCCCACTCTCGGTTACCGTTACACATGGACCTGTCTCTGCTGTCAATTTCTGTCCAGTGGACAGGTTCCTTGTTCTCCGCCCTTCCGCTGGCTCCTTCCGGGCAACTCGGAACGGGTGTTTCAGCGCCTTAAGACGATAGGTGTTCCCTGTCGTTATGATATCCGCCCTCTGAGGGATGGGTCTCTTCTTTTGAAGTCCCGTTCTTCGGGGGTGACTGGGTCCCTTCTACAGTTGCAGGATGTCTTGGGTTGCAGAGTTTCTGTGACTCCCCATCCGCAATTGAATAGCTGTCAAGGCACCATTTTCGCTTCCCGTCTGCTGTCAATCCCGGTTGGCGAGTTGCAGGAGGATCTTGCCCCCCAGGGGGTAACGAAGGTCTTCCGCTTTTCGTCGCGCCGGGATGGTGTTCTTACCCCGTCCCCTCGTCTGCTCCTGACCTTTGACTCCCTTGTGCCTCCGGCCCAGGTGTTCTGGGGCATGGGTGATCGCCGGTCGTGTGAGTTTTCGGTGCGACCATATGTGCCTGACCCGGTTCGCTGCTTTGGCTGCAACCGATTCGGCCATGTTAGCTCTGCGTGCCGCCCGTGAGGGTAAGCTATGTGTCCGCTGCGGTGGGCCTGCGCACCCTACCCCGTGCACGAAGCCCCCGCGTTGCTCAAACTGTTCGGGGGCCCACCCTTCCTCTTCCCGGGACTGTCCCGTTTTCAAGTTTGAATTTGAGGTGCGGTCCTTAAGGACTACCGAATTCCTTAGTGCGCGGGAGGCGCGCGATAAGATCCGTGACCGGGAGCCGCGGCGGGGGTTGTCCTACGCTGCGGCTCTTGGCCCTGGCGGGCTCTCGGGCCCCTCCCGTGCTACCCCGGCGTCTACTGGAGTGGTGCCCCCCTGGAAGTCCCGGGGGTTGGTGGTCCTCCTGGCGCCGCGGGTCCTTCTTGTTCCTCTGTCTCACTTTCTGACATCCCATCTGCTTCCCTGCCTACAAGTGCCCCTTCTCCCCCTCCGGCCTTGGGGTCTGGATCCTTGCCTACTCGTCTCTCGGGTGGGGAGGGGATGCCCCGAAGGAGAGGAGGAAGCGTCGCCGTGGTCGGAGTCCTTCCGACCCGACCCTGATTGCTGCTCGCCTTGCTTCCCCTTCTTCCCCGTCTTCACCGGAGGGGAAGCGGCGCGCTGTTCCTGATCCGCTCGGGACTTCCCCCCCCCCCTATACGGAGCGCTGGTGGGGCGTCACCCCCGGTGCCCCGACCAGTGTCCGGGTGTCGGTCGAGGTGCATTGCCCCATGACACCCTCGATTACTGACTCTGTTCCCATGATAGACCCGGTCGAGAGGGGCCTGGCCCTCCTTCATGGAGTCTCTCTCTCTCGGCTCCTGCTGAGAGTGGTCGGGTCTCTCCCCTGGATCTACTTCTCCCACTTGTGGTCGACCTTTCCTCTCCCCCCCGTCAGTGCTTGTCTGGTTTGACGAGCCCTCGAACAGCTGGTTCCCCCGGTCCCCCTCTTGGGGGAGTTGGGGGTTTCGGCTGGGCCCGACTCGTCGTCTCTCCCCCGCCGGGAGAGCCCCCCTCTGACCTCCCTGTTCTACTCTCCACTTCTCGTCCTACTACGGGTGCAGCAGATGCGGAGTCGGTGGCCCCTACCCCCCCAGTTCTGGGTGAGTCGGGGAAACCGATTCCGTCCCTGGTTACGGACCGTTGAGTTTGCTGCTCAGCTTGGTCCGTGGCTATTTCGCTGTTTTCTCTGCCTCTTATAATGCCGCTTCCCCTTACAGTTCCATCTTGCATTGGAACTGTAGGGGCTTTTAGCTAACTGGGAAAACCTTGCCTCCCTGCTGGAGAGCGAGCGGCCTTCCTGTGTTTGTCTCCAGGAGACTATCCTGCTGCGCGGGACTCCCTCGTCTCTCTGGATATGTTGGTTTCCCTTGCACCCCGGATGAGCGCACACGCCGGCGGGGTGCGGCGATTTACGTGCATCATTCGTTACCATCGCGTGGTGTGCCTCTTCGCACTTCCTTGCAGGCTGTGGCTGTGCGGCTCTTTTTAGATCGCCAGTACACTGCCTGCTCGGTTTATATTCCTCCTCATGACCCTCCTTCTCGCGACGCGGTTCGCGAATTGGTGCTGCAACTACCCCGACCGTTTCTCCTCCTCGGGGACTTTAACAGTCGCGACCCGGCTTGGGGTGATGTTCGGTCGACTAATGTTGCTGGGATTTTACTCTCCTTAATGGAGGAACTTTCCTTTGCGTGTCTCAATTCCGGTGAACCTACTTACTTCCACGAACCCACGGGTTCATTTACCTGTATTGATCTCTCCATGGTGTCCCTCGATGCCTTACTCGATTTTTCGTGGAAGGTTGTGGGGACTCTTATGGCAGTGATCATTACCCAGTCTGTCTTGAGCCGGTCGGTCCGCGGCCGGGCGTTTCATCTCGACCGAGGTGGTGCCTTGCGCGGGCTGACTGGCCATCTTTCAGAGCTCGTTCCGTCATTGTCCGTTCGGTGTTGAGCTTTGGCTCGGTGGATGAGAGCTTGGAGTTCTTCGAGCGGTGTGGTGATGGGCGTCGCGGAAGACTGTATTCCTCGTTCTTCCGGTAACCCGCGGACTCGTAGCGTCCCGTGGTGGACTCCAGCATGTCACCAGGCGGTGTGCGAGAGGAAGAGGGCAACGCGCCGCTTCCACCGCACCCGGCGCGCGGGCCACTTGATTGAGATGCGGCGGGCGAAGGCTTTCGCCCGCCGACTCTCAAGTTGGCCCGTCGGGCCTCTTGGCGTGCTTTTGTGTCCGGCATCTCCTCATCTACCCCTTCTGCTGCTGTGTGGCGGAAGGTACGTAGTATCGAGGGGAGGCCGGTCCCTGCTAGTCGCCCTGTCCTTCGGGACGGGGATGGCTTCCTTTCGGATCCTGCTGCTGTGGCTGATCGGCTGGCCGGTGCTTTTGCTGCGGTTTCCCGTTCGCCTTCGGCTGCGAATCGCCCTTTATCGGAGGTCACGTTCCCGCCCCCTGGGAACGAGCCCTATAACCATCTCTTTCCGATGCGGGAACTTCGGGCTGCTTTGGCAACCCGTCGTTCTTCCTCCGCTCCTGGCCCTGATGACATTCCGTATGACTTTCTTCGGAATCTGCACCCGATGGCCCTGCACTTCTTGCTGGATCTTTTCAACCGGATGTGGGTGGAGGGGTCGTTCCCTTCCCATTGGAGGGAGCGATTGTGGTCCCGATACCTAAGCCGGGGAAGGATCCGGCGGAGGTGGCGAGCTATCGGCCTATTGCTTTGACGAGCTGCTTATGCAAGCTCCTCGAAAAGATGGTGGCCGTCCTTTCCTTTACACTGGAGTCGCTTGGGTTATGCCCCCCGACCCAGTATGGTTTTCGTCGATTTCGGGTACTCTGGACCCCCTTCTCCTCCTTGGCCATGATGTACGGGGCATTTTCCCGCCGGAATCTTGTTCTGGCCGTCTTTTTTGACGTCCAAAAGGCCTATGACACGACCCGTCGGGGAGTGGTCATGGACCGTTTGAAGTCTCTTGGTTTTGTGGGCTTTTTGCCCACGTTTCTTCGCAACTTCCTCTGCCGTCGCACTTTCCGCGTCCGTAATGGGGCGGCCCTATCTGCCCTGTATGTTCAGGAGGAGGGGGTGCCCCAGGGGTGTGTTGAGCGTCTCATGCTTCAACCTAGTTATGTCTGCGCTACCGGGAGCTCTTCCGCCCTCGGTGCGCTGTTCCATCTATGCAGATGATCTGGCTGTCTATGCCGCGGGGACGAGTCCCCCCCTCGTGGAGAGGCAAGTCCAACTCGCGGTCAATCGGGTTGAACGCTGGGCGTCGTCGGTGGGCCTTACGTTGTCTTCTCCGAAGACTTCGTGTGTGGCCTTCCTTCCGTCGAGGAGACGGGGATCCGGCGCCATCCGGCCTTTAACCTTACACTCGGGGTCAGCCTCTGGCCCTCGTTTCATCAGTACTCTTTTTGGGTATGGTTTTCGACAGCCGTTTGAGCTGGGTTCCCCACCTTCGCCGGCTGCGCGTGTCCGCGAGACGTACCCTGGATTTGCTGGGGCATCTGTCGCATACTACATGGGGCGCGGATAGGCGGACGCTCCTCCGTTTGTACGTGTCCTTGGTACAGTCCAAATTAGACTATGGGAGTGTGGTGTATGGCTCCGCCTCCCGCACGGCCCTTCGGATACTGGATCCGGTCCTCCTCTCTAGAGGACTGCGCATGTCATCTGGCGCCTTCCGCTCCTCTCCGGTTGATAGTCTGCAGGTGGAGTGCGACATCCCTCCCTTGGAGGATCGGAGGTCGTTCCTCGTTGCTAAACACTATCTCCGGATCCTCCGTCTTCCCACCTCTCCTCTGTTCCAGGTGGTTGAGAGGGCGTTCTGCCGGGATGGGGGTTGGTATTTCACCGACACGGTGACCTCCCTCCTCGATGGTATGGGCACTCCCCCTCCATCCGTTATACCGGTCTCTTTCAGTGGTGTTGCACCTTGGGAGAGCACCCCTGTTGCGTGCTGTAGGGCGTTGCGCCCCGTTCGCAAGACCGAGTCGGACTCTGCCTTGCTTCGGTCTCTTTTCCTGCAGCATGCGGCGTGTCACTCTGCATGTGTTGCGATCTTCACGGATGGTTCGAGGTCGTCGGGGGGCGTTGGATCCGCGGCTGTTCCCCAGTCGTCTGTCCTTGCTCCCCGATGTACCCGTCTCCCTGATGAGGCTTCCGTTTTTACGGCGGAGCTCTATGCCATTCTGAGCGCTCTGGAGGTGGTGCGGGAGCATCCGGATGGGTCGTTCGTCATCCATTCGGATTCCCGCAGTGCCCTGGATGGCCTGGAGTGTTTTGACTCTGTCCACCCGCTGGTCCGACGAATCCAGCTACTGTACCATACTCTTGTCGCTTTCGGTGGCAAGGAGGTGGTATTTTGCTGGGTCCCAGCACATGTTAACGTGGCTGGAAATGAGGCTGCTGATCGAGCTGCCCGTTCCGTGTGCCGACTGCAGGTTTCACCTGTGTCCCTCCCTTTTTCTGATTATATCCCTGGCTTCCGTAGGTTTTTTGCGCTCCCGGTGGCAGAGTCGCTGGGATGGCGCTACGGACAACAAACTTTGCAAGATTAAACCCAAGTTGGGATGTTGGGCCTCTTCCTTCCATCGGTCGCGCCATAATAGGTGGCTCTGGCCCGCCTCCGTATTGGCCACACCCACCTGACCCATGGCTATTTGATGGCCGGGGATCGGGTGCCCCGATGTCCCAATTGTGACGTCCTCCTTACAGTTGCCCACCTTCTGGTGGAGTGTCCGCTTTACTCTGCGCTGCGCGCAGAGTATTTTCCCTTTTTGGAGAACGTTGGGCTTTGTGATAGGCTTGGCGCTCTTCTGTCTGAAGGTTCCTACTTTTCGATAACCGGGTTGTTCTCCTTCCTCTTTCGCTCCCGACTTCTTTACCGGCTGTGACCCCCTATGATCTTTTTGCTTTTCCCCCACCTCCTCCTCCTCCCCCCCGTCTATTGTTCATTTCCGTTAGTTGTTCCATACTCTTCGTTCTGTGTTCGCTCTGCTATCCCCTTTCTTTTGGTGGCCATGAGCGGTCATTCTTTGAAACAAAAAAAAAAAAAAATATATATATATATATATATATATATATGACATTAATTCAACATCCACTCACCCAGAGAGATCTATAATGATTTTAATGATAAAAATGTATCGGTATAATGAATTCTGTGATAATTTTCAAAATTTATTATGAAATTTATCACCTTTTATTTCCTCTTTAAGTTCTACTTTAATATCTTTATCAGCTCGTACTTCAATGTCCACCCACTGTAGACCAAACTGTGGGTCAAGTAATGTTGCAATTGGATAGATGCTATTGGCAAATGGCAAGGGACTTCATCAGCACCGTCCTTTTCAGCCATCTTGCATGTGACGAATATCCCTTTAATAAAGCGACGAATAATTCCTTCGGTCAGCTTGTCAATTAACTGCTTGCAGTGCCTGGTGGTTACTCTTAATTAATCTGATGGGGGGGTTGTAGCGCTAACCTAAAAAAAATCCAGACACCCCCCCCCCCCCCCCCCCCCCCCCCGCAAGACAAACGTGGCAACTCAAAACAGGGTGACTGATTAGTGAATACCTAGAGTCCCTTACTTTTACAAACTTTCATAACATTCTGAATTGTGTCTGTTCAACCAAGCCACCATCATGAGTATGCCAATAACATGTATTTTTCAATACAGTCTTGAGAGGTCTCAAAAGGTCTCGGGGAGAAAAACCGAGATCGAGATCTGCAAATTGGGTCTCGAGACCGATCTCGAGACCTACATCACTGTTATACATGTAGGTGGAAATGATATAAAGGGTAAGCACTCCGAAGAAATCATGGAGTCATATAAACAGCTATTAACAAAGTTAAAGGAACGGAGACCTAACCTTAAAACATCTATCACAGGTATAATTCCCAGGATACATGAGAATAATAAGTGGTACTCACAAGCATTATATATAAATAGTAGGCTTAAGACACTATGTCAGAGCATGGAAATTACATATATCGAACTGTGGAATAAATTTTACAAAAAAAGAGAGTTCTATAACAGAGATGGAATTCACCTTAATAGTAAAGGAACTGATTTACTATCAAAGATTGTATCATATAATTGACTAAAAACTAAAGGAATAGGCCAAATTAGTACAAATACCAATACTCTTGATAACAATAAACTAATAAAAAATATAATCAAAACTCAAAAGAAAAAGGTCAACAAAGAAAGTAAAAGAGATGCAAATAATATACCATCACAGAACAAGAACCAGACTAAATTACAAGCAAAATATTCCAAGGGTTCTTTGTCATTTTTCTATGTAAATGCAAGAAGTATCCGAGATAAAATAAATGAATTCAAGGCATACATAGGTATTGAAAATCCTGATGTTATGATTGTCACTGAAACTTGGACAAAATTCAGTACGATACCAAATAGTCTATTTAGTGAAAGAGATAATACCATTACTTATGAAATTGATGGCTATGAACTTTTTTATTATGAACGTAAATATTCAGAGGGTGGTGGAGTATTTATTTATGCCAAGACAAATCTGAATCCAGTTGAAGTTACCTCCGTTAAAGAGGAAATAGTTGAATCTGTATGGATAGATATTGGGCATAAAAATGCCAGGAAAATCAGGATAGGGGGTATTTATAGACCACCTGAGGGATGTTCAGTTGGAGGAATCCCCAAAAGTAGAGAAGAAAATAAGTATGTAGAAAATCAACTTATTGATGAAATAAATAAAGCAATGACAAGCAATATTATTATTGTTGGAGATTTCAATTATAGGCATATAGACTGGGAAATATTACAAACACCAGAAAGTAATGAGAGATTCTTAGACTGTATAATTGAGAATGGTTTAACCCAGTTAGTAAAGGAGCCAACCAGGGCCGATGCCATTCTAGATTTAATTCTAACAAATAATCCAGATACCTTCCAGGATATCTCGGTTTCAGAAACACTAGGTTCAGGTGATCATTGTATCCTTCGGTTTAATATTGTTTGTAATTCAAGACCTAGTGAAAATAAAGTAGAAGTTCCAGATTTTAAAAGAGGAAATATAAATGGACTAGTAAATGATCTGTGTCTAATAAATTGGACAGATATTCTACAGCCTGAACAGACAGTAACTAGTATGTGGGAAAAATTTAAAAGTATAATAATGAACATACAAAGGAAGCATATCCCACAGTGTAAAATCAGAACTGGAAAAAATAAAAAACAACCTTGGATAAACTGCAATGTAAAAAGAGCAATCAGAGAAAAAACAAAAGCATTTCATAAATTCAAAAGAACTAAAAATGGCACAGACTCCGAAATATATAAAAGTAAAAGAAGCATTTGCAAGAAAGTAATCAGAGATAGCAAATGACCTGGAAAAAAGCCTAGCCAAGAATTCAAAAAACAATCCTAAGAAGTTTTTCAGTCACTTCAATTTGAAAAGTAGAGTGAAAAAGAAAATTGGCCCCCTCCATATAGATGATAAAACTATGAAATAACTGAAGAACTAAACAAATACTTCTCATCAGTATTCACAAATGAAAATTTAAATAATATTCCTGATCTTATACTACCAGGACAAGATAGAGAAATAAATGAATTAAGGGTAACAAAACTAGATATCTTAAAAGCAATAGATAAATTAAAAATGGAAAAATCTCCAGGGCCAGATGAAATGCATCCAATAGTCATAAAAGCTGCCAAAAAGAATATAGCACAGGCACTAGAAATTATTTTTAATAAATCATTGATATGTACTGAAATTCCAGAGGATTGGAAGAAAGCAAATGTGGCTCCAATCTTTAAAAAAGGAAATAGAAACTTGGCAAAAAACTACAGACCCATCAGCCTCACCTCCATTATTTGCAAATTCTCGAAAGTATCATTAGAGGTAAAGTTACTGAGTTCCTTGAAGAGTGCAACCTTATAAATGATAGCCAGCATGGCTTTCGAAATGGAAGGTCCTGTCTAACCAACTTGATTGAATTTTATGATGGAGTCCTATTGCATTTGGACAATAAAGAGCCAGTAGATATAGTATACTTAGATTTTGCAAAGGCATTTGATACTGTTCCTCATGCAAGATTGTTGGTAAAAGTTAGAGCCCATGGTATAAGAGGTCATATAGCTGATTGGATAGAAGAATGGCTGAGAAATAGAAAACAGAGTTCATCTAAATGGAAATAAGTCTACTTGGAGACCCGTATTGAGCGGAGTCCCACAGGGGTCTGTTCTGGGACCTCTGCTTTTTGTTGTCTATATAAATGATCTAGAGAAGGGCCTATCATGTAAAACCTCAAAATTTGCTGATGATACAAAATTAGGCCATAATGTTAAGTCAGTAGCAGCAATGACAATACAAAAAGACTTAGACAGAGTAACAGCCTGGGCAGATAAGTGGGAGATGAAATTTAATGTTGATAAGTGCAAGGTTATGCATATTGGGCCAAAAAATCCAGAATTTGAATACAATATGAATGGAATTTGGATTAAAAATGATGATAAAGAGAAAGACTTGGGTGTCACTGTGACAAATGAACTTAAACCCTCAAATCACTGTATGGTAATCAGAAATAAAGCAAATGCTAGACTCAATCTCATGCAGACACACATTGAATACAAATCACCCAATATTATAAAGCAACTATACATTTCATATGTGAGACCCCTCCTCGAATACTGCATTCAATTTAATAGTCCCTATTTGATACAAGATATTGAAAAACTGGAAAAAGTACAGAAACGAGCAACAAGAATGATCCCATCTCTAAGACAATTGACATATAAGGAAAGACTGGCGTATCTAAGCATGTTCTCATTAAAAAGGAGGAGGTTAAGGGGTGATATGATAGAGGTGTATAAAATGATAAAAGGGTTGGATAAGATAGATTTTGAGTCTCTTTTCATTAAAGATCACAATAATCAGACTAGAGGTCATAGTATGAAATTATTTAAGCCAAGATGTAGAACAAATTTAAGAAAACATAGTTTTACAAACAGAGTAATTAAGTTTTGGAACAGTCTGACAGAAGAAGTGGTGACTTCAGATACGCTTGATTCTTTCAAAAGAAGGTTGGATAGTTTGATGTCTGCAAGGGACATCTGGTGATGGTGTTTAAGCCCATTTTTATTGCATGAATGGTACTAGTTTATTTCATATATATTATGTGCATTTGGGTGATAGATCCCACAGCTCAACACAGGTGTTGTGGGATATAGGGAGGCAGCATCTTGGGTTAGGGGATACTCTCTGTCCTTACACACCCTATTTAAAGAGATTCCTCTGCCGAGCGGTGCCCCCCATAGTACTGTGAGGTATTGAAAAACTCATGATCTTCACTTGCCCCACAAACACCTTTAAATGGGAGACCCAAAATGGGTGCACACACATTTCTACATTACTGTACAGTCTTTACAGCCACACCTACACTTTTCCTCTTAAGTATATATATTGTAATGTATATGGATGTAAATTGTGACTTGGTCCGCAGTTGATATGGACTGTGACTTATTTTTGATTGGCATGGTACTGGTATTGATGGGTACCATAATGAAATTGACTGGATTCTTTGGATCTGATATATTTGCATGTCAGTTATAAATAGATATAGTGTGTAACATATTTGCCTATTATGACTTTGATCCTCTGGATCCAGAGATTCTATCTAGTTTTAAATTGATAATTAATTAGTTTTAAATTGATACTTAATTAGTTTTGTAAAAATTGGTTATTGCCAATGTACAGGCAGTTTTTACATAGTGGAGCCACCTCGATGGGCCGAAGTGGCCCCTAGTGTGCCCACTATAAAAATTTCTTATGTTCTTATATCTCTAAGGTACTGAGGCAAGGAGTTAAACAGGCGAGAACCCTCCCTAGAGATACTATTATATTTGAATCCTTCTCAGACTGTTTGGTGGGAGGTGATATTTTTGACACATTCTGCCAGTTCTTGTTAAGGTGGGCACAATTGGTTCAGTATTGGGGGCAACTAAAAGCCCTTCTAGAATTTTCCAGGTGTAGATTAGGATGTATTTCACAAACCTCTCTATGGAATAAAGGTTGAGGCCTCTGAGCCTATCCCAGTAGTTTAATTTGTTTTTACTCACCTGTTGCCCATCAGGTTGTTTAATATACGAGGTAAAGGTTCTTTGTAGGCCCTCAATTTTTTGCAATTCATTCTGTTTGTGGGGAAACCATAATTAAGACCAGTAGTCAATGCGTGGAAGAACAAGTGATTTCCACAGGGTAAGCATGGTCATACTGTCCCTAGTTCTGAATGTCCTCAGTATATATCCTATTAGTTGTTTGCATGATGAGGTTACTTTGTCAATATGCCTGTTGAATGTTGCATCTTCAGATAATATAATCCTTAGATCCCTTACATGATCAGTTTGTACAATATTTTTTCCTGTGGGTCCATTGTAGTTGAATTGTTCTTTCAGGTATTTATTTGGTCCATACTTGATTAGTTCAAATTTGTCTGCATTGAAGGCCATATTGTTTGCATCTGCCTATGCATATATAGTTTATAGATCTTTTTGTAGCTCTACACAGTCTTCTTTTTCTGTAATTGGTCTTAGTATTCTGGTATCATCTGTGAATGATAGGAGAGAGCTTCCTAAGTTACAGTTTATATTATTTAGCATTATAATGAATAGCATTGGTCCTAGTACTATACCTTGCAGCACTCTACTAATCACTTCTTTTTCTATAGATTTTGCTCTATTTACAGTTATTTGTTTTTTGTCAGAGAGAAAGGCATGGATCTATTTTCTTATTTTTCCACAAATACCAAGTTCTTTTAGTTTATGGAATAATATATCATGGTCAACTTTGTCAAAAGCTTTTGCAAAGTCTAGATAGATGACATCAACATTGTGGTTTTCTCCCAAATATTGTAGATTGTATTGCAAAAGTCTATATGTTGAAAGTCTTCTAAGAGATATTCATTTTCTATAAAATTGACAATGTGCCTTTTCAGGACTTTCTCAAATATTTTGATAATATGGGAAGTCAAGGATATGGGTCTATAGTTCTTGGTTTCCTTTCTTTTGCCTCCTTTGTAGATTGGGGTAATATTTGCTTGTTTCATGATTGGTGGTATTCTACTGGTGTCTAGTGAGGATCTCCACAGGATTTTCAAAGGCAGAGATAAAGTATATTTACATTCCTTAGGAATCTTGGCTCCAATTCCATCTGGACCAGGGGCTGAACTCCCTGGTAGCTCTGTTTGTTATTGCCTGTTGTAGGCTATATCTCTAGTGGTTATTTGTATATCTTCCAACAATGGTCTGTCTTGATCATTTTCTTCTCTATCAAAAAATGCTGTAGTTTTTATTTTCTTTAATACTACAGGGGTACTCCAGCTTAAAGCATATTGAGATTGTAGAATGTTTGCCATTTCCTGTGGATTAGTTGAGAGAGTTAGTCCATCTTTAGCCAGCAATGGGCCAATGCTCGTTTTGATTAGAGTTGCACCGATGTATCGGTATCGGCCGTATCGGCCACTTTTCACAAAGTATCGATATCGGCCGATACTGTTCTGAAAACTGATACCGATACTTTGAATTACTGTTTTTTGAAGAAATTATCTTATTTTATATATTATTAAATTTTTTTATTATTATACAGTAATATCTTATTTAGTTGTTTAATATATATTTTATCAAAATTAGCAATGTTTACATTTACTAACAAAACAAAAAATCATAAAATGTAACTATAGCCCCTATACAAGATTACAAATATTCAATACAGTAATACAGTATCATATAAATATACAATTTCAAATTACAGTAATAGTTTTCAGTAAAAATGAAAGTTTTGTAAAGTTGTTCATAGATGGCACCACGCGGCATGCATAATCATAATAAACCATTCAGTTGCTTGAATGCTTGAATCTCGTGTGTAAAGTTATTGATAATACACTACCATTATATGCATTCGTTTAGAACTTTATATAATAAGATATATATATATATTTTCTTTTTCTTAATTTAATTTAAACATAATTAAATTACAGGCTCTAGCTATATATTATAATATATTATATTATTATGAAATTAAATGGAACTAAAGTTGGGATTGGGAAAGGCATTTTAAGTTAATTGAGATATTATATCATTTACTTGAACTTTTATTAATAATCAATTTTAAAACTATTAATTAATTAAAAAGTATCGGTATCAGCACTTTTTTGTAGTATCGGTATCGGTGCAACTCTAGTTTTGATAACTACTGTGCATTTAGCTTAGCTAAAGAAGAATTTGCTATTTTCCTCTATAGTGCCAATAGCTTTGTGTTCATTATCAATATTCTCTTATGGTTGACTCCTTTATTTTAAGTTCTAACATCAGTATCTGATTCCGGATGTTACTATGTCTTGTATCACTTAATTGCTTTGTCAGTTGTTTAGATAGCTTTGTTCTCTTTCTCATAAGTGTCCTGTATCTGTGTTCTTTTGTCAGGTGCTTCTTTGCACTATCGTTTTTCTTTGGTGTGTGCTTGTACAGTGGACCCCCGATTTGAGTACGCATCGATTTGAGTACGCTCATCCATAGGCTCCTATTGACTCGACTTGAGTAGAAAACTCGATTTGAGTACGCCAGCCAGCTTGTTTGAGGACAAGGTCATGAGCTACTTTAAGTCATTCATAGCAAACAGGCAGAAGCAACAGAAAATTGATGCTTATTTCAAGCCCTCAAGTCCCCAACCCTCTACCTCTTCCATGTCATTGGCTGTGGGCCTAAGAACGCCTAGCCCTGATGAGTTACCAGACATCATCATGGAAGGAGACTCTCCCTCCAAGCAATAATTCCTCCCCTCCATTCCTCATCTGGAACTTCCAGCACATCAAGCAAGACTCCTACAGGATTATTCTATTTTGTCTATATTGTACGGTATGTATTTTGTATTCTATTCTGTCTATTTTTAATACAATTACTAAATTTCGTAGGCCAATTTCTATAGAAAAAGTAGGGGTGGGGTGAAATTTTTGGGTTTTGGAACGAATTAATTAATTCCCATAGGTTATTAAGTTCAATTTGAGTACATTTTGAATTGAGTATGCCATGCTGGAACGGATTACGTACTCAAATCGGGGGTCCACTGTATGTAAAACGAACATGGGCATCTATGTGGATTAAAAATATAATGTGGTTCTCATTTATGAAACACCCTAATGGATATATTATAGCTCCATACAATGCTAAAGCAAAAGTAAATAAATTAGTAATTGTTTAACATTTGCTGAATGTATTAAAATACACACAAAATGTGAATGAAAAGAAATATTTTTAATTTATGATGGCTGCATTTTAGTTATTTGAAAAGGAACTACTGTATACAAAAATGATTACAAAGTACTGCTATTTAGAAATGCTTCAGTGTCCACAATTAGTGAAGTTATAATGTAATGTTATAATGTTTCAGACCAACAAAGACCCTAGGATCCACTCATGGCTGGTCTACCTAACTGTGTTCGTAATTGTGTATTGTGTTCAACACAACATGCCTGTCAATCCTTTGAGGAACATGTCAGTGAGCTTGCTCTAATATTTCTGAGAGATTAAATATATTTGTGGATTTTATAGTATATATAATGTATATATAAAGTGAAATTGCTTTAATGGGTGTGTAATTTAAATAGAAATATATTATTTTGAAGTTCCTCTTCATTGATGTATGTGGTCCCATTTTCAAAACTTATTCGTACGTGTATATGTTGTTTATTACATTCCATATTAAACCAAACTTCATAAACACAAAAGCATGACTGGACCTTATAAACACAAATACTCGTGAGTGTTTCATATTCCAAGATACACTGTTCAGTAGGTATTTTATAATCGGGTATCTGTTGAGTACGACCTCAAGTGAATTGGTGCAGTGCTGAAAATCTTTATTATTTCGGAAATAATCGTACATATTTTTTCCAAGATTCATTTATCTTTCATTACTTCATGGTTTTAGACAATATTTTTAATAAAGTATATTTTTATTACCAATACAGTATTTAAGAAGGTCCCTGTAAACATTATTCAATGAATTTCTCTCACACATCCTCGTAAGCCATAATTTACTTTTCTTTTTTTTTTTTTAAACATTTGGCCTAGACAAAATGTACAGTTATTTGAGATTTGTAAATTATATTATATATTCTTTTCAGCCATAATGAGTTTTGAGACTGAGAACAAGTATAAAATACAGAATTTAATGGGTCAGCAAGTTTTCTTTGCCAAAGAAGACCCTGATTGTTTGACACATTTGTGTTGTGGTCCTCTGAGGCCATTCGATATAAAAATTGTGAACAACAGGGATATTGAAGTTCTTCACCTGAACAGACCATTTGCTCACCAAGGTGGTTGTCCTTGTTGTCTTCAGGTACTGTGCATCCATTTTGATACCTTATCATTGACACTTGCCATTAATAATCATGTTTTACTCGCTTCTGAAAAAATTACTATAGTAAATTTAGGGAGTTGTGATCAGTTAAGTGGGATAATGAATTTGCCAATAAAAATACTATTGAAATATTTAAATTCAAGGAATAATGGGACTAGGAAACCTTTGGAAATACCTAAAATTATTACCTACAAAAAAAAGCATTTAAGGAATTTAAAATTAGTAATTGCTAAGCAACTTTAGATAATTAGAGGCCAGTGGTGGCTCGTGACTAAAAATTCTAGGGGTGCTGTCTCTAAGAATGGGTTGAAATAATTACTGAAATAAAAGGATGAGCATTGAGCAATGAATAAAAGTTTCAAAAGTTATTGAAAAAGTTATTCAGTGAGCTCATCCTTGATTTCAATTGTAAATAAAAAATTTAGGGGTACTGCAGTTCCGCAGTGCCTACCAACGAGCCGCCACTGTTAGAGGCTATAAAGGAATAAATTCAATAGTTTGATTAGAAATAGCAAATGGCAACGTTTATAGAAATACTATAAAAACCATGGTAGAATTGGCTCAATAAAATATGATGATAGGATGTTTGAAAAAATAGTTGTTTGGTATTTTTATTAAATATTTTAACTTTTCTGCCGAGGAAAATGTGGATAATTTCAATTTTGATTCTTTACATTTAAACTCGAGCATTTTTGATGGGATTCATGTAAGAAAGAATGATGATAGGTATGTAATTGGTGTATTGAAACCAAATAAAGATGATGCTCCTGACAAAATTTATGCTAGAATTCTTAGGGAATGGAGGATACTTAGCTGAGGCAATAATATTCTTATTTGTTAGGCCTATTAATTATGCAGAGATAACTGATGATTGGAAAAAAGCAAATGTAGTACTCATTTACAAGAAGGGTAGTAAAAAGGAGGTATGAAACTATAGGCCTGTTTTATCTAACATCATTGAGTAGAGTTTGTAATTGATCAGGTTGATAATAGACATGTAGATATTTATACCTCTGACTAAAAATTTTGGAGGGGCCATACTGGATTGTATTTGTTTGTCCATTGGTCACATTTTCATGTCCAGGCTATAACTTTGAACCATTTAACATAGATTGATGAAACTTTGTACAGTACATGCATGAGTGATCATGAGATGATGTGTATTTACAAAGACTTAGTTCACAAATAGAAGTCAAACTGGAGGTCAATACCATAACTTTTGTACTGCTCTATATAGATTAATGAACTTTACACACGTAGATCATCACAAGGGTCAGGTCTCTCTGTCGAAGGTCAAATGGACATTCACTAAACATAATTGTCCTTGACCCAAAACTTTGGGCCATATTGGATTGCAATTTCTGCGTTTCATTGTTTTTGTCTTCTACAGAATATAGAAGTGTTGGCCCCATCAGGAATTGCACTCAGAAGTGTTCATGAGGAGTGGAGCTTCCTTATTCCCATTTTTTTCAGTCAAGAACAACTTTGGGGACACTGTCCTTACGATTGAAGGGCCTCTGCGGTGATGTGGAATTTAAAGTAAGAATGGAGCATATTTCATTACTTCATGGTATTAACTGTGTATGCATAAAGGAAAGTGTTTTGGCTACAAGAATTTTTTTTAATTAGCCAACTGAATTGTAACTTAATGTTACAAGGGTCTTTTGTGTAAACATCTAAAACTGAATAGGGTCTCTGCCAAGTACTATGGAAATGTTAAGAATGAATTTTGATTGCAGAGATTGTAAACTTAAATTTTGGTGGAAGTTACAAGAATGTATGAATAATTATGATGATAAGCCTTATTGGCTGGATATAAATCCCAGAACATCATACTTGCCTGCATCATTCTAGATTTTTATCTGCAAAAGTAGTTGGAGATAGGTCATACTTTTTTTTTTTTTTTTTTTTTACCTTGATTAGACCCCTTTCTAGGCCCTTGGGTGTGGGAGGTAGTTGCTCTGCACCCCTGTCGCTTTTCAACCAAACCCAATCCCTGTCCCTGCCATCTTTCACCGTGTGTTGGATGAGAGTGGCCGCCTTTTAGGCATGGGGACTGGGTATGGGTGTATCTCCCCTGTGTGACATCTATTGGCGGTGGGACCGAGTGTGCCCACGATTCGCCTTTCCCTTGTTGGAGTCGGTGGTGGCTGGATGCGTGCGGGGGATGAAGTTTTCTTTTTGTTTGCTATGGCTACTTCTCCCCCTCGGCTTAAGACTAAGTACTGCTTCTCATTCTCGGACTACTACTCCTCTCAACACTCGGATGGTGGGCAACCAGGCCCTCGAGTCCTCTACCACTGGAAGACCGCATCCTGATGGGGTTGACCCCCCCCCTCTGGAGCAGGGGTCTCGCCCCAGCCCACCTCAGCCGCCTTCGGACAAGTCGAGTTCCACCCAGGACTTGCCCCCCAAAACCCGGCTTCTTGCTCTCCCCATATGCCCCCCTCACCCGCCGTCGGTCCTCCTCCCCACGGAGAGAGCCCTGCGGCGGACGTGGAAGCAGGCATTCACGGCCATCCTATCGACCGTTGGATATCCCAGTCCACTTCGATGCTACAGCCTCCCTCTCCCTTCCAAGTATCCACAAATTCCTGGTGATCCGGCCTACCTCTGGGTCCCTCCGACCAACTCTGAACGGACGTTCCAGGCGATCCGAACCCACAGCAACTCCAGCCGCTATGATGTACTCTCACAGAGGGATGGCTCCCTTCTCATAAAATCATGCTCAGCCACAGAGACAAAAGCCCTACTCTCCCTCACTGAGGTCCTTGGATGCTCGGTGTCCGTTTCCCCACACCCTCGCCTGAACCAGAGTCAAGGTACTATTTACGCCGCCCGCCTATTGTCGATCACAGTGAACGAGCTCCTGGAGGACCTCGCACCCCAGGGAGTCACTAAGATTTATCGCTTCACATCCCGACAGGGAGGCGCCCCCTCCCCCACCCCGCGTCTGCTCCTTACTTTCAATACCTTAGTCCCTCCCGACCGCATTGTATGGGGTATGGGAGACCGCGCGTCATGCGAGTTTTCTGTCCGCCCATACATCCCAGACCCGACCCGTTGCTTTAAATCCAACAAGTTTGGACACGTTAGTTCCGTTTGTCGGCAGCAGCATCAACTGTGTTCATTGTGGACAAATCGCTCACCCTGACAGATGCCCCAACACACCCAAATGCTCCAATTGTGAAGGCGCACACCCCTCTTCATCCCGCGAATGCCTTTTTTTCAAGTTCGAGAAGGAGGTCCGAGGCCTGCAGGTAACGGACCTCCTTAGCCCCCGTGAGGCACGAGACAGGGTGCGGAGTCGGGAGGTGAGGCTGGGGGTGTCTTACGCCGCTGCTCTCGGCACGCCGCCCTGGCCTGCCGCTGAAACCCCCCTCGACCACTGCTCCTTATCCCTCCCAAAGAATCCTCGCAGGACCCGACGGTCTCCTGTCCCCCCCCACCATCCCTTCTCTCCACGCACCACACCTGCCACAAATCCCCCAAGAGTCTAGGACCAGGACACCCAGGCCCCATCCACCTCATATCCTGCCTCCCAGTACTCTCTGCACACGCCCGAACCTACCGCCCGGAGCAAGCCGACGAGGCGGAGACGCCGGAGCGAGTCGCCAGACCCTCCGGCCTTTCAACGTGTCTCTCCCTCTTCCCCTAGAACTAAGAAGACGGCTCGGACCCTCACACCGCCCACTACGTCTACAAGTCCATCTCTCCCCACCGCGAAGTCCCACCACTCTACCCCCACAGACTCTGACAATAGTTGCCGAAATCATGACCCGCCCCCCACGACGAGACCCAATTTGAACAATATCCTCTCCCCGAGGATCCAGTGGATGCGGCCCTGGCGCAGCTACACGGTGTGACCGAGGGGAGCTCGGCCGCGCCCATGAGTCTCATGGATCTGCCCTTGCCTCCTGGTGCCATTTTTCCACCCCTCCACGAGACCACTCTGGTTCACCTCCTTCCACCCCACATCCCCGGCCCCCTCCTTGTCAGCCACCCTGAGTACGCCCTCCCTCCCACCCGCCCGGTCCTTCTGGTACCCCCTATCGCCACCTAGGGTCCGCCGTGAGACCCCGGACAGGCGGGGAGCGCCACTTTGGAAGTAAAGTGCCCCCTCCTGGCCCGACACAGAAGCCCGCAAAACACTTCTGACCCTCTCAGCCCACGACGTTCCCTGACTGCCGTGATCCACGCCTCCGGTCTCGCTCGGCCGACTCGACCCCGCAACCTCCGCGGGATCGACTGGCCGACCGATTCCTTCCCTGGTGAACGGTAGATAGCCAGCCATGCTCCTGACCCATCCTTCACCTTCGCGAACTCCAGATCTCCCTTCACACTCCAACCTCCTAGCACCTACACCTTTACCCATCCCCCTTCATCAACTAATGGATCCCCCGAAAACCACAATAGTACACTGGAACTGCAGAGGAATATTCGCGAACTATGAAGGCCTTAACTCCTTGATTGCCACTTCCCGTCCGGTGTGTGTCTGTCTCCAGGAGCTAATCCTGGGGACCAGGCCCATGCCCTGCCCTACTGGATTTCCTGCATCGCCACCCCGTCCTACCTGCACTCGAAGGGGGCTGCCATTCTCATACACCACGCAGTCCCCTTCCACAATCTCTCTATCCGGTCCCCGTACAGGTGATTGCCGCCCGGCTCTCCCTGGATAGACAGTACACCGTCTGCTCAATCTACCTCCCTCCCCACGCTCAAGTCTCCCGCGATGACCTGGTGGAAGTCGTACAACAACTCCCCAGGCCCTTTCTACTACTGGGCGATTTCAATAGTCGCCACCCCTTGTGGGGCGACACACACTCCACCTATATGGCCCCAACCCTGATTATGTCATGACCGAGCTCTCCTTCGAGTGCCTCAATGATGGCTCTCCTACATTCTACCATGCCACCACCTGCACTCCATCCTGTATAGACCTGTCCCTCGTTTCGACTGATGCCCTCCTAGATTTCACATGGCAAGTCCTCCAAGAGGACTATGGAAGTGACCATTTCCCCATTCAACTCACGCTCAATCGACCCGACCAGACTGTTCGGGTACCGGTAAGGTGGATTACTACCAACGCGAATTGGGCCCGCTTCCGCGACAACATATACAACCCTTACAACTGCCCACTTCCCATCCATCGACGAGTGCATCGCATATTTCGAGTCCGTCGTAGCGGCTGCAAGCACTAGCATCCCGATCCTCCGCCTACCCCCGCGCCCGACGGGTGCCTTGGTGGACCCCGGAGTGCGCGGAGGCCGTGCGCGCCAAGAAGAAGGCTACTCGGCGCTTCTACCGGACGCGACTCCCCATCCATCGCACGGAGATGCAGCGGGCCAGGGCCATCGCCCGCCGCACAATGAAGACAGCGCGCCGAGCCTCTTGGCGTGCCTTTGTGTCCGGCATCACCGCCACCACACCTTCGGCTACCATCTGGAAGAAGGTACGGGGTGTCGAGAGGCGACATGTCCCCTCCCGACCCCCGGTCCTCCGGACTAACGACGGACTCCTATACGAGCCCAAGTCGGTGGCAAACCACCGCTTCTACCTTCGCCGCCGTTTCTTCCTCTGCAGTCGTTCCGTACCCGCCCCTAACATAGCCCCTCTCCACCGTCCATAGACAGCACCTACAACCGATTGTTCACCATGCGTGAACTACAGGCGGCACTGGCCTCTCGACGATCCCCTTGTCCCGGTCCGGACGGTATTCCGTACGGCATGATCCAGCACATCCACACTACCTTACAAATTTTCCTGCTAGACCTATACAATCGCATATGGATAGAGGGCGCCTTCCCCTCCAGGTGGAAGGAGGCCCACGTCATCCCTATCCCCAAACCCGGCAAAGATTCCCTGGACCCCCAAACTACAGACCAATCGCCCTGACGTGTTGTGCCTGCAAAATCCTTGAAAAAATGGTCGCTACGCGATTATCGTTCGTCCTTGAAAATAGCAATTCCTTCCCGGCTACCCAGTCCGGCTTCAGACAATTCCGCTCCACCACTGATCCCCTCCTGCTCCTCAGCCGAGACATACAGGATGCCTTCGACAATGGACAGTTCGTACTGTCAATTTTTTTCGATATTCAGAAGGCCTATGACACCACCCGTCGAGCAATGATCCTTAGTCAGCTCCGACATCTAGGCCTCGTCGGAGCCATGCCGACCTTCATCAGGGGCTTCCTTTCCTCCCGAACCTTTAAAGTCCGGGTGGGCTCAGTCCTCTCTGACACCTTCGTGCAGGAGGACGGGGTCCCACAGGGAAGCATCCTCAGTGTTCTCTGCTTCTCCGTCGTCATGAACACTGTCTCAAAATGCCTTCCACCCACCATCCGCTCTTCCATCTACGCGGATGACCTTGCGATCTACTTCGCAGGGCGAGAACCGTCCGTCGTTCAACGGCAAATGCAGCTCGCCATCTACCGGGTGGAAAGGTGGGCGACGTCGGTGGGTTTCCGCTCTCCACCCAAGTCCAAGTGTATGCTCTTCAGTAGAAGAAGACCCACAACCCTTCCTCTTCCCTCTGTCACATTATACGGCAGTCCTCTTGAGGTGGTACCCTCCACGCGTTTTCTGGGCATGACCCTAGACCGACGGCTCAACTGGGTTCCCGCACCTGAAGCAATCCCTTCGACGCCCCTCGCTCTCCTGATCACCTCTCCCACACCACATGGGGTGCAGATCGACGCTCTCTTCTTCGCCTTTACACTTCCATGGTACAGTCGAAGCTGGACTATGGTAGTGCAGTTTACGGTTCAGCCTCCAACGCCCGCCTCCGTATCTTGGACCCGGTACTTAATAGAGGCCTCCGCCTCGCCACCGGTGCTTTCCGCTCCTCCCCCCTCCTCCACGTGGACTGCATTATCTCCCTCTCGCCCTCCGACGGGGTCTACTCCTCATGAGGACATACCTCCGTGCACAGAGGCTACCTTATTCGCTTCTGGGCACGGCGGTTTCTGAACTACCACCCAGGGACGGAGCTGGCACTTCACTGAAGTGGTCCGCTCTTTCCTTGACTTTTCAGCATGCCCGCCCCCTCAGTTATCCCCATTTCATACAGCATCTACCCCCCCTGGCTCCTCACCCCTATCAAGTTCTGCAAGGACCTGTGTGTCCTACCGAAGAATTCCACGAGCGCCACGGTATACAAGTCACTTCCGTGAACACGCAACCCAACACCCGGACGCAGTCGCCATTTATACAGATGGTTCCCGTTCGGAGGCTGGTGCGGCGGCCTCAGCGGTGATTCTGTCCCAGCCGCTTTCCCGAGGCGTCAGCCTGCACCGCGAGGCCTTCGTTTTCTCGGCGGAACTTTTCGCGATTACGGAGGCCCTCGACATTGTGCGCACTCACTCTGCTCCTTCGTCATTTATTCAGATTCCCAAAGCGCACTCCTCTCCCTAGAAAGATTTAAACCTCCTCACCCGCTCGTCTGTACCATCCAGCAAACCTTCCACTTTTTAACGGCCTTCCGACACAAGACAGTCGCCTTCTGCTGGGTCCCGGCTCATGTCGGCATCCAGGGTAACGAGGAGGCGGACCGCACGGCAAAGACGGCCTGCTCACTGCCGGCCTCCTCCCGACCCCTCCCCTTCTCCGACTTCTTCCCGACTCTCCGCTCCCACTTCCGCTCCATATGGCAACGGGAATGGGACCAGGCCACACAAAATAAACTCCACAGGATCAAACCACAAATAGGATACTGGGCCTCCTCATTCCACCGGTCCCGCCATAAAGAAGTGATTCTAGCCCGTCTCCGCCTAGGCCACACCCGCATCACCCACGGACACCTTATGGCGAAATCGCCAGCCCCGCTCTGCCCTACCTGCCATGCCCCTATCACTGTCATACACCTCCTGGTGGAATGCCCAAACCTGTCCGCTCTTCGTCGCAGGTGTTTCCCTCTCTTGTCCGAAAATCCCATACCCGACCGTCTACGCTCCATACTCGCCGAAGGCCCCCACTTTTCAACAGAAGCGATTTTCCTCTTCCTCACTCACTCCCCTCTGCTCCATCGCGTCTAAGACCATACCCCTCGTACCCACTGTCCAGCAACCGACCCTTACTCACCCCCTTACTCACCCCCTTACTCACCCCCTTACTCACCCCCTTAGTCTACCACCCTAAACTCAGTAACACCACCCACCACCCACCCCTGCCTCCGAGATATGTACCGCTTTCTGTAGGTACGAATCGGCGGTAAATTAAAGAAAAAAAAAAGTCATGCGCACATTCTCATGGTAGGAAGAATATTTTTTTATTTTTTACCATAAAAGAAAAGAGGAAATTTCTTATGAACATTGTCACAAATGTACAGGGTGGTTCTAAAGTCCCTATCTATTTTGCTGAAATGATATTTTTATTTTATTTTCTGGAGGCCATCGATGATGGATGTATAAGAACGCGTGATTGAGTAAACTACGTATCCAAGGGAAGTGCAAAGAAATTCGAGAAAAATTCGAAAGAAGATTTCACCAAACAAAGCAATTCGCGAGCTGGTCAATAAATTTAAAAGAACAGGATCTGTTCATGATGAGGCAAGATCTGAACGTCCAGGTAACGCTCAAGAAAATGTCGAACTCGTAAGAAATGTCTTTGAAACAATCCTAGAATCTCAACTTGCACAGCATCATGTAGACTGAGCATACCAAACACGACTGTTCTAAGGATTTTAAAATAAACATTAAAAAGGAAAAGTTACTATGTTGAAGTACTACATGAGTTACATGAAGAGTATTACCCAAGACGAGCCGCCATGTGCACACAGTTGACTGAAAAAATTCATACCGAGAACTTAAACTACATTCTCTTCAGCGATGAGGCGACATTCTACGAATGGGGGAGAGATTCTCCTAAAGTTAAAGTCTGTTTGGGTATAACAAGATCGAAGACTTACGGACCTTTTATCTTTGCAGAAGCTACGGTAACAGGGCCAATTTATCTTGACATGCGTCAGCAGTTTCTTCAACCCCAGTTTCGTTCAGATGGCATTCTCGACACTGTTGTCTTTCAACAAGATGGAGCTCCATGTCACAATGCAAACATCGTTCGGGCGTACCTTGATGAGCTCTTACCAAATCGGTGGATTGGACGTGGTGGAAACAGGGCCTGGGCAGCACGATCTCCATCGATATATTAGACTTCTTTGCGTGGGGCTCTATAAAGTCTAAGATTTATAAAACGAGAGTTACAGACCCGCATTGTCGCGGCAGTCGCTAAAATAGCCCCAGAGATCTCGAGAATGTGTTCCGCAATGCAGTGGACAGATATGAGATTTGCAGATACATTGATGGTGCTCACGTCGAATCTAAAACCCAAGTTCGATAAATAAATATACATCTAATTGTGTCACTACATTTTTATCCTAAAATACTATTATTTCAGCAAAATAGATAGGGAATTTTGGACCATCCTGTACAGTATTTGTGAATAATGAACCACCTTAGTTTTCTGATATTAAATCGCGTTTCTATTAAAAATCAACGAGTGTATTTTTGATATATAAATTCTAAGGCTTAAGGATGCCATTTCTCTTTGATTTAATACACTGTAACTAAAATGTGTTTTAAGGCTGCAAATTAGTTTGGTATGAGTTGGCTGAAGATGACTTGTTTTTAGGTAATGTCGTCAGATGGGGGTGACGCAAGTTGGAAAGATATCGAAGCAGTGGACTGGAATGCTACGAGAAATTTTCACAGGCGCTGATCACTTTGGAGTCACCTTCCCAATAGATTTGGATGTTCGCTCTAAAGCCGTTCTCATTGTGAGTGCTGAGTACAGTCAGTTTAATTATCATTCAAATTTATAAAATTGCCCCGTTTATAAAGAAACTAGTTTAATTAGTGTGATGCTTTGCAGTAATTGATTATTGCTCTTCTTTTTTTCCAGGTTTTAGGTTCTTCGAGAAGAAAATTTAAGAAATGGATTTCTACGTGTTCAGTGAATCTCTCTTCAGTCTTGATTTCTCTGCGCAGGAAAAGACGAGCATTAAAATAAAGAGTATATATATATATATATATATATATATATATATATATCGTAAAGAACGACGCTTGTATAGGAGATATTCCGCGCAAGACGAGAAAGAGAAAACAACAAATGAAAAAATGAAGTACCACCTGGGAATCGAACCGGGATCTTCCGATTGCCGGGTCAGACGCGATAACCACTACACCATGGACTCCACTCTTCCAAATGCCGTAATTCCTCTACATACTCGCAGAAACCAATGCCCCAAGGGGGCACCTCCCGCTTGCCGTAACATTATACATTCAACTGCAAAGAACACGCAGTATAAATAACGTAAAGAACGACGCTTGTATAGGAGATATTCCGCGCAAGACGAGAAAGAGAAAACAACAAATGAAAAAATGAAGTACCACCTGGGAATCGAACCCGGGATCTTCCGATTGCCGGTCAGACGCGATAACCACTACACCATGGACTCCACTCTTCCAAATGCCGTAATTCCTCTACATACTCGCAGAAAACCAATGCCCCAAGGGGGCACCTCCCGCTGCCGTAACATTATATACATTCAACTGCAAAGAAACACGCAGTATAAATAACGTAAAGAACGACGCTTGTATAGGAGATATTCCGCGCAAGACGAGAAAGAGAAAACAACAAATGAAAAAATGAAGTACCACCTGGGAATCGAACCCGGGACTTCCGATTGCCGGTCAGACGCGATAACCACTACACCATGGACTCCACTCTTCCAAATGCCGTAATTCCTCTACATACTCGCAGAAACCAATGCCCCAAGGGGGCACCTCCCGCTTGCCGTAACATTATATACATTCAACTGCAAAGAACACGCAGTATAAATAACGTCTTGCGCGGAATATCTCCTATACAAGCGTCGTTCTTTACGTTATTTATACTGCGTGTTCTTTGCAGTTGAATGTTATAATGTTACGGCAAGCGGGAGGTGCCCCCTTGGGGCATTGGTTTCTGCGAGTATGTAGAGGAATTACGGCATTTGGAAGAGTGGAGTCCATGGTGTAGTGGTTATCGCGTCTGACCGGCAATCGGAAGATCCCGGGTTCGATTCCCAGGTGGTACTTCATTTTTTCATTTGTTGTTTTCTCTTTCTCGTCTTGCGCGGAATATCTCCTATACAAGCGTCGTTCTTTACGTTATTTATACTGCGTGTTCTTTGCAGTTGAATGTATATAATGTTACGGCAAGCGGGAGGTGCCCCCTTGGGCATTTCTGCGAGTATGTAGAGGAATTACGGCATTTGGAAGAGTGGAGTCCATGGTGTAGTGGTTATCGCGTCTGACCGGCAATCGGAAGATCCCGGGTTCGATTCCCAGGTGGTACTTCATTTTTCATTTGTTGTTTTCTCTTTCTCGTCTTGCGCGGAATATCTCCTATACAAGCGTCGTTCTTTACGTTATTTATACTGCGTGTTCTTTGCAGTTGAATGTATATAATGTTACGGCAAGCGGGAGGTGCCCGACCGGCAATCGGAAGATCCCGGGTTCGATTCCCAGGTGGTACTTCATTTTTTCATTTGTTGTTTTCTCTTTCTCGTCTTGCGCGGAATATCTCCTATACAAGCGTCGTTCTTTACGTTATTTATACTGCGTGTTCTTTGCAGTTGAATGTATATAATGTTACGGCAAGCGGGAGGTGCCCCCTTGGGGCATTGGTTTCTGCGAGTATGTAGAGGAATTACGGCATTTGGAAGAGTGGAGTCCATGGTGTAGTGGTTATCGCGTCTGACCGGCAATCGGAAGATCCCGGGTTCGATTCCCAGGGTACTTTCATTTTTTCATTGTTGTTTTCTCTTTCTCGTCTTGCGCGGAATATCTCCTATACAAGCGTCGTTCTTTACGTTATTTATACTGCGTGTTCTTTGCAGTTGAATGTATATAATGTTACGGCAAGCGGGAGGTGCCCCCTTGGGGCATTGGTTTCTGCGAGTATGTAGAGGAATTACGGCATTTGGAAGAGTGGAGTCCATGGTGTAGTGGTTATCGCGTCTGACCGGCAATCGGAAGATCCGGGTTCGATTCCCAGGTGGTACTTCATTTTTTCATTTGTTGTTTTTCTCTTTCTCGTCTTGCGCGGAATATCTCCTATACAAGCGTCGTTCTTTACGTTATTTATACTGCGTGTTCTTTGCAGTTGAATGTATATAATGTTACGGCAAGCGGAGGTGCCCCCTTGGGGCATTGGTTTCTGCGAGTATGTAGAGGAATTACGGCATTTGGAAGAGTGGAGTCCATGGTGTAGTGGTTATCGCGTCTGACCGGCAATCGGAAGATCCCGGGTTCGATTCCCAGGTGGTACTTCATTTTTCATTTTTGTTTTCTCTTTCTCGTCTTGCGCGGAATATCTCCTATACAAGCGTCGTTCTTTACGTTATTTATACTGCGTGTTCTTTGCAGTTGAATGTATATAATGTTACGGCAAGCGGGAGGTGCCCCCTTGGGGCATTGGTTTCTGCGAGTATGTAGAGGAATTACGGCATTTGGAAGAGTGGAGTCCATGGTGTAGTGGTTATCGCGTCTGACCGGCAATCGGAAGATCCCGGGTTCGATTCCTAGGTGGTACTTCATTTTTTCATTTGTTGTTTTCTCTTCTCGTCTTGCGCGGAATATCTCCTATACAAGCGTCGTTCTTTACGTTATTTATACTGCGTGTTCTTGCAGTTGAATGTATATAATGTTACGGCAAGCGGGAGGTGCCCCCTTGGGGCATTGGTTTCTGCGAGTATGTAGAGGAATTACGGCATTGGAAGAGTGGAGTCCATGGGTAGTGGTTATCGCGTCTGACCGGCAATCGGAAGATCCCGGGTTCGATTCCCAGGTGGTACTTCATTTTTCATTTGTTGTTTTCTCTTTCTCGTCTTGCGCGGAATATCTCCTATACAAGCGTCGTTCTTTACGTTATTTATACTGCGTGTTCTTTGCAGTTGAATGTATATAATGTTACGGCAAGCGGGAGGTGCCCCCTGGGGCATTGGTTTCTGCGAGTATGTAGAGGAATTACGGCATTTGGAAGAGTGGAGTCCATGGTGTAGTGGTTATCGCGTCTGACCGGCAATCGGAAGATCCCGGGTTCGATTCCCAGGTGGTACTTCATTTTTTCATTTGTTGTTTTCTCTTTCTCGTCTTGCGCGGAATATCTCCTATACAAGCGTCGTTCTTTACGTTATTTATACTGCGTGTTCTTTGCAGTTGAATGTATATAATGTTACGGCAAGCGGGAGGTGCCCCTTGGGGCATTGGTTTCTGCGAGTATGTAGAGGAATTACGGCATTTGGAAGAGTGGAGGTCCATGGTGTAGTGGTTATCGCGTCTGACCGGCAATCGGAAGATCCCGGGTTCGATTCCCAGGTGGTACTTCATTTTTCATTTGTTGTTTTCTCTTTCTCGTCTTGCGCGGAATATCTCCTATACAAGCGTCGTTCTTTACGTTATTTATACTGCGTGTTCTTTGCAGTTGAATGTATATAATGTTACGGCAAGCGGGAGGTGCCCCCTTGGGGCATTGGTTTCTGCGAGTATGTAGAGGAATTACGGCATTTGGAAGAGTGGAGTCCATGGTGTAGTGGTTATCGCGTCTGACCGGCAATCGGAAGATCCCGGGTTCGATTCCCAGGTGGTACTTCATTTTTTCATTTGTTGTTTTCTCTTTCTCGTCTTGCGCGGAATATCTCCTATACAAGCGTCGTTCTTTACGTTATTTATACTGCGTGTTCTTTGCAGTTGAATGTATATAATGTTACGGCAAGCGGGAGGTGCCCCCTTGGGCATTGGTTTCTGCGAGTATGTAGAGGAATTACGGCATTTGGAAGAGTGGAGTCCATGGTGTAGTGGTTATCGCGTCTGACCGGCAATCGGAAGATCCCGGGTTCGATTCCCAGGTGGTACTTCATTTTTTCATTTGTTGTTTTCTCTTTCTCGTCTTGCGCGGAATATCTCCTATACAAGCGTCGTTCTTTACGTTATTTATACTGCGTGTTCTTTGCAGTTGAATGTATATATATATATATATATATATTACAGGGTGGGCCGTAAGTTTCCATACATAGGAAAAATAAACATTTTTATGGACAAACCATTTTTATTTATATAATATGCTCTACATGGTTGCCATTGTTTTGAAAACACATTTCAATACGTGTTCCCCACTGTTGATGAACGCATTAGCACAGTTGACGTTATGCTTGTAATGGCGTTGGTGATACGTTTCCTTTAGATGATTTATGTCTCGTATCTTTTCCTGATACACCATGGCCTTCAAGTGCCCCCAAAGATAGAAATCAAGGGGGGTGAGATCTGGGGATCTGGGAGGCCACTCCACAGGACCACGCCGACCAATCCAAGCATCCGGAAACTGCTGATCCAAATACCGACGCACGTATATATATATACCCCCTCGATTAGGTACTCCGGCTTGCCGGGCCGAGGGGCTCGTACACCTCGTGGTTGTTGAGGTTTCCTCAACTCCTCGCGGGGTGTGGGCGAAGAGTTACCTAGTTCCGTTTTTTTTTTTTTTTTTTTTTTTCCCTTCCATTTTCCCCCCCCTTTTCTTTTCTTTTGCCCCCTTTTTTTCCGTTTCTCCCGGAATTTCTTTGGTCTTGACTCGGTCCTGTGCCTCTGTCAATCGTAGTATCCCCCCCCCCTCTGTTTGTATTTGCAGTCTTGGGGTCATCAGGTGCAACCCGCCGGGGGCATCGCTCCGTGGCTGAGCCGTGCTCTGGGGACGGTTTGGGCGCCCGGACCGCTGCTGCGTCTGGATTGGGTCTTTGCTTGGCCCTGAACGGACAAATCTCCGTCGTGCCAATCGGCTGTTTTTAAAACGACAGTTAGGTTGGGGGGCGGGCTACCCGGGACGTTGGGGCCTGCGCTTTGAAGGATGCAGCGGCGGCTGGTGCATCGCCTTGGGTCCGAGGCTGCCGTTTTTTGTAAAAATACTGTTTATGGGTTCTATTACTAAACTTCACTCCCTCTTGTTGACGACTCTGGCCCGCCCTTGGATTTGGATCAGACTACTACTTCTGGTCGTTCAGCGGCCTCTGCCTCCGCTGGATTGACCCTCAAGCCGTATGGCCCCCTCTCGTCCTCTGCGGTGTCTGGCTCTCGTGGCGGTCGTAGGGCGGGGTCTTCGCGGCCCTTGTTCTCTCGCCCACTCTCCGTTACCGTTACACATGGACCTGTCTCTGCTGTCAATTTCTGTCCAGTGGACAGGTTCCTTGTTCTCCGCCCTTCCGCTGGCTCCCTTCCGGGCAACTCGGAACGGGTGTTTCAGCGCCTTAAGACGATAGGGGTTCCCTGTCGTTATGATATCCGCCCTCTGAGGGATGGGTCTTCTTTTGAAGTCCGTTCTTCGGGGGTGACGGGTCCCTTCTACAGTTGCAGAGTTTCTGTGACTCCCCATCCGCAATTGAATAGCTGTCAAGGCACCATTTTCGCTTCCCGTCTGCTGTCAATCCCGGTTGGCGAGTTGCAGGAGGATCTTGCACCCCAGGGGGTAACGAAGGTCTTCCGCTTTTCGTCGCGCCGGGATGGTGCTCTTACCCCGTCCGCTCGTCTGCTCCTGACCTTTGACTCCCTTGTGCCTCCGGCCCAGGTGTTCTGGGGCATGGGTGATCGCCGGTCGTGTGAGTTTCGGTGGGACCATATGTGCCTGACCCGGTTCGCTGCTTTGGCTGCAACCGGTTCGGCCATGTTAGCTCTGCGTGCCGCCGTGAGGGTAAGCTATGTGTCCGCTGCGGTGGGCCTGCGCACCCACCCCGTGCACGAAGCCCCGCGTTGCTCAAACTGTTCGGGGGGCCCACCCTTCCTCTTCCCGGGACTGTCCCGTTTTCAAGTTTGAATTTGAGGTGCGGTCCTTAAGGACTACCGAATTCCTTAGTGCGCGGGAGGCGCGCGATAAGATCCGTGACCGGGAGCCGCGGCGGGGTTGTCCTACGCTGCGGCTCTTGGCCCTGGCGGGCCCTCGGGCCCCTCCCGTGCTACCCCGGCGTCTACTGGAGTGGTGCCCCCCCTGGAAGTCCCGGGGGTTGGTGGTCCTCCTGGCGCCGCGGGTCCTTCTTGTTCCTCTGTCTCACTTTCTGACATCCCATCTGCTTCCCTGCCTACAAGTGCCCCTTCTCCCCCTCCGGCCTTGGGTCTGGATCCTTGCCTACTCGTCTCTCGGGTGGGGAGGGGGATGCCCCGAAGGAGAGGAGGAAGCGTCGCCGTGGTCGGAGTCCTACCGACCCGACCCTGATTGCTGCTCGCCTTGCTTCCCTTCTTCCCCGTCTTCACCGGAGGGGAAGCGGCGCGCTGTTCCTGATCCGCTCGGGACTTCCCCCCCCCCCCCTATACGGAGCGCTGGTGGGCGTCACCTCCCGGTGCCCCGACCAGTGTCCGGGTGTCGGTCGAGGTGCATTGCCCCATGACACCCTCGATTACTGACTCTGTTCCCATGATAGACCCGGTCGAGAGGGGCCTGGCCCTCCTTCATGGAGTCTCTCTCTCTCCGGCTCCTGCTGAGTGGTCGGGTCTCTCCCCTGGATCTACCTCTCCCACTTGTGGTCGACCTTTCCTCTCCCCCCCGTCAGTGCTTGTCTGGTTTGACGAGCCCTCGAACAGCTGGTTCCCCCCGGTCCCCTCTTGTGGGGAGTTGGGGGTTTCGGCTGGGCCCGACTCGTCGTCTCTCCCCCCGCCGGGAGAGCCCCCCTCTGACCTCCCTGTTCTACTCTCCACTTCTCGTCCTACTACGGGTGCAGCAGATGCGGAGTCGGTGGCCCCTACCCCCCCAGTTCTGGGTGAGTCGGGGAAACCGATTCCGTCCCTGGTTACGGACCGTTGAGTTTGCTGCTCAGCTTGGTCCGTGGCTATTTCGCTGTTTTCTCTGCCTCTTATAATGCCGCTTCCCCTTACAGTTCCATCTTGCATTGGAACTGTAGGGGGCTTTTAGCTTACTGGGAGAACCTTGCCTCCCTGCTGGAGAGCGAGCGGCCTTCCTTGTTTTGTCTCCAGGAGACTATCCTGGCTGCGCGGGGACTCCCTCGTCTCTCTGGATATGTTGGTTTCCCTTGCACCCGGATGAGCGCACACGCCGGCGGGTGCGGGCGATTACGTGCATCATTCGTTACCATCGCGTGGTGTGCCTCTTCGCACTTCCTTGCAGGCTGTGGCTGTGCGGCTCTTTTTAGATCGCCAGTACACTGCCTGCTCGGTTTATATTCCTCCTCATGACCCTCCTTCTCGCGACGCGGTTCGCGAATTGGTGCTGCAACTACCCCGACCGTTTCTCCTCCTCGGGGACTTTAACAGTCGCGACCCGGCTTGGGAGATGTTCGGTCGACTAATGTTGCTGGGATTTTACTCTCCTTAATGGAGGAACTTTCCTTTGCGTGTCTCAATTCCGGTGAACCTACTTACTTCCACGAACCCACGGGTTCATTTACCTGTATTGATCTCTCCTTGGTGTCCCTCGATGCCTTACTCGATTTTTCGTGGAAGGTGTTGGGGGACTCTTATGGCAGTGATCATTACCCAGTCTGTCTTGAGCCGGTCGGTCCGCAGCCGGGCGTTTCGTCTCGACCGAGGTGGTGCCTTGCGCGGGCTGACTGGCCATCTTTCAGAGCTCGTTCCGTCATTGTCCGTTCGGTGTTGAGCTTTGGCTCGGTGGATGAGAGCTTGGAGTTCTTCGAGCGGGTGGTGATGGGCGTCGCGGAAGACTGTATTCCTCGTTCTTCCGGTAACCCGCGGACTCGTAGCGTCCCGTGGTGGACTCCAGCATGTCACCAGGCGGTGTGCGAGAGGAAGAGGGCAACGCGCCGCTTCCACCGCACCCGGCGCGCGGGCCACTTGATTGAGATGCGGCGGGCGAAGGCTTTCGCCGCCGGACTCTCAAGTTGGCCCGTCGGGCCTCTTGGCGTGCTTTTGTGTCCGGCATCTCCTCATCTACCCCTTCTGCTGTGTGGCGGAAGGTACGTAGTATCGAGGGGAGGCCGGTCCCTGCTAGTCGCCCTGTCCTTCGGGACGGGGACGGCTTCCTTTCGGATCCTGCTGCTGTGGCTGATCGGCTGGCCGGTGCTTTTGCTGCGGTTTCCCGTTCGCCTTCGGCTGCGAATCGCCCTTTATCGGAGGTCACGTTCCCGCCCCCTGGGAACGAGCCCTATAACCATCTCTTTCCGATGCGGGAACTTCGGGCTGCTTTGGCAACCCGTCGTTCTTCCGCTCCTGGCCCTGATGACATTCCGTATGACTTTCTTCGGAATCTGCACCCGATGGCCCTGCACTTCTTGCTGGATCTTTTCAACCGGATGTGGGTTGAGGGGTCGTTCCCTTCCCGTTGGAGGGAGGCGATTGTGGTCCCGATACCTAAGCCGGGGAAGGATCCGGCGGAGGTGGCGGGCTATCGGCCTATTGCTTTGACGAGCTGCTTATGCAAGCTCCTCGAAAAGATGGTGGCCGTCCGACTTTCCTTTACACTGGAGTCGCTTGGGTTATGCCCCCCGACCCAGTATGGTTTTCGTCGATTTCGGGGTACTCTGGACCCCCTTCTCCTCCTTGGCCATGATGTACGGGAGGCATTTTCCCGCCGGAATCTTGTTCTGGCCGTCTTTTTTGACGTCCAAAAGGCCTATGACACGACCCGTCGGGAGTTGTCATGGACCGTTTGAAGTCTCTTGGTTTTGTGGGCTTTTTGCCCACGTTTCTTCGCAACTTCCTCTGCCGTCGCACTTTCCGCGTCCGTAATGGGGCGGCCCTATCTGCCCTGTATGTTCAGGAGGAGGGGGTGCCCCAGGGGTGTGTGTTGAGCGTCTCATGCTTCAACCTAGTTATGTCTGCCCTACCGGGAGCTCTTCCGCCCTCGGTGCGCTGTTCCATCTATGCAGATGATCTGGCTGTCTATGCCGCGGGGACGAGTCCCCCCCTCGTGGAGAGGCAAG
Source organism: Bathynomus jamesi (assembly GCA_023014485.1). Taxonomy (NCBI): domain Eukaryota; kingdom Metazoa; phylum Arthropoda; class Malacostraca; order Isopoda; family Cirolanidae; genus Bathynomus; species Bathynomus jamesi. The sequence goes on from JAJOZX010000150.1 coordinate 1,754,540, forward strand.
TCCAACTCGCGGTCAATCGGGTTGAACGCTGGGCGTCGTCGGTGGGCCTTACGTTGTCTTCTCCGAAGACTTCGTGTGTGGCCTTCCTTCCGTCGAGGAGACGGGATCCGGCGCCATCCCGGCCTTTAACCTTACACTCGGGGGTCAGCCTCTGGCCCTCGTTTCATCAGTACTCTTCTTGGGTATGGTTTCGACAGCCGTTTGAGCTGGGTTCCCCACCTTCGCCGGCTGCGCGAGTCGCGAGACGTACCCTGGATTTGCTGGGGCATCTGTCGCATACTACATGGGGCGCGGATAGGCGGACGCTCCTCCGTTTGTACGTGTCCCTGGTACAGTCCAAATTAGACTATGGGAGTGTGGTGTATGGCTCCGCCTCCCGCACGGCCCTTCGGATACTGGATCCGGTCCTCTCTAGAGGACTGCGCATGTCATCTGGCGCCTTCCGCTCCTCTCCGGTTGATAGTCTGCAGGTGGAGTGCGACATCCCTCCCTTGGAGGATCGGAGGTCGTTCCTCGTTGCTAAACACTATCTCCGGTTCCTCCGTCTTCCCACCTCTCCTCTGTTCCAGGTGGTTGAGAGGGCGTTCTGCCGGGATGGGGGTTGGTATTTCACCGACACGGTGACCTCCTCCTCGATGGTATGGGCACTCCCCCTCCATCCGTTATACCGGTCTCTTTCAGTGGTGTTGCACCTTGGGAGAGCACCCCTGTTGCGTGCTGTAGAGCGTTGCGCCCCGTTCGCAGGACCGAGTCGGACTCTGCCTTGCTTCGGTCTCTTTTCCTTCAGCATGCGGCGTGTCACTCTGCATGTGTTGCGATCTTCACGGATGGTTCGAGGTCGTCGGGGGGCGTTGGATCCGCGGCTGTTCCCCAGTCGTCTGTCCTTGCTCCCCGATGTACCCGTCTCCCTGATGAGGCTTCCGTTTTTACGGCGGAGCTCTATGCCATTCTGAGCGCTCTGGAGGTGGTGCGGGAGCATCCGGATGGGTCGTTCGTCATCCATTCGGATTCCCGCAGTGCCCTGGATGGCCTGGAGTGTTTTGACTCTGTCCACCCGCTGGTCCGACGAATCCAGCTACTGTACCATACTCTTGTCGCTTTCGGTGGCAAGGAGGTGGTATTTTGCTGGGTCCCAGCACATGTTAACGTGGCTGGAAATGAGGCTGCCGATCGAGCTGCCCGTTCCGCGTGCCGACTGCAGGTTTCACCTGTGTCCCTCCCTTTTTCTGATTATATCCCTGGCTTCCGTAGGTTTTTGCGCTCCCGGTGGCAGAGTCGCTGGGATGGCGCTACGGACAACAAACTTTGCAAGATTAAACCCAAGTTGGGATGTTGGGCCTCTTCCTTCCATCGGTCGCGCCATAAGGAGGTGGCTCTGGCCCGCCTCCGTATTGGCCACACCCACCTGACCCATGGCTATTTGATGGCCGGGGATCGGGTGCCCCGATGTCCCAATTGTGACGTCCTCCTTACAGTTGCCCACCTTCTGGTGGAGTGTCCGCTTTACTCTGCGCTGCGCGCAGAGTATTTTCCCTTTTTGGAGAACGTTGGGCTTTGTGATAGGCTTGGCGCTCTTCTGTCTGAAGGTTCCTACTTTTCGATAACCGGGTTGTTCTCCTTCCTCTTTCGCTCCCGACTTCTTTACCGGCTGTGACCCCACTATGATCTTTTTGCTTTTCCCCCCCTCCTCCCCCCCCCCCCCCCCGTCTATTGTTCATTTCCGTTAGTTGTTCCATACTCTTCGTTCTGTGTTCGCTCTGCTATCCACCTTTCTTTTGGTGGCCATGAGCGGTCATTCTTTGAAACAAAAAAAAAAAAAATATATATATATATATATTTTTTTTTTAAGTTCAGGAAGAACCGATTCGCCTCTATTTAAAAGGGCATATCTCAGCGGAAAAACAAAGAAAAAGGGAGAGGAAAGACAGAGGAAAAAGAAAGGGTGGAGGGGACAGTCGAAGTGGAAAAAGACCAAGGATGACAAGGACTGCAGGGTCGAGCCCCATCATCCTTGGGTGCTAGGGCCGGGAGGGCGCACGTGAAACCTCCAGGAACAAGCACGTACAAACGAGCACAAAGAGCACTCAAGAGCATGAGCTTAGAACCCCCTTGCGGGGATATATATATATATATATATATATATATATATATATATATATATATATATATATTATGATACACACAGACAGTGCATGGAACAAGGAACTCTTCTGGGATAATTAAATCCACTATAGTCCGAATAAGTAATGGTAAATGACAAATACCATAGTTTTTCTTTTTCATGATGCTAGCCCGACGTGGGCAACGGGTCACTCGCAAAGAGGTCCCATAAATATAGCTTCCCTCACCAGCTATCTGCAAAGCAGACAGGATCCAGCTTTGGGACATGGATCTACGGTTTAAAGCACCTAGCCATGCTACATTTAGAACCTCAATATAAGCAAAAGACTCGCTGCCTTCACGTCAGATTGAATGCATCAAAGAAAAAGAAAAAGGGGTAACTATTATTATCATAAAAAACTCAGGGGACCATTCTGAGTTCATTCCCATCTTGAAACGGACATGTTATGTGCCTTGAAAAGTGGACGCTCAATTCTGCCAGTTGAGGTTTAAGTTTTGGTTTTTGGCTAAAAATATAATAGTTACCCCTTTTTCTTTTTCTTTGATGCATTCAATCTGACATGAAGGCAGCGAGTCTTTTGCTTATATTGAGGTTCTAAATGTAGCATGGCTAGGTGCTTTAAACCCTAGATCCATGTCCTAAAGCTGGATCCTGTCTGCTTTGCAGATAGCTGGTGAGGGAAGCTATATTTATGGGACCTCTTTGCGAGTGACCCGTTGCCCACGTCGGGCTAGCATCATGAAAAAGAAAAACTATGGTATTTGTCATTTACCATTACTTATTCGGACTATAGTGGATTTAATTATCCCAGAAGAGTTCCTTGTTCCATGCACTGTCTGTGTGTATCATAAAAAACTCAGGGGACCATTCTGAGTTCATTCCCATCTTGAAACGGACATGTTATGTGCCTTGAAAAGTGGACGCTCAATTCTGCCAGTTGAGGTTTAAGTTTTGGTTTTTGGCTAAAAATATAATAGTTACCCCTTTTTCTTTTTCTTTGATGCATTCAATCTGACGTGAAGGCAGCGAGTCTTTTGCTTATATTGAGGTTCTAAATGTAGCATGGCTAGGTGCTTTAAACCCTAGATCCATGTCCCAAAGCTGGATCCTGTCTGCTTTGCAGATAGCTGGTGAGGGAAGCTATATTTATGGGACCTCTTTGCGGGTGACCCGTTGCCCACGTCGGGCTAGCATCATGAAAAAGAAAAACTATGGTATTTGTCATTTACCATTACTTATTCGGACTATAGTGGATTTAATTATCCCAGAAGAGTTCCTTGTTCCATGCACTGTCTGTGTGTATCATAAAACACTCAGGGGACCATTCTGAGTTCATTCATATATATATATATATATATATATATATATATATATATATATATATATATAAAGAACGACGCTTGTGTAGAAGAGCGTTCCGCACAAGATGAGGAGGGAGAACGAACAAATGAAAAATGAGGTACCACCCGGGAATCGAACCCGGGATCATCCGATTGCCGGTCAGATATACTACCCACTACACCATGGACCTCGATCAATCAGAAGTCGTAATTCTCTTACATACGAGCAGAAACCAATGTTGAAAATTGAAATTTTATGTTTTACCCCAAAGTAATTAACTTTAGAAGTGATAAATTTGCCTTCATTGTCAAACACCTAAAAATACAAGGCTAATACTTTTATTGCAAATTTTGTGCCTTTGTTAATATTAGTGTTTTAGTAATCTCAATTTGTTTTAAGTATAGTAACGTGTTTTATATTTTAGAACATATAACCTTCCACCCCCGCTGCGGGCTGTTGAGCTGTCTAAATAGTTCTTACTTCAAGTAATTCAGGGACCATTAATGTAGATCTTAAGTACAATTGATATTTACCTGACACAAACCTTCCTAACTATTTTATGAACAAGGCTCAAAATTAATTGCACTTTTAGACTAACAAAATCTACGAAATAGTTGCCCTCCCAGGACAAACCCCCCAACTTGGCTAAGCCACTGTTTTATACTTTGAATTTAAGGTATGATCCTATATAATGAATAGCGTTCCTTCCTTACTCAAAGTAATTGGGGCTTATTAAATATGTAATGTGTCCCCTATCATTGTATCAGGTTGTCATTTCTGAACTCTGTTTGGATTTGTTATCCTTCGCGAAGACTCCCTTTTATTTTGGAATCCCGTTTTGAGTTTATTTTTGTGATTACACGGTGCCTTTTATTCGAAAGAGAACTCTGGTTTTGTACAAATGACCATTTGGTTCATTAATCTTTTAGATAATCAATAATTAGGGTTTCCACCAGAATGGTAAACGCAGGAAAGTCGATGAAATTTTAAATTCTAGATAAGAAATTATCAAAGATTTTGAGTAATGAACCCTGAGTTTAAGAAAATATTTAAGAGTTCATAATTGCATTAGTACTGCATTTAATGGGAGGAAAATTTAAACAGGGTGATAAAAAAAAGTTGCCATTTAAATAAACCAATCATATTTTAATATTTCCTTACAGAAAATGGGAATAAATTTATCACACTTCAAAGTGCCACAGTTTTAACCTATTGAAATTGTGGCACTGAGTGATAAATTTCTATTTTCTGTAAGGACATTAATGTTCCATTTAAATGGTAAAAAATTTTGACCCACCCTGTATTTGTGACAAACAATGTTAAGGCGAACTTTGGTAGCTTTGCGTTATGTTTATTTTGCTCGGGGTACGGAGTGGTCAATGTCATAACACCGCTTCCCGTCGATCAGCGAAGTTAAGCGACATTGGGTAGGATAGTAGTTGGATGGGAGACCGTCCTCCGCGTCCAGACTATGTAGCGACACCTGGTTCGGGTGCCACATAAAACGGGGGGACCTACGGCTCTATTTTTTATGTAATGTAGTTACTGTAATCCTAGATTTTGTACTTGTTTCTTGTGATGTAATATTTCGACTTTGTATGGGAATGATTTTATATAAGAGTTGAAAGGTGGTGTCAAAATAAAAGGAAAATTCAACGTCGATGATTATGATTTGCATTCGTATTATATTTCTTACCTTTCTTACCAGGCGCCTGGTAGACCTAAAGCGGTCTGTCAATTGGGAGCCTTCGGACGAGACTACTACATGCCTCACGATCTCCACACATCAAGTTTGCCCGTTGGAGACTGATTCCACACTTCTCGACAGCACTCTTGATGTTATCCATCCATCGGATCTTGGGTCTTCCAACTGGTCTTCCGTTTTGAGGGGCCCATTCCAGCATTCTTCTTGCTGTCCTTTCCATCGGCATTCGTTGGACATGCCCGTACCATCTCAGTTGGTTCCTCTCAATACTCTCATTAACCGAAGTTACACCCAATCGCGTTCTTTTTTCAGTATTCCTTATTTTATCCAATCTACTTACTACTACTATCAATCTCAGGACCCTCATTTCAGCTGCTTGCAGTTTTCCCCTCGTCCTTGTGGTTAGGGCCCAAGTCTCGCTGCCGTATAGTAAGATTGGTTTCAATATTGTTGAGTATATATGCGTCTTTACCTTTTTAGGGATGTTTTGATCTTTCAATAGGGGGTACAGGAAGGAAACATTTCTGCTATATTTAGCAATTCTTTCATTCACCTCTGCATCCATACCCGCATCATTTGCTATCACACTACCGAGGTATTTAAATGTGTCCGTCTTTTTCATTTCCCTTCCCCCAACAAAGATTCAATCCTCGTTCGCTCCCCTCGTTACCACCATATATTCAGTTTTATCATAATTCATTTTCAGTCCATACTCCCTCAATCTCTCATCCCATCTCTGCATAATTCTCTCCAGGGATTGTGCTGTGTTAGTCCCAACAGCCACATCATCAGCATATCCAAAAATTTCTATTTCCTCTTCAATTTCCTCAGTTGTGTGTTCCATAACCCTGTTGATGTAGGCAATAAATAAAATGGGTAACAGAACACTCCCTTGTTTAACTCTTGTACTTACATCAAACCACTCCTCCGATCCCACCACCGTCCTCTGGGAGACCCTATAGGTTCTCATTACTGCTCTCAGAAGCTTGGGTGGCACTCTCCCTCAAAACCACCCACAGCTTCTCCCTGGGCACACTATCAAATGTCTTCTCCAGATCCAAAAAACATATGAAGCGGTCCAAATTGAATTCTCGGCTCTTAAGATATTGTCTTATGGCTGAAATTTGATCTATAGTACTCCGGCCTGCACGAAAGCCACGTTGATACTCCAGTAACCCAGGTTCCAGTATGTTTTGTATTCTATGTTCAAAATCCTTTCATATATTTCCTCTACAGAACACATCAAACATATGCCACGGTAGTTTTGACATTCCTGCTCACTTCCCTTCTTTTTATATATAGGACATATAATTGCTCTGCCCCATTCTGCCGGTACAATTCCCTGCGACCACACCACCCGGAAAATGCTTAGCAGCCAGTCCACAGCAGGATCACCAGCTGCTTTTAGTGTTTCTGTGACAATTGCATCCGGCCCGGGAGCTTTATTATTCTTCATCCTCTTTAGTGCTTGAATAACCACCTCTCTAGTGATCTGTCCCCGTCATGCTTCTCATGATTTACCGCTCCTCCCGTCTCACCTCATCATATTGGTTCTCGTTATTCAAAAGCTGTCTAAAGTATTCGTTCCAGCGTGCGGCCACCTCGCTTTTATCAGTGAGGACTTCACCATGTGCATTTTTAATCGCCACTGTTGTTTTCTTGCTTTCTCCATTTTTATACTTAGCCATACTATACAGTATTACAGTAACTTCTTCGAGCCTTGAAAATCTTCTAAGTCTCTACCTATTTTCTCCCACACAGAGCGTTTCGCTCTTCTTTTAATCTCGTTGGTGTGGTTTCTCATTTGGACATATTCTCGTATTCTTGCCTTGTTTGCTCATTTCTATCCTTAAGCCATCTCCTAAAAGCACGCATCTTATTTGTCACTGCCTCCTTTACCGTCTTTCTTTTTTGACCCTCCAACTACCCTTTCTCCAATCACCTCTCGCTTATTCCTTCCATCGTTCTCCTAAACTCAACCCAAACCACCTCCACTATTTCCGTAGCTACCCTTTGTCTGAAAGCCTCCTCAGTTCTAGTTCTAATCTCTTCAGTTTTTCTGGTATATTCTCCGTGCACACACTTCTCCTTCTAGGCTTTTTTATATTTTGTGGTAGTGGAAGCAAAATTTTGGCTTTAACAAGTCTATATCCGAGTCAAAAGACAGATGGTACTACTCTTACATCTTTCACCAATGACTTTTTATCCACCACAATAAAGTCTATCTGAGACTTCTTATCATAATTTCCGGTTCTACTATTCCATCCATACCACGTATAGAGATGTGATTCCTGGTGCTTAAAAAATGTTTTCATTATATTAAGAACATTTCTTGCACAAAAATTTACCAGCATTTCCCCTTCCAAATTTCTCTCCCCCGCACCAATTGCCCCGATCACGTCTTCATTTCCGTTTCGATCTCCACCTACATGGCCATTTAGGTCTCCCATCAAAATTCTTGGTCCATAAGGCAGCCCAGCTATCATTCCCTGAAGATCCTCATAAAAAGTTTCCTTTTCCTCCTGTGATCTTCCACTCTGCGGTGCATATTCCTGAATTACCGATAGTGTCTCCGTTTAGGCTCAGGGTCACTCCCATCAATCTCTCTTCATTATCACTCCAACAACATGTTCAGAAAATTGGGGGGGACAGTATAATTGCCACACCCGATCTGGTATCATCATCTCTGCCCTTGTATATGCACTTATAATCATTGTGCAGTACCTTGGTTCCTTCACCTTTCCATCTGGTCTCTGCGATTCCCATATGTATAGATTTCGATTCCATGAACTCAACTATTTCTTGCATTTATCTCTAAGTGTTCCGACATTTATTGTAGCAATCCAAAAGAAAGTCCGTTTTCGCGCCAAAGTCGTAACCGTGGTCCGTCCGTTCCGAGGCTCTCTGCATTGTACTTGAGCGAAAGAAAACCAGAGGCTTGCTAGGCCTTTCCTAACTTGTTCGAAACTACTAATTAGTACCTTCCGGATGCCTATTGCCCTCCGCAAGTTACAGAAATCTCCTTCCAGATTTCCAGGCAAACATTCCAGTCGGTTTAAGCTGCTACACCTCGACAAGGTTACGTAGTTTCTTGTCCTGGTAGGGTAAGGCTCCAGGACCGTAGCAGTCGTATTATATTATATGTTTAAAATCAGTCGGCTCAATCGCCTCTCGTGACTGATTCATACTTTTTACTAATGTTACAACATTTAGAAATGTTACTATTAAAAAAAGTAACGCTTGTTTGTGCCATGCATGGATAGGTTTAAGGTCTTCAAAGTAATTCCATTGTGATAAATACGTGCAAACTAGGACTGTGTGTGTGTTAAAATATTTAGTAGATACTCTAATGTGCTAATTTAGTTTAATACCGAACTTTTATTGCAAACTCGAAAGGAATGTTTAAGAGAAAAATAATGGAATTACTTTACATATATTTATTCAGACGTTTCGTTTGTTTTTCGGTGTTAAGATTCATAGTTGTTTTTTCATCATTGTGCGCGCGCGCTTTATAGACTTTATATCACCTAGGTCTCTAATCCTTTTGCTGGTTGCTGTGGTACAGAGGTACATACCTCCGATTCTGATGATATTCCTATACTGTAACACTGATTAAGCTCTCTAATGAAGTTTATATCCATTTATTTATCTTGCCTGTTATTCCCACCTATTTTATTTTATAGGATGTTATTCCTCCATGTTCACACTTAACACAAATCTCATGACAAAAGTCTGTGTACGTGTATCTTACATCATAGTTGGCATTATTTTCCAGTGCATCCGCGATGTTCTTTTAACTGTGATTGAAACCTTTTCCATCAGGAAGATTGTATCTACCTCCAAAAAATCGTGTGTATGTAATATACATACTCAAATTTCTTTTGGGGATAATGGTTACAAGTAATTTTTTAATTGATTATAGTAGTGTGAAAAGGAATCTCAATACTGTAATTTCTTTTCAATAACCCTCATACGATTGCTTAATTTGCATAATTATATGATAACCTTCTTACCTTCTTATACATAAGTGCCCTTACGTTACAGAGTAGCGAGTAGAATCATATATGCTAGTAACAATAGATGAATATTCATAATTTTATGAAACGGTTGTTGGTTGCAATTACAAAAGTAGCTTGAAATTGAATCAGATTTTTATTTTCAAAATAATTTTTTGAATTTGCTATGTCTGTTTTCGTAACCTTTTTCTTTTTTTACTTTTAAGATATTACGAAGCTCTGTTTTATTTATCTTCAGAAGACAGGTACTATGAAAGGTATATAAAAATCTGAAAGACCCTGATATTTGGGTATGAAGAAGTGGTGGGCTTGTTGTGACAATAAGTATGTACAGTATATATTTTACATGAAACCAGTTTTGTTGGATATTTGACTTTATATGTAATGTCGTCTATACACACTTCTCAAGTTCTCATTATACTAGTGATGTAAATTGGTTTACTTTGTTAGTCTAAGTTCCTTAGATCTTTTATTCGTTTTAGTGTTTTAAGGTCTTCCGTAAGTTGCCCAAGGAAACGGGCTGAACGTGAATGTACGGTTAGAGGTGTTCAATATAGGAGAAGGGTCTTGAAAATATGCTTACTGGACGGTTTCCTATGGTTTCGAGTGCAAGGAATCCGGAAATTACCATTATTCTTTTTTTTATCAAATGATATTTAATGGTCGCGCATACGCGTTTAAGTTAATAGACTGAAAACCCTTCCTGAAATCCGACATGAAATTACTTAACTGTATGGCTCGCTAAGCCTAAAGCTTAAGGGCCAAATTAAATAAGATAAATAGTCCAACTTCACAACTATTCAATTCCCTGAAGAAAGAAATGTGGGGCAATCCTATATTTTCTGATACTGGATGTATTTTTGAAAGTGAGGTGAATTAACCCATCAAATCAAGAGGTCAGAGGCAGGGGCGGATTAACTGTACTTGAAGGCCTGAGGCTAATTTTATTTTTTTTGGGGGGGGGGGGGCCTTTTCTATAGATTTTTATTAACAATGCATGTATGTGTACAGTACGTTTACACGAATTATATGTACGGTGCTTAGGCTAATTGAGAAACAAACTTAAAAACCTTAACACTGTGTATTTTGCCGTTTGCTAAAACAAAACAGTATTAAACAAACTTTACTTTAAGGCCTATAAAACAAAATTAAACAGGGAATTTGTCAGTGCGTGTACTTTGTCATATTTAATCAAAGTAGTTTGCGAAATCTCAAATTATATTATCAAAACTCAGTTGATTGGGGGCCCCCCTCAAGCATGGGGGCCTGAGGCTTCAGCCTCAATTGCCTCTGATAATCCGCCACTGGACAGAGGTCAAACATGGCGAAATTATCGTATTTCAATGTACTTTTTTTACAACAATGTTACATTTCTATTTTCAAGTTAGAAAAAGTAGCAAGTGTTAACCCTGTCTCACGATCTGCCAGTGAATTCTTCCTGGTAGGTCCTCTCTCTCCAGCTCCATCAGTGGTTTCAAGCTACCAACCAATCGGTAATTGTTCAAATATTTACATTTTCAATATATATGTTTAGGAGTACTGTAGGCTGGAAAGAAGCATGCAAATGAGTTTTTCTCTTACCACGTGGTCGACACTGTTATGATCTGAAGCATGGCTTGAATGAAGGCCAAGACAAAGACGGTGCTATGTTGCAGTTCATGTCCCTCTTCAAGTCTTGAAAAAGTCTAATGCAAGAGCAAGGGAAAAACAAGATGTTGGGGATAAGAGCGCTCAGTACCTCTCTCAGTTGGATCAGCTGTCGACATCGGTGCTCATGATGCCACGATGATTAGCAACTCCGTCTGATCTCTAAGCAGGACGAGGTCTCCTCCTACCAGGAGCAGCAAGGTGAGAGGAATGCGTCTGTCTGGTCACGATAAGATATTTGAGGACAAGGTAAGACCCAAGCGGTTAGGCAGGGTGCAGGAGCGGACAAAGGGGACAAAGAGAGGAGCAGCAAGCGAGACAAGAGTGAAGGAGCAGTGTACTCATAATGATAATGGTGCGACTGATGAACTACGATCATGGGCCTAATCAAGTCGGAAGTCAACTACTGTCGCTCTTATTTCCGAGGAAAATCACGGAATGCAATGACATCGAGAACGTAGTCGATCGTGTGTGTGTCTCTGTTTCTGAATATCTTCCCCTAATCAGACCACAGCCATCATCTCCGCTGTCATCAACACTGGAGAAGGAAACTTTGTATGGTGTTTACTCGGTCTGAAGTTCAGAAGTTGTTCCCACGGCATGTAAATGAGTGTGTGCTCAACTGGGCATAAGTGAGGTCGAGTGTGTGATAATGCAGATGAATTTTTTTTTTTTTTTTTTGAAGTAACACTTTTGGTACCTCGAATATTAAAAATTATATAAAAAAATTTAAAAATTCTAGAAAATTTTTTATTGCCGAAAAATAGACAAGTTAGTCTTGATAAGGTCAAGTTACGCTATGATGAATTAATTAACGTTTGGTTAGGTTAAGCTAAATTAGCGAGTATCTCGTATTTAATGACGATAGAAACCACTTCGAAACCTCAATTGCGGCCTAAAACACTTATCACGACTTTCTCAGTTCGATGGCAGTAACGTTAAGTTTGGTTAAGTAGTTTTTTAGATGTGCATTTAAAAAAAAAAGTTTATCGTTTTTATGGACACTGTGTGTGTCCGTCCGTGCGCGAGGTCTTATGCATGGATGCCGTATTGTAATTTTCTTGAAGACTGCTCTAATGAGGTGAAGAAATTAAAAATTATGATTGTAAATTAAAGATATTTGTATCGTGCATCGAAAATTTTTGCAGTCATTACAAACACACTCCTTTTCTCTTCCATTTTTGCACGGGTCGATTTCCTGTCTCGTGGAACCAAAAATTGGATAATCATGTAGAGGCGCTCATAAATTAGCGTTAAAAAATGGTTAAAGGAGGCTTCATTTTTGTAAGGAGACGGAGGAAGAGGTAAAGAAGGTCTGCGTCACGCTATGCGTCATCCCGGAAGTAGTTCGGTTAAAATTTAAATTTACTGGAGAAGAAAAATATAGTTTTGGGTTGTTTAACCTTCCCACCTACAGCTTTACGTGGGATCAGAACCACGGGTCGCAACATCATCTAAACACGAAGTACGGTCACCATCCAACTACTGAACAGACCCACTGTCGCTTAACCTCGTTACTCTAACGAGAAGCGGTGTTTCGATGTGGCCACGAGGTAGCTCTTTTACTGGAAGAAAGTTTGAATTGGGATGGTTGCCTACCACACATATTTTGAAGAATTTCCCACATTTCAGAAGTAAAATCCCTTCCTAATATTACCACTACTTGGGACATTTTAAATTTACTATTTTCACTTTTCCCTTCAATTTTGGTCTGTCAATGTGGTCAGTCGATAACAACTTGCTAAAGAGCAGATCTTGACCATCAACAATTTTAGGTTTTCTCGCTGTAAATTTTTTACCTACTTACAACACACTATCGTCACCTCGTGGAAATACATTTGGAAGCTATATATTTATTAATTAAATGGTAACGGTTCAGAATAGGGGCGCCACCTCAATTTTTGTTTTTTTTCCACCAAAACATGCTAAAACCATTGGTTTCCTATTGTTTAGGATGAATTTGACCAGCGCCATTACAGTAAATTATTGCTTGAAGTGATTTCACCCCCTCAACCCCTCCTACAATCTGGGGGGGACCACCGTGGGAACCGGGTGTTTTGGGTCGGGGAACACAGCACAAGCAATAATTTACTGTAATAGAGATGGTCAGATTTATCCTAAACAACAGGAAACCAATGGTTTTAGCATGTTTTGGTGGAAAAAACCCTTATATCCTGAACCCTATACCGTTCAATTTGTGATGCGTGATCTTTACGGGGGCTCCGCCCCCGTACCCCCGAGACCTAAATTATACAAGTGATAATGTAATAACATGTTAAGTTATGTACTTTTTTAGTCTTCATCTAGAGCACATGACGAATCAAGTTCTCAACACGGCCGCGAGCTCTACAAGCGTCACCACACATCCGTCACAGACCGAAGCCATTTTCAAACTGAAGTGAATGAACGATAGTAGGGTTGCCAACTCAAAATTTCCTAGATTCATAGTAGCTATATATATTTCTTCATAATTTTCTAACTTCGTTTTTTGACTATGCGACACATGCAATCAACGTATTTTAATGAGAAACAACTGTGTGTCTATGGTATTTTTCGAAATTTTGCTTAATTAAGTGGCGTCCGTATTCTGAACCATTACCAATTAAATTTACAAATTGTATAGTTCCTTGGAGTTTTTCAGAAGGTACCATCGTCATCCAACTCCCGACTCTGTCTCACTCAGCTTATATTTCTGGCCGGAATCGGGCAAAATCTGTTTTTCGATGATTCCTTCATCCGACATAAATGTGAAAACCTAACCAATTCTAATTCTTCTTGCTCTTTCAAGTATCTACCCAAAAACTTCAACAACTTTACTTCCTCTTTTCCATTCCGACGGCTCAGTTGCCGTCTCTTCTGGCAAAGCTGAACTCTGCTCAAACTTTCGCCTCCAACTCAACCCTGGGCGATTCCGGTGCTCTTCCTCCATCTCCTCCTCCCTCTGATGTCTGAAATTAGAAGCTCTTCCAAAAACGTTCTTTCTGCCCTGTCTGGGCTCAACTCGAGGAAGGCATATGGTCCTGATGATGTTCCTCCTGTTCTTAAGAACTGTGCTTCTCTGTTGACACCTGCCAAGGCAAACTCTTTCCTCTTTGTCTTCCATCTGGTACTTTTCCTTCCTGCTGGAAATTCGCTTTCATTCAGTCTGTCCTAAAGAAGGATAACCACTTTCAACCCTCCAACTATCGTTCAATTGCTTTGATGTCTTGCCTTTCTAAAGTTTTTGAATCTGTCTTTAATTGGAAGATTCTTAAACACCTCTCTTTTCATAATCTTTCAGATCATCAATATGGGTTCCGCAAGGGGACGCTCTACTGGCGATCTTCTTGCATATCTCTCTGACTCTTCGTCATCCTCCTTTCGGGATTTTGGTGAAACTTTTGCTATTGCGCTAGATATATCAAAAGCTTTTGATGGAGTCTATCACAAATCTTTAATTTCGAAACTGCCCTCCTTCAGTTTCTATCCTATCTAAGCCTTCATCTCTAAATTTCCTTTCTGGCCGATCTATAGCCTCGGGGTTCTGTCCCGTTACCCACTTTTCCTTTTATTTATCAATGATCTTTTAAGTCGCACTACCTGTTCTATTCACTCCTATACCGATGATTCCACTCTTCATTCCACCACCCACTTCACAAAGTGTCCCTTTCAACAGTCACTCCATGATTCGCGTTGGACGGCTATGGTACACCTGACCTCTGATCTTTCTGCCATCTCTGATTGGGGCAGAGAAAATCTTGTGGTTTTTAATGCCTCAGAAACTCAGTTCCTCCATATGCCTACTCGTCACAATCTTCCACACGACTATCCCCTTATCTTCAACAACACACAACTCGATTCTTCCTCTTCTCTTAACATTCTTGGTGTTTCCTTTTCTCGTGATCTTTCCTGGAAAGATCACATATACTCTCTTTCCAAAACAGTATGGAGTATGCTTCTTATGTATGGGGTGGCTCAACCCACACAGCCTTACTTGACCGGGTGGAATAAAAGGCTTCTCGTCTCATCAATTCCCCGCCTCTTAGTGTCTTCAATCCCTCTCTTCGCCGCAGTGTTGCCTCACTCTCTCTTTACTATCGCTATTATAACGGACACTACTTTTCTGAACTCTTACTGCATGCCTCCTCCCAGTGGCGGTCCTAGCTTACATGACGCCCTGGGCGAACCTCACCTTCAGCGCCCCCCCCCCCCTGTTCGCCAAACACACACACATTCGAATCCCCCCAAAATAAAGGACAGACATAACTCTTTCACAAAATAACTTTTTATTGGACTAATTGTTGGAACTTCAGAACCAAAACAAAGACTCAAATTTCTGAATTTTACAAATCCTTCATCACGTAAATAGAATAACTCACTTAAGAGAATGTAATTATGATACTATGAACAGGAAAAATACAAATTAAATTGCACAACTGCTATAAATAAACTAGAGAATCAAATTTCTAAATTGTACAAATGCTCTATCACATAAATAGAATAAGACACTTCACTATTTAACCAAACCCAGAAAAATAACATTACATATGTTAAAGTATGGGCCTTTATTCCCAATAATATTAATCTGGAAGCATTTTGCATTGTTTAGGTCTTTTATGGGAAGGTTTATGGAAAATGCAATAGATGGTTTTTTATTAATAAAAATATATTTATTGATCTTTTATTTATTTTATTTTTATTTATTTCTTTTATTTATTCTTTTTTATTTTTATTTTTTTTGCAGGCGCTCATTTCGCCCCTCCACAAATGCCGCCCTGTGCGGCTGCCCATATGAGGAACCGCCACTGCCTCCTCCTTTAAGGAGAGCACACAGCACCAGACTTTCGACACTCTCATTCCTTTTTGTTCACCTCTCTAACGCAACGGTTAATCAGCATTTTCAATCTTTCATCTACTCAACCGGTGAACTCTGGAACATTCTTCTTCAGTCCATCTTTCCCCCTGTGTATGACCTCCAATTTTTCAAACGCAGAGTGTCTAGGCATCTCGAAAACCCCGGACCTCGATTTTGGCTCTTCTTCTATGGGAGGGGGGGGGAGCGCTTTTGGACCCTCCTTGCATAAAAAAAAAAATACCGACTCATATGGTTTCGAAGACAAAGTAATAAAAATCGTGCATTTCTCCGAGTTAAAAATGTTCATCTCCCCCACCCCGCCCAATAAGAAAGTTGGCCATAAGACCAAGTACAATAAAGTATGTTTTAAATTCTACTAAATAAATGTACTGTAATGATCTTGAGGTTTACAGTAGTTTACTACTCTTAACGAAAGAACGTATTACTCTAAAAGTAGACAAAAAGAGGAGTAACGTATCAGTGAGGGAATTGGGGAACCTGAACTTTTTATCTTTATTAATTTTTATTTTATTTATTTATTTATTTTTTTTGCGGGAAGGACGTTCCTGAACTGAACTAATCATTGGGTCATCTCAAGAGAATATGGCATGAAAATGGCAAGTATGAAAGTATGAGAAGTCTGATCGAAATAAAGGCGTGCATTCTGACAAAAGAATTTCCACCAACAAAATGATATATAATTGAACTGGACCAGAATTGCGTTGTAAAATAATTGCGTTTGGGTTAATGCCCTACATAATGTCTTAGAAGGTCATACGACTCCCATTTCTGCGCAGTATTTGTTGAAAGTGTTTATAATTTTCAGTATAATAAATAGTTGGTCCCAAAATTTTGAATTCGTAGATATTAAGGTTTCTCCTTTCTTCTAATTTTTTTTCTCTCCTGTACTAGGTTTTCTTGCTGTTTCGTTCATATGCTCCGAACATCTTCAGAGTTTCAAACTGTAAAGCGTGGCACATCTCCTGTGAAGAGATTGTGGTATTAATGAGAAACCCTCAGCATACAGTATATAGATGTTTCGCTCTAGGGCTGGCAAAAACTTGGGTTAAAAAAAAATTAAATCCTAAAAAACCTTTATATATATATATATATACATATATACACGCAGTATAATTAACGTAAAGAACGACGCTTGTATAGGAGATATTCCGCGCAAGATGAGAGAGAGAGAACGAAACAAATGAAAAAATGAGGTAACCACCCGGGAATCGAACCCGGGATCTTCCGATTGCCGGTCAGATATGATAACCATTACACCATGGGCCTCACTCATTTTTTCATTTGTTTCGTTCTCTCTCTCTCTCTCTCTCATCTTGCGCGGAATATCTCCTATACAAGCGTCGTTCTTTACGTTAATTATACTGCGTGTTTGCAGTTAAATGTATATAATGTTACGGCATGCGGGAGGTGCCCCCTTGGGGCATTGGTTTCTGCGCGTATGTAGAAGAATTACGGCATTTGAATGAGTGAGGCCCATGGTGTAATGGTTATCATATCTGACCGGCAATCGGAAGATCCCGGGTTCGATTCCCGGGTGGTTACCTCATTTTTTCATTTGTTTCGTTCTCTCTCTCTCCCATCTTTCGCGGAATATCTCCTATACAAGCGTCGTTCTTTACGTTGATATATATATACAGTGCCCGCGAAAAGTATCCGATCACCCTTGAAATTTGTATTTTTTACATAAAAAACAATGTTTAAATGTATACTAACCTTATATTAGTATTTTGTCATCTGTCCTTTGGTTTGGATGACTTGTTCTAGACGTTTTGGCATGGATTTAATCAAGTTTTGACAAACTTCCACTGATATTTCCTTGCACCATACCTTTTTGATGGCCTCTTGTAATTTTTCGACTGAGCCAGTGTCGTGGCATTCAACCTTATTTTTTATTATTAGCCACAGATTTTCTATCGGATTGAGATCTGGACTATTACCAGGCCAATCCAAAATATCAAATTTATTGTCAGTAATCCATTTTGTCACTATTTTGGCCCTGTGACATGGTGCACCATCATGCATGTATGTTTTTGTCCTTTGGATTGCCATTGCCATTGGAAGTTTATCCTGTAGCATTGCTAAATACCGTGCACCATTCATAGTTGTGTTCTTCGGAAGAAAATATAAGTTTCCACGCCCATAGTAACCGAAACAACCCCAAACCATCACACTTGGAGGGTGTTTCATTGTCTTTAGGGTGTATTTAGGGTCCATCCTATTTGAGCCAATAGGCCGGCGAACCTTTTTTGGACAACTTCTGAATGTCAAAAATGTCGACTCATCGCTAAATAAAACCTTCTTCCAGTCATCAACAGTCCAATGAATGTATTTTTTACAAAATGCGACACGTTTTTTACGCATTTTTTCATTAATGAACGGTTTCTTAGCAGCATGGCGAGATGGTAATCCGAGTTCTTTTTGGAGCCGCTCCTGGATAGTTCGTTCATAAACACCAGAAAACAAATTATTCATATTAAATTTTATTTCTTTCGCAGTTATTGTTGGGTTTTTCAATACTAAACGTTTCATAAGTTTGTCTGTTCGCGAATTTGTTTTTCTCGGTCTGCCAGATCGTTTTTTAGGGACTGGCGTGGTTAGGCCACCATTGTTCTTAGCCCGTGAAACCCATAAATTAACGGTACTTTGGGATATGTTTAATTCCTTAGCTATCTGTCTCTGTGATTTCCCACATGCATGCAAAGCAACAATAGCACCTCGACAATCACTCTTAAGTTGTTTTTTAGCACACATTATATATAAATTTTATTTACACCACTTTCTGTAAAAAAAAAAAAATATCAAGAAATTTACACAAACAGTGAAATCTGACAAATTTGAGACACAGCCACCCGCAACGAAGGCTACCAGAACACTAATTTGAGAATGCGTTGGATAGCTCTCATATCAGCGAGCAACCTCAAAGTTACCAGATGTCGCTAGAACAAATAGAAAGTGAATTACGTGTCTCTGAATATCAAGGGAAAATATTGTATTTTCTTGAGTGATCGGATGCTTTTCGCGGGCGCGTATATAGGTGAAGGTGGGGTGAGACGGACTACTTAACACAAAAATGAGTCTAGAAACCACATTTATATAATTTTGGGGTTTTTTAGGGGTTGTGGTGGTGCTTTGGGGTATTAGATTTAAAGTCCACACCCTGGTCACGGTTTTTAGAGGAAAAGACTGAAACACGAGATTTTACCAAATCAATATTTTTATTGTACCAAAAACGAATCACGGGGTAAGATGGACCCCAGGGGTCCATCCTTACTGGCACAACTCACACACAAAAACCTCTTCCTCATCATCATCCTCTACCCCTGCACATTCCTCATGTCCATCTCTCGCAAATGGCGCAACAAACCCACCACCCTTCCCCTCGCACAGAATTACCAAACGTGTCATTGCAATACAAGCACTTGGTTGAATCTCCATCCTCACTGTCACGAGCCCAGGATGGCCCAGCTTTCGCTTGCTTTGCTTTTTTCTTTTGTGTCATGCTTTTGTTTGGTGACGTGAAGGACATCTAGCAACCAATATCTGAACCTCGCCCTTTCTGCTTGGGTTTAGAGGGGGGGGGGTTCCATCTCACCCCATGGGTCCGTCTTACCCCCACCTTCCCCTATATATATACACATTTCAACTGCAAAGAACACGCAGTATAAATGACGTAAAGAACGACGCTTGTATAGGAGAACATTCCGCCCAAGATGAGGAGAGAGAACGAACAAATGAAAAAATGAGGCACTCGGAAGATCCCGGGTTCGATTCCCGGGTGGTTACCTCATTTTTTCATTTGTTCGTTCTCTCTCCTCATCTTGCGCGGAATGTTCTCCTATACAAGCGTCGTTCTTTACGATATATATATATATATGATCCATGCCCTTTTCTCCAAGTTTTCCCTCCCATTAACAGTACAAATATCGACCTATCAGATCGCTTTCTTAAAGATCTTGTGAAATTAATTTTAACCCTTTACGGCAAGGAAGGTCACCAGGTCACTGTCACAGTCATAGTGGTCAGCAGCTACTCGCTACCCAAACCTACCGAATTCTGATACTCCTTGAGTTTTAAGGACCATGTCCCTTTTGTTTGGGTTTCCCCGTTTTAAAAGTTTTCGCTCTGAAGCTTTAGTAACTCTGTGCAGACTAAAAGAGTTCTACAGAAGCTAAGGCTGACAAAGACCCTAAGATCCACTCTAAAATTAGCCCGAGAGAAAGGAGAGAGTAGGGGGTTAAAAGAAGAGAATAAGGGGTTAAGTAAGTAGCAATGAAGGAAAGCCACAGTTTTTAATAGATTCATAATTTCATATTAATTTTTAATACTTTTATAGTTAAATGTACTTAAATGTAGTCTTGTTTTTAAAGTGTTTTAACCTTTTAATTGAACCTGTTTTGTTACTTTCAAGGCTTTACATTTCATCATATAATTTAAGTACTAAATAGAATCGCAGATCTTGGCTTTTCATTCTCCACTATAATTTTAGATACTGCACTTCATAATATATAATTATATTTTAGTCTTAGGTTACAATGTTATTGAATTTAATCATAGAAAATTTAATAAAATGTAAAAATTCAGCAATTTATCATTTCTTGTATTTCTTTACTCGTAATTCTATCGTTTATGTTATATATTATTTTACTATGCATAATTATCTCTTCATTTTGTAAATGGTATAAACACCAAAATACCTTAATTATTACTAAGTAAATATTTTCACCCTTTTTTAGTTTTGTTACTATTATTTTAATAGCACCATTTTAATAGCACCATTTTAATACATTTTTAACAAGGATTTTTTGGGATTGGGTCCACTTTTGTCAACCCTGTTTCGCTCCAAAGTAAATCACTAACATGGAAACTTTGGAGATGTTCATAGTATATGAACGAAACGTCAGGAAATCTAAAACAGAAGAATGAAAAGGAATAAGAAGAAATCTCATTATCTACAAATTAAAAACTTTGACTGTAATGAAAGGAAACGTGGAAATTGTCGATTTTGTTCCTAATTTTGATTAACTCTCATTTGTTGCTTAATGATAATAATGTTTTGGGGTTAACCTTTCCTAACATCGTAGAAAGTCATGTGACAGAGGGGACCTACAGTTTTACGTGGGATTTGAATCACTAACCCACCATAGGAGATTCAGAAAAGCATTTTAATAGCTGCAGTCTGAAATCAGAGCCTTGACTCCGACCAAAGCGCTTTACAACGCCCAGCAGTATACGACTCTGCTACAGTGTGGGATTGAGCAACAAAACGTCAGTTTTCGGTCGATGAAAGTGTCGCAGAGTTAATGTTCAGATTTTAAAAAGAATAAAATTCTTTCATCGTCTAAAAGGGAAAAAAAAAATCCTGTCACTTTCACATGTAAAGAAAAGAATTATCAGATTTTCCCGAATTTCTGGATTTCGCGCATTTCAGTTGTCTTAAAAAAATCACTTCTCTGGTCTTGCCTTGCTGCATTCTCTGACTTGACCTTGAATCATAATCGAATACACGCGGTGGAAGTTACAAAGAAAATTTATGTTTGGAATCTTTACTTCATTTTTTAATGAGAATACGGGTAGTGAATGTAATAAGATATACTACCCTGTGTACTAAACATTGATGCTGAGAACTGCTCGTACCCTGAGTGGGCATATGGGCAAAGCGGTACTTTGTAAAATAAAACCTATTGATTAATCTATTAACGCACACAAAAAAGTTATATATATATCACCTTGGTTTTGCTTCCTCCTGAATTGTTTACCCCGCCTTAGACCTACAGTTTAACTTGGAATCCGAAACACGACCAACTATGAGTAGTCGGTCCTCGCCCAGACTCGATCTCACGACTTCACGATGAGTAGCTCAGCGTCTTAACCACTGGGCTACCCAGGGTACCTATTTATCTACCAACCATTGTTTTGTATATAAGGTTGAGCAGCTGGGTGAGCTGCACGCCGCTTACCATCGCCAGTAACCGATTATTATTATTATATATATATATATAAATTAAAATAAGTTTGCATCCAGTAAATTCTATGTACTGTATAATGAAATGACTTTAATGAATGAAGATTTCCTGAAGTCAAAATGACAAAACGAATTCAGGAACTGACATCGAATGACAACTTTTTTTTTTTGGTCAAACGAGCCTCTTCAGCAAATCATTTCTTGAAAAATAATTTAGTTGTTTTTTTCTTCTATTGGTTCCACTGAAAACGTCGGGAGAGAGAAAGGCAAACAATTTCGGATGTTTGCCCGAAGTATCTATCAAAGATAATAATTAATCGACCGAAGGAATGAAAGCGAGTCGCTCGGGAAGAGGATTCAGGAAATACTTGCTATGAAGCAAGATGAATAATTTAAGTAACCAGAAGAGGTGATATTTGACAGAGAATATTATTTGCCTTTTGTTTTCGAACAACTTCAAAGTATTTATGTAAGAAATTTTCCTAATCTGAACTGCTCTCATTTCTCTAATTTTATTTGTCAAACTATACTTCACGAGAAGATTCCAGATTACATCATTACATCATTCCAGAATGAAAACGGTAAAAGGAAATGTATTTCTCACACACACACACACACACACACACACACCCACGCTGCGCGCATTTTCGCATAAGCGAGGTACCAACATTTTTAAATCCACATCTTTCGTGACGCGACTCTTATGCGATCAGACACTTCTAGTCTGGAAGCCAACCCAGGGTTTTTGTCCTGACCCAAAATTCTCGGTTAAAGCTTTTTTCTCTGCTGATTATTTATCTTTGGGGGTGTACATAATGAGATCCAGGTGTGCGTGTGGAGGTTACACCCTTGGGCAATTTGAGATACAAGATGGCCACCAAGAATACCTAAAATGTACCTGAAAATCAGTTTTCGGCATTTCTTCCCAACCACTCGTCATGCAAATACAAATAATACATGCTTTTCTATGTTTTCGGCCATGGCAAATCTAATTTCATGGTCATTTTAACTCTTGGATTGATAAACAATATGGCGGCCATATTTACCGCAAAATGGTCACTAATACCCACATATAACTAACACATTTATTAGAAAATAGTGACATCGTTCAGTATAGAGTTATGATAAAACTGATTCACATATATATATACATCATCATGGATTTTAATTACTTACAATAATATATTATTTCAGCACACAAAATTCAAGATGGCTACCATAATACACAATTCAGCATTATAGCCATTCCCGTTTAATACAGAAACATTGATATAGCAAAAATTCTATCAATTATTAATTAACAATACAAAGGTACACAAATGCAGATTGCAACAGTAGCATCTCAAGAAACCCCTATATAATCATGAAAATAAAAATTAATGTTTATTATCCATTAGTCACTGTTAGCAAGTTCATCATTCTCAATTTGTTGTACCTGTATAGTGTACTCTTTGTAACACGCATTGCCTTTTTGGCAATCACAGAATATTGTACACGCTAAGCTATTGTTCTTGCAGCCACATCGCTGACTGCTGCAGGCCTGCTCAGTGCTACGAACACTTGAGGAGTTTCAGTAACTTTGCTGGGGCCAGAGGTGTGTCATTGGGCACTGTTGTCTTCCTTTGCCCAACTGTGTGTAGTTGGGTCGAGAACGGGTGGGTCCAACTTGAGTGCGTTGCGCCATATAGCAACCTGGAGGTACGCTCGTGCCACATTCTCCCGGAATGCCTCATTGGTTGGAGGCAGAGTCTGTGCTTTTGGAGCACCAGCAGCCATACTCTTGCCCACCTTGGCGGAAAGCACTAGTCACGATGTTTCCAATCATAAGAGCTGGGAGAGTCCTGTGTAATTTCTGACACACAGCTGTTAGTAGTGATTGCAAGGTTGGTGAAACAGAGTCTGCAGCTAAATCAGTGTCAATATACTTCATATATATATATGGTTTTATAATGCACTGCCTTGCATTCCGTCACAATCTGTTTGGCTGCAGTTTTTATACTATGGGTCATATCATCTACATCGTCATCCTTAAGCATCCTTAGATTAACTAAAGCATTGTTATTGAATGTGATGATATTTACATAGCCGGGTGAAGAGAGAACTAATAATTCACCACTAAAGTAATTACGGCGTTCATCAACTAAACCAGTGCGGCTCAATTTGTAATCAGAGTGATCGATATACTCCTGATGTAACTGAACCGAGTTCCATATGCGTGTCCTATCACCTAACATATCTATAATATGCTTCAGTTCCTGATCATCCTCCCCTTTAGAAGTTGAAGGAGACCGATTATCCAATAAGATGTTCTTGTTACCCAGAAATTTACATACAATCCCTGTGATACCTTGCATCCGCTGCGTGAAAGTCACTGATGCAGCTGTCTATTCGCACTCTGACTTCAATCGCCCAGGGGTCGGCGCAAGCATTACATTTATCAAGTAAATAATCCTTATAGGGTTTCCCATCCTGCTTCAGTGAATGGGTAGTGCGACAGAGATACGCTGGGCGCCACTTATCAGGATGTTTTGGGTCTTTCTCAATATCACAGGCCTTCCCACAATATAAACACTGCTTCATGAAATCAAATGGGTTTCGAGACCGACGAAGTTTTTTCATTGTTTGGGGTTCATCAACATCTAACTTGTGCTTCGCAAAATTAGTTACGGATGCATATCTAAACAGTTTTTATGGAAATGTATCTTTAGCTCCTCATTGTCTGCTAATTCTGTTCAAGTTGTATACATAGTCCATCCCCATAGATCCTGCTGGCCTTGATTATAGAGTGAATACGTGAATTCCCATGGTTACAGGTAGTCTTTATACTGTCATCGCACTCCTCCCCATATCGAAACTTGAATATGCACGCCTCGTCCATCATTCACCTGGAAAAGAATAAAAACATTAGTCTTCTCTCCTTCATATCATTGGTAATGTGCATATATTTGGCAGATATCAGAGCATTGATTGGCCTCTGTGGTTTTTTAAACATTGATATGTATAATACTTGGCCCTATTGAGCCCTGTAAAATACATTTTTAATGACAATATGGCCGCCATATTGATTTTAATCAATCCTAGAGTTAAAAATGATCATGAAATTAGATTTGCCATGGCCCAAAACATAGAAAAGCATGTATTATTTGTATTTGCATGATGTGTGGTTGTGGAGAAATGCCGAAAACTGATTTTCGGGTATATTTTCGTATTCTTGGTGGCCATCTTGTATATCTCAAATTGCCCAAGGGTGTAACTTCCACAGTCCACACTAGTGTTGAAAACCGGTTGTAAAATTCCCCTAAACTCGAAAACCGAAAGAAAAAAACCGGTTTTATCGATTGATATTTTTTTTTTATTTGGCTCAAACTTGCGCGAACGTGCAGCTACGCGCTACAGCGCACAAAAAATAACTTCGAATACATTACCTATTAAGTTAAATTGTGACAAACTGGCAACTGCTCTTCAGTATAATTTTTGCCTATGTGGCAACTCGATCTTCAGTTTGTCTCATCATGTAGGCTGTAGTGTAGAGTCAGTCGACTAAAGCCCTATTCGCAGTATAAGACCCTTAATGCCCTTTGTTTCTTAAGATGTCATTTCCAAAATAGGGATAAAATCTAAATTAATTTTTATATTTTTTCTTACACGAAGGGTCAATTTTCTGTTTTCTAGGCAAAGTTTTTTTTATTAAAAAATTTTATTTCAATGTTTTTTACAAAATAGAGATAAATTTTATTTTTATTCTTTATAATTTTTTTACAAAAAGAAGTTTATTTCTTTCTAAGTATAGATGTTTTATTTTAAAAAATTATTTCAAATCTAAATTGTTTGAATAATGTATTATTTTGGCTAAAATAAAATATGGTCAAAGTTGTCATTTTCTTATTCATATGCATACATATGATGCTGCATTTTTGCATTCTTTTGACCAAAAAATAGGCGATAAGCTATGCTTGTTAAGAGTTAAAGTCAGTACCTTTCAATTGTGGCTTTTAAAAATTACTATACTTTTCGGTCATAACCGGTTAAAACTGGTTTTCAAAAACAGATCGATTAAAAACCGGTTTGTAAAGTTTCGATTATTTTTCAACACTAGTCCACACCCCACTGGATCTCATTATATACACCCCAAAGATCAACAATCAGCAGATAAAAAAAACTTTAACCGAGAATTTTGAGTCATGAGGTCCGGCTTCCAGACTATTCAGGTTTTCCGTTATCAGGCCGAACAAGATTTCCTTCGATTGGATCCTCACTTTAAAAAACGCCCTCATTGTTGGACCAGTCAAAGACCAACACATATCAAACGTTTTCATGACGACGACTTCTCACATACCTCGAGGCATCCAGCTTAAGCTACTACAGTACCTCAGTCGCACGCGGGCGGTTCACCATGTAACAACTTCGTAACAAGCCTTTCTTCGCCGGGGTATATTTGGTCATTCCCTTTTCAACCGTAAACACCTAAATTCATTCGCACAATTCTTTGTAATTCATCTAATAATTTATCGCACAATATAATCAATCATCCTATATAGTATATACTATCGAGCTAAAATGTGTCTGCGTGTCTATGCGTGTGTCTGTCGCTTTCTTCGGAACCGTGCACAGCCTAAACGGCACATCGGAAAATTCTGCAACCACCACCAACTAATAGCCCATGAGCTTCCGATGTGCTCTGTGAAGTTTCCCGGTCCTAGGTCATAATTACTGGGTCCGAAGGCCCCAGCATCGCGATAAAACTACAGAAAAGAACGCAGCCGTGAAAATCTTGAGCTTCACACATACTGTGACATATAGTGCTACGGCGGGTAGCAGTATATGTCACAGTGCTACCCACCCGGGGGTAGTGGGGGAGGGGGTGGGGTAATTAGGGAGTGGGGGTGGGGGGTAGTGGAGAGAGGGGTGGGGGTAATGGCGTTTTTTACTTGTGTGTTGGGGTAATGGGGGAGAGGGGTGGGGGTAATGGCGTATATAGCAGTATATTGTGACTTGGTCCGCAATTGATATGGACCGTGACTTATTTATTTTTGGTTAGCAAGGTACTGGTATTGATGGATACCGTAATGAAATTGACTGGATTCTTTGGATCTGATATATTTGCATGTCGGTTATAAATAGATATAGAGTGTAACATATTTGTGGATAGTAGTCTATTATGACTTGATCCTCTAGATCCAGAGATTCTATCTTTAGTTTTAAATTGATAATTGTTTAGTTTTGTAAAAATTGGTTGTTGCCAATTTACAGGCAGTTTTTACATAGTGGAGCCGCCTCGATGGGCCGACGTGGCCCCTAGTGTGCCCACTATAAAAATTTCTTATGTTCTTATGTTCCTTGTGGTTCGGAACCCACGTAAAATTGTAGGTCCCCTCCGCCACCACGGAGGACATGCACAATACACAATTACGAACACAGTTAGGTAGACCAGCCATGAGTGGATCCTAGGGTCTTTGTTGGTGTGAAACATTAAAACATTATATGTCACAGTGCTACCCACCCGAAGGGGCAAGTTGTACAACGGTCGCGAGCGATAGCGAGCTCCTGCTTGTTAAATCTAAATCTCAATTAATCTTTGTCCTTTCGCTCAACTGTAACCTTTATTTATGACGTATCGCTAACTTTGTCTTGTTTAATTAAAGAAAAATTCAACAAAGTTTATTTATCTCTTCTATTAACGTCCTTTGCAATGGTGACCTCAAACCTCAGACAATCATTAATTACTTTAATTTAACCTAATTACATTATTATATGGCCTACCGCCAATTGGCCACTATATATTTAAAAAAACTAATTAACCAAACTTAATTTAACCTAACCTAACCTTGGTGCTCTCGAATCGAGAAGGGCGTGATAAGTGCCTCGGCTTGCAACTGAAGCCGCGAAAGGCGTCTTCAGTTAAGTCATTAACTAGCGAGGTACTCGCTACTTTATCCCACAGATAGTAACTGAACACTTTTCTTATATACTCTAGAAAGTAAAAGATGACCCGGGTTCGAATCCTAGTCGGGGATAAATTTTATATGATGCAAACCCACAAAGTTTGCTTCACTCATTCATTTCACGTGTTTGAATGAGAAATTCACACAATATCAATATATATATATATATATATATATATACACACACACACACACTGTTGCACTGGATGCTGACGGCGAACATTTTCAAAATATGCGTCAGTAAAACTAACTGCTGCAACATAGTTTCTCCAGATACTGAACCATCGTCCCCCCTTGTGCTATTCAAGAAATTATTTCGAAGTATAGTCTATATACATTTTTTGACACCACACACACACACACACACACACACACACACACACCTATACTGTGCATATATATATATAATATTTTAGTTAAACCTTGAATTGGAGTTTAGGATACAAATTAAGTACAATTTCATTATTTACATAATTATTCCAATTCAGTTCAATTCTTTGTTGTTTTAACTAAAATTCGGTGACGTCATACAAGACTAAACAAGGAAATGGTGAATTTTATCAGAGAGAGAGAGAGAGAGAGGTGGTGAAACTGGATCGATGATATTTAGAAACTTGTGAATTATGGGTTAGCTGGTGGGTTTTAAATAGGTGGTCACCTTCGTATAGAATAGAACACTGGACTCGCAAGGGAAATATTCTCGGGTTTGAATTCCGCGGACGGTGTAGATTTCTAAACAACAAAACCTTTATATCAAATTGTTTCTGTACATTGTCGAAGCTGAGGGTTCCAGCTTTTCGCTTAGAAATAAGCGATTGGCTGAAGAGCCAAGTTTGCAGATGATCCAGAGAGAGAGAGAGATTCACATGCATACACACGTTCAAGAAAGTTTAATCATAAGCCATGTCACATCCCCTTGCTCTTATCCTGCGCCTTATATATTAATCCATAGCGTTTCGATCCATTTCGATGTCACACTACAAGATTCTGGTTTCATTTAGACCCGCAGTCGTTATCTGAAGCACCGTGACACCCCGTTCTGCGAGGGGAAAGTGGTCGCCAATAAAAGAATGTACTCATCTTCAAAAGTTGGTTGGTTGAATTTGTTTGGCGTCTTTCGTCCACCAAGGTGTTGAGACGAGCGGTAACGCCACCAACCCAAAAAAATAAGTCCAGCTCAAAAAGGGAACTAGGTCGAGCCAAATTACGTGCAGCGGACTCGTCAGTGCTTCTCCCTCTCCATATCTCAGACTGCCTCGGAACAGTCCATGGCTGAATTTCATTTATCTTAAAAGAGGAGAGGTTGCAAAGAGTTGTTAATCTATAATAGTCCACAGTCACAGTCGGTGTTCTTCGATTCGATGCTGAAAAGTATTTTGAGCGGCTCCTATCAAGGCGTAGTCGTAGTGTGACGTCATTCAATTTTAAATTCTCAACTGCCATTCGTCATTTTCTTATTTTTTGTCTTATTTTCTTTCTTTTAATTGCGTCTTCATTTTTTTGTCTCCGTTATAAATAAGACGGGGGGGGGGGGGGGGTGATTACGTCGTGGCCACATCTCAACACCGTTTCCTATTAGATCAGCGATATTCGTTCCGAGTACATAATTGTTGAATGAGTGACTATCTTCCGCATTCAGATGATATAACAGCCCGTGGTTTGGATTTCACGTTAAGCAGTAGGTCCCTTCTGTCATACGACCTTAGATGTTGCGAACGACGTTAAAACATTAAACAAACAATCACGTGTTGTAGTCAATTTTAAATCATACGGTAATAAAATATTAATATTTAAAATCACTGTTCCGTATCTAAACCAGACTTAAAATTCTTGTTTCAGAAACCTCAGATAAATTACTCAACGGGCCAAAATGTTACAAGTTCAAAAACATTAGGGGGGGGATAATAATGATGATAATAATAGTGGTGACAATAAATAATATTAATTTTCTTGTTCTGTGCGACATGTGTAAGGCATACAATAGGTGTACACAAACACACACACACACACACACATATATATATATATATATATATATATATATATATATATATTACATGATAGCGATAGTTAATGTGTTCCTAAACATATATAGAAGAGTAGAATAACTATATACCAGTAGTAACCACCACCAACATTGCAATTTATTATTGTATTTATAGGTATTGATGACGTACATCAGGCGCGCAACAGGAAGCATATATACATATACGTGCATGTGACAAGCACATGCGCCTACATGCATGCATACATACATAATACATACCACACACACACACACACACACATATATATATATATATATATATAGTGTGTGTGTGCGCGCGCGCGCGCGTGTATACATACATACAAATATATATGTACACACCTATATACATACATGCGGCAACATGCCCCAATATACTTTCGGAAAAATGGGACAGTAATGCCTTCATATACTAACATAGCAAAGAAGTACCATTAACAACCAAATTTTATGCTTTATTGGCAGAATGGAGTTGTATGGGAAATCTTATTAGGTAATGTTGAGTAGCCAGTTATTTACAGTAGTTTCAAAGATATAGAGATGACGATAGTATAGAGATGACGATAGTAAGTAATAATATTAATGTAGGAGTTACTTAACATTCTTCGTAACGGGCGAAAGTCATATGACGAAGAGGACAGTCATAAACACTTTAAAATTTCTTATCGCGATGATAACTGATCTTATCTTCTAAGAATATTTTTTTAGAATTCACGTTGAACATTGGACAATTTGTTTGAATTACACAGCATATATAAATAATTACCACATACATTTAATACAAATTATTACAAAGGAAAGTATATTGTAATAGTACTACAGTCAGTAGACATGGTTATGCAGAACCTTTTTTGAGTTTATTTACTGCTCTAGGTTCCCAAACCCATGGTCGCGACCCAAGTGAGGGTCGGGAAGGTGTTCCTGAGGGTCGCGGGACGGAAATTCTCAACGACTGATTCAAGCAAACTATATGAATATAAACACAACGTATCAAAATGATTGGTCATCAACACTGCGTGTACCAGCGTTTAGGGTCGCCAGGCCAGGACAATATTGTATTCAGGGTCGCCACCATAAAAGTTTGGGAACCACTGCTGTAGAGAATAGTTACGCAGTTTGTTTTTAGGGTTGTTTAACCTTTTTCGCAATGCGAAAGGTCATACGATGGAAGGGACCTACAGCTTCACGCGGATCAGAACCGTTATCCATTATCTAACCGAGGAAACCCCGAGAAACGCTCTTAATCGCCGAAATCTGAAGTCCCAACCGAGACTCGAACCCAGCATTTTCAGATTAACAGCCAAG
The DNA here is from genome assembly GCA_023014485.1 of Bathynomus jamesi. NCBI lineage: Eukaryota > Metazoa > Arthropoda > Malacostraca > Isopoda > Cirolanidae > Bathynomus > Bathynomus jamesi. The sequence continues at coordinate 1,785,461 of JAJOZX010000150.1, forward strand.
CGCTTTTACAACTAAGCTACCATGTAAAAGAGATACGGGAACTATAAATGACACCACTAACTTTAACCTAATTTAAACTTAGTCAAGGGGAGATGTTGATAATACGCGTTACCGGTCGCTTGGGCAAAGGGTCAAATGTCCTTAACTTTCTCTAGAAACGGGCTGAAATGAAGCATTCTCTGGTACCTGATCATCAGGTGTACGTTCTTGCGCAACAACCAAACAAGATAAGTTACCTTTGGGTCATTTATTAAGAAAAGAAACCTTAAAGTTCAAATCTTCACAATGAGATTAGAATTTTTCTCAAGATGACCTTGCCTTGCTTCCCCGCATTTCAATTTCACCATCAATTACAAAATGTTACTCGTACGCGGACAAATGGTAAAGAGTAAGACGCACTTTTTACAATTTTATCAGTTATTTAAATGTTTGTTAAGTCTATTATACTTTTTTCATTTGATCGAACACTAGAATAACTCTAACACATCTTAAATTTAGCCTGATATATATATAATATATATATTAGTTTCCGGAATTTCAGGTTAAATAACATGTTAGTGACTAAGAAAAATATTTTTATCTGTCCAAGACTGAAAGTCACGTAGTCAAAACGGTTTCCCATTTCGCCAGTTGAAAAACAATTTTGACTCGGAAACTTACACGTTGAGTTTTTAAACTTTTTTCATTCGTTAGACTGTTAGGTTAGGTGGGATAAGTTTATAAGTTCGCTTATTAAATTAGCTTAAAACGAAGACAAAAAAAATAAAATAAAAACGCTACTGACAGAATGAGAATAGCCTCCAACAGCCTCACGTCAATTTGCGAGACTAGAACGTGTTCTCTATGATTTGTAAAATTTGGTAAAGGTTTTAGTCATAAAATAGTATCTTACCACTTCTACTACTTGAAATACACGAGTATTTAATCCTATATTAAACAGTGGTTCGTATTATAAGACGAGAGAGAGAGAGAGAGAGAGAGAGGCGGAAGGTGCAGCCTATACAGATGAAAACATCTTGACACATTCCCCGCCAGCACTTTTTAATTAAGAAGGTAACCAGCCACCGCCAGCATTTTTGCAAGTTTTTACCCAACTACAAATAAGGTCTCGCCAAAAATTTAAACAAAATTTAAAACTAAAGATAACTTTATAAGTTTTATTTTGGTATGTTTTGTTTAATGTACACTACGTTCAAGACGAGATTTCTCGTCTTTGGCGGTCAACTGATCTGCGTCAAAAGACGAGATTCCTCATTTTTGACGGTGAATATGTTAATTAAGTGTTTTGTTTACAAATACATTTGAAGTGTTTAATTGTGGTAATCTTTTATTTATAATTTATATCTTTTGTTTTGATTCCGAAGGTTTTTCCGTAACTCAGATAAAGTTAATAATCAAGTGTTCGCCATCTTTTGGAACATGCATATTGTTGGAAAATCATACATAGAGAAACGCTTATATTATAAGCACTGATTTCTTGAACGACATAGACCTAAGCTACGGTATTGAAAGGATTCTGAAGAGCAAAATTTGGCTGAAATTAAATTAAATTAAATTCAGATCGATTATCCCTTCACAGTAACTACCTTCATGTTGTTCGTACGTGGTTACGTATTACCAAAGAGCTGTAGGCGAGTAGTCCATATAAGGTAAGTAATAGTTTTCTGGAACAGTGATTACAGAGGCCAATGAAACACCATAAATAATGAACAAAGTTGCCTACGCTAATGCTTCCAAAATATTGCAAAAATGCACAAAGGCTTGCATGCCAGAATAATTTGTCCATCCAATAAAATGACATTTTCGAAACGTAGCGATAGAGGAAAGGAAAATGTAATGACTGAGATAATGTTGGTATGTGGTCACAGGCTGAGGCGGCGGCGGCGGGCCGCCAGTGGCGGCTCGTGGTAATTTTACTTACGCATGCAGTCACATGCATTACAGTGTAGTACATATTAGATAAGCTGTATTTTGTCTTTTATGGTATTCTTATGAGTTATGTAGTAACCGAGGATAGAACCAATATTATATTAATAATATTAATAATAATTTTAACTTTATTTTTTTAACTTAAATAATAATTTTAAATTCATTGAGTATATTATTTACGCATGCAGTGCATGCCTTGCATTCATTAAGAAGCCGCCGCCGCCCCCCGTCACACCCTCTTTTGCAGTGACGAGCACTTGAATCCTGGCTGGGACAGAATTAACAAGATTTCGTAGAAATCCACATTCTTCCATACGTCTTTTAGTGTTTCATTCACTTGAGGGGTATGGACGCTGTGCCCTCAGGTTTGGGTCAAAATGCTTCCACAAGTGCTCGAAGGTTAATTTCAGAGTTTTGAATTGCCATGACGCTCCTTCTGTTGTGTGGTCGTACTTAAAACATGACATTTAGTTCCATTATCTTGAAAAATATGAACATCACGATGAAGGATTTCCTTGTTATTGCAATGATGTTCGTATATTTAGCCGAATTTCAACTCCCATTAATGAACACCAATTCTGTCTTTTCAGAGTACTACATGGCCGCTCACACTATAACATTTGCTTCACGACACTCCATAGTATTCTAAAGGCACGGAGAGTCAAAGACATCGCCATGCAGCTCTACTCTCCAGATATAAACTTGATATTGTGACCCATTGAAGAATATCACAGGCTGGCAAAACCCCAAGGTTTTTCGTCGACATGCTCATGGTTTACAATATTCTTAGGCGATAATTTCCACCGGAAAGCATTTAAGATTTACCTTCGAGCTACAGTACATATCGTCTGTAGCCAAGATCATGGAAGATACGTTAAACTACTCTCAGACGTACACAGTGTTGTGACAGTTACTTTTTTGTAACTAATTACAATTACTAGTTATTGCCTCAAATAAGTAACTAGTTGCAGTTGCTAGTTACTCTAAAAAAAGTAACTAGTTACTTCAGAAGCTACTCTAGACATTTTTTCTGGTTTTAGCGAGCATCTGACCCTAATAAAAGTACTCTCCCTGATAAGTGATACTTGCTATGATTGTTCATCTATTTCAAATTGTGATTGAACGCATAAACAAAAAGATTTTATCATATTAGCATTCGATACATGTTGTCAATAAACGTGCACTGTGTGCAATATGTACATGGAACAAGGTTCGTGAAGAAGTAGCTACTAACTTTTTGCCCTCGCAACAAAAAGTAACTGGTACAAGTTACAAATATTTATGATTTATTTTTGTAACTAGTTACAATTGCAATTACTCGGCTTGAAAATGTAACTAGTTACCGTTACAGTTACTCAAAAAAGGTAACGATTACCAAGTAACTAGTTTCGTCACAGCACTGGACGTACATAATACATTATATGCAGAAGTAAAGCCATCAGTGAAATACTGACGATAACCATTGACATGGTAAGCCAGGTCAGGCTTCAGCTTAAAATGTCTCTCACCGATGAATGCCTTCTGGGTCGAATCGTGACAGCAGTTGCATTCTCTACATTGAACTCCGATACAGTACAGAAGGATGACAAGTAAATAAACACCACGACAATTGTCCTCAAGAACAAATAGCAAAGCTGCTCAATGGAATGCCAGAAAGTGTGTCAGCTTTACATAATGCAAAAAGGAAATCAACACGATTCGAAATATATTGATTCAGTAAATCTGTTATTATTTATTGACTTTTATTATCAAATCTAAAACTAAGGTAATCTGAATGTATTTACACTATTTATTTACTTTTGTCAACCCTCTGTATTCTCCACACTTGTACTGTGAACCTGTTGTTGACTTTGGTCATGATCAAAACGGCTAAACTAATTGGAGAAGAGACTCGCGATCCAATTGTTTCATGCATACTTGCGATGTAAACTAAGTAGGGTAAATATAAACAACACGACACCCAGAGATGGGCAAGATACTTGGAAATTGTATCCGAGATACAGATACAAGATACCCAACAAAAATGTATCTGAGATACAGATACAAGATACTCGAAAAAACTGTATCTTCAAGATACAGATACAAGTTACAGATACAAGATACATTTTTAAGATACAAGATACTTTTGAAAGAATAATTATTTGAGTTTAGTTTCACCTGGTGAGCCATGAGCGCACGAGTTGTCTCATTCAATTGTTTATTATTATATTTTCTGGATATAAATAAATGCCAAATCAATGGTACTTCATATCTCAGTATTCATATAGTGATATAACTAAAAGGAAAGCACAAAATAAATATGTATAAATAATCCTGAAAATTTTTAGGTATGGAAAAATAAAATAAACCACACTTTTTCAATTTATGTATTTCAAATAAATTGTTAATACAGGTATGCTCAGTTACCTACTCACGAAGAAAAAAAGTTTTCCTCATAATAAATATATTTGCAGGAATAAGCAAATATATGTATAATTCCTGACTTTTAATCATGTTAAAACATGTTAAAACCGCGGGATACAAGCAGTGGTGTAGTGCTGTGGGAACGCGTGGGAACGGCGTTCCCTTACTTTTTTGGTAGACGGAACGGCGTTCCCTCACTATTTCAAATAAATCTGAACTTACAAATCTCTAACGTCATGAAATTTTAATTCCCACCCCTAGAAGAAATATAAGAAAGAATCATTAACTGTTAACTGTTTCATTTCTTTTAGCTTCGACTGAGGCAATGCTAGCCTGTAAAGATCTGGTGAAACAGTCACCACGGCGTACCAGTTGTTAACTTTTTTTTAGTTAATCATTCCAGTTGTTAGCTATTTTTATTGATCGTACTGGATGTCATATATCTAATGACACTGGAAATACTGCATCTTCAACCTTGGAATATATCCTAATATCCAGTGCATATGACCTCAAAATATCCCTGAAATTGGTCAGATTTCAAAAGATTTCCCGGGGGGCTTACAGTGCCCCCGGACCCCCAGCTGTATGGGCTCGGCGTGCTCGCCATTGTCTCCCCCGCATCTGAGTAACACTTTCAAAATGCGTTCCCTCACTTCTTTATTTAGCACTACACCACCGGATACAAGATGAAACCTGAGTACGTCTGTGCCGAGACTGTGCGCGCAGCGCAACGGTAGTATTCATAATTCATGTACAAACATGTAACAGCAATCGCCGGCCTGCTTCAACGTGCGTCAGATATGATCATATTTCATGAATAGTTATTAGCGTCTCTATTTAAAAAGTATCTTATGAAAGTATCTTTGAAGCCACATGACAAAATGTATCTTAGATACTTCTCAAGATCCTCCAAAAATAAAGTATCTAAGATACGTATCTTCTATCTTAAGATACTTTTTGTATCTTAAGATACAAGATACTGCCCATCTCTGACGACACCTATGGAATGAAAAATTCCACCATATGACGTCATACAATTAATATAGGATATGAAATTATTCTGGTAAGACTCCCTGATTATAATGTACAGTTCGCAAGGAGTACAAATTAATGCTCCAACATCATATTGATCATTATGATAAAATTTAAGCTTCATATTTTGCTGCAAAAAAACACTTGAATTTAGTCTGAGGTAATATGAATTTCAAGGATGATCGGATTACCAATTAAAGTGCATGAAAAAAAATATCGTGAAAATTCTAATTTGATCAGAGAACCTCGCTTAATTCTAAATTCTATCGACATAATAATAATAATAAAAGACTACTATTATTATCATCATCATCAATATATGGATAAAAATTATATATATTTGACAGGCTTTCATCGGCATCCATCCTTCTCAGATGAGCAAAGATTTTTAAAGCAAATAACTGGTAACTTTACTACAGTGCTTGAAAACGTGAGGAAGCAAGTGTGCTCAGAATAAACGCAAATGTTCCATAATGTTAAACTGTATGAATCATCGTTTTGAGCTTGTAATAAGAGACGTCTCTATAGCGAACTTTTTTTTTTTTTTTATATTTCGAGTGAACTAAAAAAATATAGCAAAACAAACTTACAAAAATATAACCCATTATCATAGGCGGCGGAACCGAGGGGGGGGGCGCCTGGGAGTTGGTGACCTCCTCTTAATTTGATAGAGGGAAGGCCATGCCCCCCTTGCCAGCGAAGATATTTTGACATTTTAAACTGTGAAAAACAAGTTTTTCAAAGTAAAAAGCTAGCAAACATTTACTTTGTGTTTGGGCGATGTAACATGTAAAATGTAAGTTCGTAACTGTAGAACTTTAGCATATTCACGCAATCTAGTGAATGTAGTCTAGTTTATGTTAATCAATCCTACTTGGCCCCCCCTTGTTGCGAGCTGACATTCCGCCGCCACTGCCCATTATACACGAAAGTCCGTTCTTAATCTCAACGTCACGTCACGTAGGCTCTAGAATATCATTAATAAATGAAAGATACGTGACTAGGCTCAGGTACAGGCTCAAATTGGACTGAGATGCAGTGTCAATCAAAATGACAGGAGACGAGAACACATTCTAAAAATAAATGTTATATCAATAAACAATCATCTACATTCTACACAATAAAAAAGAGTTATACTGTTTTGTGTGGTTGTAGGCGCAGACAAAGAGAAGTGTGTGACCATGCAGGCTCTACTTCATCGTCAAATTATTAAAATCACTCATCACAGTTTATAGTTCTTAAATCTTTCGTATAATTTTTGGCACCAATAACTTTGTTATGAGTAGTAAATAGTTGTACTATTACTTTAGAACTATTAGCCCGTCTATATATAGGATTAGAACCTATTTCCGAATGTTTGGAATTGATGGGGAGTTTTCTTTTAAGGGAATAGACAGTAGAGTAATTCATGACTGTCATATTTGAAAAAGACTATATTTGCTTTTTCCTTTTATTTACAGCATTTTATTGCATTAGTGATTTAATTTTTAATTGATACAACAAGCAGAGCCTTCGGCTCCCTGCCCTACGGGCGGGGCTTGTGCTTCGCAAACTCGCCTACGGCGAGGGCACGTTAGGGTTATCCCTTTGGGGGGAGGTCATTCTCCTTCTCCCCCCCCCCGTCAAAAAACCCTCACCCTCTTTATGCAACTTGGGGGATAACCCCCACCCCTTTGTTGCATAACCCCCATCCCTTTCCCATGGGTGATGGGGAGGGGGGTTATGCAACAAGGGGGTGGGGGTTATCACCCAAGTTGCATAAATGGGGGGGGGAGGTTTTTTGGGTGGGGGAGAGGGAGAATGACCTCCCCAAAAGGGGTAACGTGTCCTCGCCGTAGGTGAGTTTGCGAAGCACAAGCTCCGCCTGTAGGGCAGGGAGCCGAAGGCTCTGCTTGTTTTTACAATATAATTTTTGATACTTTGTTTTTTTATATTCTCTACTTCCATCATCTTCTCCACTATGTTCCTTAGTTTTTCACAATGAAACAAGTACTATGTCGTATCCAAAGCTGGGCACAAACCGTTAATCCGTTAATCGTTAATTAACGAAGTTAACTTTTTCGTTAACGATTTAACTTTTAAGTTAACTTTGAAAATCATTATCGGACTAATTAACTTCCGTTACATTTAACTTCCGTTAACTCAAGTCCGTTAACCCCAAAAATTCATAAATAAACGTTTAAAAGTTTCTATTATTTTCAGTGCTGAGCAGGTGCGCAATTAATCCGCCACTGTTAATAGTGATGAACGAATTTCCATTTCAGCAGTGCAAAATCAGGCGATATATTTGTTTCCGTCGCCACAATTTGTCTTACCAAATATGGTAGTTATTTATGGCATTGGTTTGAGCAAAACATGGTCGACTGTAAAATCAGGCGGAAAGATTTGCCATTTGAGTTGAATGTTTCAACTTCTTTCAAGAAATATCACGAGCATTTTAAGGCACTTTCAATAATATATATGTAACAATTACAACAAATAACTACATTCGTTTCATTTGCAGTCTGTCTCTTGCGCAACATGTTTGTGCCAGTGAATATTTAAAAATAATCGTTGTCAAGTAAATCATGTATATTTATAATATGTCTGTGAGTACCTTATTAGTAGTCTCCTTGATACATTTCAAGAACCATAAAACTGATCAGGTAAGATTTCAATTCTCATGTCACTTTGTTCTCTATGGGCAAGGACATCCTGAGGGCCAAGAGATCATCCCTGTCTGATGAAAACTTTGATATGCTAATTTTCATGAAGGGCAACATGCATCTCATGGACAAAATGGAGAACGAGAAGAAGAGGGAAAATTAAATTATATATATATTGTGTTTTTCATTTTTTTTATAATAAAAGTTAACGTTAACGGTTTATCGGTAACTTCCGTTACATGATTAACGGATTAACGGTTAACGAAGTTAACTTTTTGGTTAACGGTGCCCACCACTGGCTCGTATCATTCTCAAAATGCCACAAAAAGAATAAATATGACAAGCTATGAACACCCAGAACTGAAACCAAAATAAAATAAAAAAAATAATTATCCTACAAACAATGTGCAACAATTAAGTGTTAATTTAAAATAGCCTGCTCAAGGAAAAAATGGGGTTGATTTCAAACGTTTTAAAGCCAAAAAGAAAGCCAAACTAATCCATACCGTGGTTCAAAAGCATACAAGTCCGACAAATATAAAAAATTTCGCAGCATATGACTGGACATTGATAATAGTCAAATCGAAGCCTACCTATATCTTGTCTGATCAAGCCTGTACAAAATTTCACGCACGTTTGTTAAAATGAGAGAAAGCCAGCCGGTCAATAAATTTAGAAAGCACAGCCATCAAAATTTTGAGCTTCACAACCAAAAGCCAGTTCGACCAGATTTATGAAGCTGCACTGAAAATCTAAGACTCGTGAGTCTACGTAAATGTGCTCACACTGGCTGAAATTTTCTATTCAAAATCTACTTAGATGTTACGCAATTTGGACATGTTATATAATGCGTTTACTTAGTGTAGCAAATTTGATTCAGTTATTATTTTTCCCTTCCTTGGTACATTACAAGTGCCGTATGTTTTCTCGTTTGACAGGTTTGCTTCAGCGTTAAATCTACTTTTCAATTATATGCGACAAATCTCATTTTATTCGTAGTTAGAAAAGGTGCGAACCATTTCATTAAGAGTACATTGTGAATATTGTTGGGGACTCAAGTTTCCATTATGAGTTGGTCACTGATCAGTGGCACTGCCAATGAGAGCCTAAGCTCAACAAGGAACAATACGGCGAGACCAGTATAATAAAATTTTAAAAATAGGCTCATTCTTAACTTAAAGATTGGTTTTCCACTGGGAATACATTTACTTTATGCAAGATGCACTTCATGCAACATTGCAAAGTTAATAAGTCTTTGTTAGCTGCAAATTAGATCTCTTCTGAAATGACCAGGAGATTCTGCAGTTACAAAATCAGAATGAAAATCTATGAAAGCTTGCTGAAAGAAATAAATTACAAGTCTCATTCATTTCTGATATAATGATTTGCAACGACGTTTGTAACTGGAATACAATGAAAACATGCCCAGATACATTTAGGCACCAAGTGCCAAAGAGGAGACAACCATTTATTAAATATGGATCCGATCCGATTACACAGCTCAACAAAATTTTTTTTGTTTCGTTGCCAAGGAAATTCGTACGAATTTAGGGTATTTTGGGGTTGCTGAATTCCAAAATGAAAGTAGTTTTTCCGATTTGGCTCTAGTTCTTGAGATAATGAATACCCTCAATTAATAGGAAACGTAACCATAACGCGTGCATATGGGAAACTACCGGAACATTCTAGATGGTGAGACGCGAATATTCTTAGTGTTTACTCCGCGATCATTCTAGAATATTCCCCCTCCGTATATAAGTCATCGGCCACCCAACCAGTAGTTTGGTTGACCTTTGGTTGGCCTTTGGTTGACAGGGAAAAAATCATCCTCCCACCACTTCATATCAAGCTGGGACTAATGAAACAATTTGTTAAGGCCTTGGACAAAGATGGCGATTGCTTCAAATACATTTGTAGATCGTTCCCTGGACTAAGTATGGAAAAACTAAAAGCTGGAATCTTTGATGGCCCTCAAATCCATACACTTATCAAGGATTCTAATTTCACAAAATTTATGAATGGTGTTGAAGCTTCTGCCTGGTGCAGTTATGTCTCAGTTGTCAAGAACTTCTTGGGTAACCACAGAGCAGACAATTATGAAGAACTGGTGCAAAACATGCTCACAAACTTTGAAAAGTTGGGTACTAATATGAGCATAAAGGTACACTTTCTCCATAGCCACTTACACAGATTTCCGGATAATCTTGGTGATTTTAGCGAGGAACAAGGGGAGAGGTTTCACCAAGATATCAAGGTGATGGAGGAAAGGTATCAAGGCAGATGGGACAGACACATGATGGCAGACTATTGCTGGAACCTCCAACGTGATTGTCCTGATAACCCACATAAAAGAGAATCGTGCAAACAGAGATTTACTATACATTAATTGTAATTATGCGAATCAGCTTACTGTGTTTATCTGTTATTATACCGAATAAAATGCCATTATGTATTTCATGTGTTTACTTTTGTATGATTTGAGACAATTTCAATGCGATTTTAAGTAGGCTCCGCCTGAACATTAAATTTTTTGCATTTTTACGTGTTTCAATGGGGTACCAATTATCTCATAAATTAGAGCCAATCTAGCAAAACCGGTCATATTCGGAATCAGCACCACAAAGTTACCCCAAAATCACTCTAATATGATTGGCAATAAAATGAGTGTTGACCAGTGTTATCAAATAAATCTTAGAAATAAATTAAATTTTATTTACCCCTATACAGTTATTTCAAACTTCTTTATACCTGATTCTAATGATTTGGCCAAGCCTAGGATAGATAAAAATATACAATATGAGAAACATAGTATAGTGCGTGCGGCAAAAGTAACGCCCTTTTAATAATTGTATCTTTATAGTTTTATACAGTATAATTTTTTAGTTTTATATTGTATAATTTTGTTATTTTTTAGTTTTTACTGAGAAAGTACTTATTATTTTTCTTAAAATGCTGTATTTTTCTTAAAAACCTTATTATTTCTCTTAAAATGCTGTAATTGATTTATTTCCTTCAATAAAAGAGAATAAACTAAAAAGGGCGTTATTTTTGCCGCACCCGTTATATCGTCTGCTTTTTTTATATTAAAAAAGTATAATATACATTTGTAGCAAAGCTCAAGATTCCATATTTACTTGGCAAACTTTATATTTGGAGAGTTTGTTACGTTACAGATGTGAAAACGCAGCATCTCTTCGTCGTCATAAAACATTTGCCTAACAAAAATAACTTAGTGTCCTACTATCTTGGTGTGTGTGTGTGTGTGAGAGAGAGAGAGAGAGAGATTAAGAGCCTATAATTATCATAAAACCACTCAAAACTTTATTAAAAACAATGTAGTGTTATCAAACTGCTTCAGGTGAAAGACTTAAACACTAGCCTATATGTGATCCAAGGGCGCGCAAGTCAAACAGGGAATCGAGAATTCAAACTTTCACGTTTTGACCATATTAATTAGTCTTGAGGCTCCATTCCTGGATTACAGATCTTAGTTAAGCCTTTTGAAGTGTACAGCATGTACCTTTGTATTCCTTATTGACGATGTTTTTAGTAAAACGCTACACACACACACACACACACACAATAAGCCTAGATTCGCAAGCACAGAGAGGGAGATACTGTATTGTTTTTGCTCACTCACTTTCTCCAATTCTCTTATTTTGACTCTTTGAACAACAAGTTTTGTTGCCCATCAGACCTAAGTTAAAGTTCATAAACACCTTTAAATAGCTCTATTTCTCTCTCTGTCTCTCTCTCCCCCACCCCTTCTCCCTCCCCCAAGGTCACTTTCAAAGTGCCAGTTGCCATTAAACTTTCGTTCAGAGATCATTTTAAGTAAAATTATCTTTCATAGGAATTTGATAATGTTTCATCAAATTACCTTAGTTACAAGATATTGAATTATGTCATTTAATTAATATAGACTATGATTTAAATTAGTTATTCGCTCTGTAACTTATGTAGGGCGCGCGCGCGCGCGCGCGCACACACACACGTGTATATATATATTTTTTTTTTACTAATGGTTGGCCCTATTGCTGTGAGGATGGAGTGATACACTAATAGAATGGAAATTCACACACATTTTTAATTTTGACATTATTAAAGAAAACAATTGACACTAAGAACTAATTTAATTTAACCTAACGTAATCTAACCCATAACTTGACAATTATTTGGTTTTGTCAGCGAAATGACGTAAGTCTGGAAGGAAATAGTGAGTTAACACCAAAAATAATAGTAAACAATAAAATAACAAAAGTATACGACAACCGGATATTTTATTATTCGTACCTAATAACCAACAAATATTTTTCATTTTAGCCAAAATACAAAGTGGTGTTTTTTAACCATGTGCCACCATCGTAAGCCTGAAAATAATACAATAACAATAATACAAAAGCAACGACACAGCTGCCAACGCTAAAGGCTATGCATAACCTACTTGTAGGGCCTATGTATTGTTTTGCGTTGTAACTAATTTGGTCTGAAATTACTCACTAAGTTACTACAATATTGGTTTTCAACCTTATGCATTTCAATACCGTGTACCAATATGATAATATTAGGTTTCATAATGTGGCTAGTAAAGTGTATTAAATGTTGCAACAATTATAATAATATACATTTGCTTCATTGCAAATTCTTGTTTGTGTTTATATAAACAAGGAATCAAGCAACACAACACATTTTCATTCTAAGTTTAGAGTAAGGGTTTTCAGTCGGGGGTATATATTGTAAATTTATTTTTCGAAATATTTCAACATCAAGTTAATAATGATTATTATATATATATATATTATATATATATATATAATATATATATATATATATATATAATATATATTATATATATTATATATATATATATGATCTTTGCAAACCGACATGAACAGAATCTACAAATGGACAGAAGACAACAATATAAGACCTAAAATCCATGGAATATTGTACCCGAAATGGACAGGAAACAGAAATTCTAGAGCAAAAGATTTAGGGGTTGTAATGACTGATGATGCGAAATTTGAAATACAAAATAAGATAGCAGTAAACAGAGCAAAGAGAATAACTGGGCAGATACTGAGAACCTTTAAACGAAGGTATAGGAATATAATGATTCCTCTACTGAAAGCACTGATCATACCCAAATTGGAATACTGCTCGGTTCTAACATGCCCATATAAAAAAGAAGACATTAGACAGCTAGAAGGCATTCAGAGAAGCTTCACAGCCAAGATCAAGGGGTGCAAAGAACTAAATTACTGGGAAAGGTTACGCGAATTAAACCTATACTCACTGGAAAGGAGGAGAGAGAGAGACACCATTATTTACACTTGGAAAATAATGGAGAAACTAGTCCCTAACCTTACTCTGAACCCTGTAAGCTGTAACTCCCCAAACAACGGTGGAAAGTGGAAAAGGAAGACTGTCGTGTTCCCAAATTAAAGGCGAGACAGGGAACATCCTCAACCTTGAAAGAAAATATTTTTGTTGAGAGGGGGCCAAAACTGTTTAATCAGCTGTCCAAAGACCTAAGGAACACGAATGGTGTTGCAGTGGACATCTTCAAAAGAAGATTAGACGCCTGGCTCAGAACAATCCCCGATGAGCCGAGCGTACCTGGCTATGTGAGGTGGAGAGTAAAGAAACCAACTCACTACTTCACCAGGCCAACTCGAGAGGAGGGGTGACAAGCTTGACCTTCGTGAAATGATGAATCATTGCACTGAACCTTTGAAAGGTTGAAAGGTATATAAGATGGAGTTGCAAGCTTGACCGTCAGAATGAACAATTCGGGCGGAAGCAAAACCAAGTGTGTGTGGTGGTGTGTGTATATATATATATATATATATTATATATATATTGTATGGGGGTACAGGAAAACACTGACTTTTCAAAGGGGTACGCGGTGAAGACAAGGTTGAAAACCCCTGATTTAGGGGGTCATAAGGTCTGTCTATGTGATGCGTTATTTATAAATGCAGTCCTAGAAAAATTAATAATTGCTTAACTAGGAACGTTCTGAGGAAAAGATAAACGTTAGCATGAAGCTAATTACAACTCGAATAAATTTGCTGTTATATAGCTGAAAACTGATAAATAAATACTGCGCAGTTATATCTATCATCATTATTCCTTTACTGTGCAGTTTTTACTGTAAAATTACTATTTCCACTAAAATGGTATAATACACAATACAAAAAATAGAAACTTTCAAATAAATAAATAAAGTATATATATATATATATATATTATATATATATATATATATTTATTTATTTATTGTTTACTCAAGAGTCCGGAGCAAGATATTTTAAAATGTTTTTTTTACTTTTTAAAATGTTTCGTTCATAATAAACATGTTTATCTGGGTTCCTTATGCGGCGTGCACCTATCAGCATTCATCTTTCAAACACTTATAGCTTTTATCCAATTGCAGAGCTTGAAAGATAGACTTTTGGGCAGATACTGTCTCATAGCAACCAATAGGAGTCGAAATATCGTGTTTGCTTCAGGTGAATAGTGCTCGTTAAGAATAATCTCAAACTTCTAAAGTTAGCATTCGTGGAAGGGACGTCGAAGGGAGAAGACGCGCGATAGTTTTATTTTCTGTGACTTTTACATACATTTATAAAAAGATGTCTGACGCCTATTTTGATGAATATGATCACTACAATTTTGACGATAAATTGATACATTCAAGAGGATCTGGAAAGAATAGATCAAAAGTAGAAGCCGAACAAAATAAAATCCCAGATCCTACAGGCCACACTCGTAAAATTGTGATTAATATGAAAAACAATGAAGTCAACAATAGGATAAACAAGCAGACCGCTTTGAAACATTAGTCACGTAAATTTGTCCATTAATTCCAAATCGCAGTATTTAGGTAAGTATCCAATAGCCATCGTAAATAAGTGTAGGTCTAGAACTTGTTTTGTGTTTAGAATGCAAAAGCTTAGGGCGTATAAGCTTATACAAGCCAGGCTTATTACTCTTGTTGGCTTTACACAGTTATTTAACGCATGATCACCCTGTATTTAACGCCTCTGGAGTATTCGCTTGAGGAATTTGATAGAGGAGGGAATTTGTTTCTACCTCCATCGTGTCCTCATAGCCAGCCATGCATGGCTGTCAAGGACTATTTTACATAGCGACCTGTCGAGGTGAATGGGTTTTCAGTAGGAATACCGTAATGTTAGGGCGGGTGTAGGCTTAGTGTACATGGTTAAGCGGAAAAGTGTGTGCGCGCGCGCGCGCGCACACACACACACACACAAAAGCGACAAGAACTACGCCTCTAATAATGACGTCATGCAGTTCAATAACAAATTAATAAAATGTCAGTTTGGAAAAAAAAAAAAAAAAATTCATTGGACCCTAAGTTATTTTGTTCAAAGAGTTTGGTTGAACTGTTTGCCGTAAGTTAATAATGATAAATTTGTGTGCCTCTCGAGGTTTGCTTATCGCCATTTTAACATTTTAAGATGAGGCAGATCCGGTAAGACTGAAAATTCACAACAAAATAAAATTAATCTTAAAATGAGAATTCTGTCGGGAACTGGTATTGAAGGATTATGGTTTTGGTAATGGCCATGACGTTGGCGAATGTATTTTCGTGACAAGGAAAAAAAAAAACATTTTTGTGTATGTAGTGAAAGAATTGTTTCTGCGGGACAACAGTAATGTCGGATGGATTGCTGGAACGCCTACGCAGATCTACACACGGAAGGAGTTATAGATTTAACAGCGATTATTCTGACAAAGCTGCGCACAATAATAATACAAATAATAAAGGATGCACGTTCTGTAATAAATGGTTTTCGCTTCCGGCTGGCGGACTGGCAAAAGTACAAAGCCCACTCTACCGGTTATTTAGCGCGGCCTACATATGGCGTTCCACCCATAAAAAAAAAAAATCAATGAAAGAAAGCCACCCCCAGCCTTTTTGAGTTAGCTTTATAAGGCTAACAACGAATATATCACGACCTAACCAATCGTTAGGTCAACTGTACGTCCTTGAAAATTGGTTAGATTAGGTCGTTATATTTTCGTTAGTTAGCCTTATAAAGCTAACTAAAAGAGGCTGGGGGTGGCTTTCTTTCATTGATCCTAAAAAAAAAAAAAAAAAAAAAAAATAATAATAATAATAATAATATCGACAATATTTATATGCCATTATTGGCAAATTCAACTTAATACAAAAATTTAAAGAGGTGTCGGGGGCGGTAGAGTTCAAAAAGTTGGGTTTCGTTGTTTTTCATGCTTTGGGAGAAGAGAAAATTTTGAAAAGTATTCCACCTAGTGGTTGGCCAGTTATGACGTCACAATAGTGAGGTTATATTATGACAGCCAATGGCGAGATCGGGGCATATAGTTCACGACTGTTATACTTAGCAGCTAATGAAGCTATCCAGGGCGTGGTTTTGTAGTAAAGGGGATGAAAAACTGCCGTTTTGATGCCGCTCTTGTAGAACTTCGGCCAGGCAGCTGGTATTGATTTCATCCATGCTCTTTCCGCATTGGGAGAATGTAAGTCCTACTGGCTCCTACACGAAGTTGTCTAACACAAGGCCCAAAAATTCTCCATTGGTTGTTTAACTATGACAGGTCATGAGATTGTGGGTTTGAATCCTATGGGGAAGATATTTTTATCACGAAATATCGTGCCGATTGCGGCAAGATATATATATATATATATACACACCTTTGGTTAGCTTCCGCCCGAATTGCTCATTCTGACGAAGGTCAAGCTTTTCACCACCTTAGACCTACAGTTTAACGTGGAATCAGAACCACGCCCCACTAGCAGCCCAGTCTTAACCACTAGGCCACCCAGGGTACCCATTTATCTACCAACCAGTTTATTGTGGAAAGATGAACAGCTGGGTTTTGCTGCGCGCCGGCTGCTGTCATCTCGAACCCGGGGCCGATGGATTTGTAGTCAGCGATGCTAACCCCTACACCACCTAGGCGCATATAATAATAAGTATGTATATATATATATGGGGACTTCAACAGTCGGGACCCGGCCTGGGGGGACGTTTGCTCCACCTTTCTCTCCGGGACCCTTCTCTCCCTTATGGACGAGCTCGAGTTCACCTTTCTGAACGATGGCTCCCCAACCTGCCTTCACTCGGCCCACGACAGTTTCACCTGTATCGACCTTTCCCTGGTTTCCCTCGAAATCGTGACGGAGTTCACCTGGGAGGTCCTGCCGGATTCTTCCGGCAGTGACCATTTCCCAGTGTGTCTTACCCCGACCCGTCTCCTCCCCCCCACCTCAGTCCGCCCGCGCTGGCTGTTCGCCCGAGCAGACTGGGCCTCATACGCGAGGGGCACGGCGATTTCGCCATCAATTCCTGCCTTTCCCTCCGTCAATGAGGCTCTCGCCTTCCTCGAGAGTAAGATCCTCTCGGCTGCCGCCAGTTGCATCCCCCGTACCTCTGGCTCCCCCAGGCCGCGAAGCGTCCCATGGTGGACCCCAGAGTGCTCCCATGCCGTTCAGGAGCGGCGCCGTGCCGGCCGCCGCTTCTACCGGACCCGCCAGCTGGAGCACAAGATAGAATTTCAGCGCCTGAAGGCAGTGGCCCGTCGGGTCCTGAAACTGGCCCGGCGTACCTCCTGGCGGAGTTACGTGTCCGGGATCTCCTCCTCGACTGCCCCCTCGACTGTTTGGTGCAAGGTGCGTAGCTTTGAGGGGACCCGTGTCCCCCCTCGACCCCCGGTGCTTCGGGTCGGGGACGACGAGTTCGTGTCCGATCCGGAGGCCGTCGCGAACGCACTCGCGGCGCACTTTGCAGCCATCTCCAGTTCCGATTCCCCCCACTCCCGCCGCGACCCACCGGAATCTCCACCTCATAGGGATGACCCCTATAATCACCTCTTCCACATGACAGAGCTTCGGGAGGCCCTCCGCCCCGACGCTCCTCCGCCCCCGGCCCCGATAATATCCCCTATGACTTGTTACGGCATCTCCACCCCTCTGCTCTCAGCTTTCTATTGGACCTCTATAACCGGATTTGGTTGGAGGTTCATTTCCGGACCGATGGCGTGAGTCCATTGTCGTCCCATCCCGAAGCCCGATAAAGACCCCTCACTCCCGTCGAACTATCGCCCCATTTCCCTAACATGCTGTGCCTGCAAGGTGATGGAGGCGATGGTCGCCTCGCGGCTGTCCTTTACCTTGGAGGCGAGTGACCAGTACCCTGCTACCCAGGCTTGTTTCCGGCGCTTCCGGTCTACCACCGACCCCTCCTTCTCCTTAGCCATGACGTGCAGGAGGCTTTCTCCCGGCGTCAATTTGTACTCGCCGTCTTTTTCGACCTCCAGAAGGCCTACGATACTACCGGCGGAGCGCGGTCTTCGACTGCTTACGCTCCCTGGGTTTCGTAGGCTTTCTCCCTTCCTTTATTTATAACTTCTTGTCCGCCCGTTCTTTCCGCGTCCGCATCGGTTCTGCTCTCTCTGACCGCTTTCCGTTGGAGGAGGGTGTCCCTCAGGGTAGTGTCCTTAGCGTCTTGTGTTTCTCACTCGTGATGAACACAGTCGCTACGGTCCTGCCTACATCCGTTCGTAGCTCCCTCTATGCCGATGACCTGGCTATCTATTGCTCTGGCCGCCTCCCATCTTGGCTGAACGTCGGCTCCAGCTAGCCATCAACGCGGTGGTTCGCTGGGCGTCCTCGGTTGGCTATGCTTTCTCACCCTCTAAGTCTTCCAGTATACTTTTCCGTCCTCGGCGCCTCCGTCTGTCGCATACCTTCGCCCTTACCCTTGCCGGCACTCCTCTTCCCCTCGTCCCATCCGTTAGATTCCTGGTATGACCCTCGACGGATTTTTCGGTTGGGTTCCACACCTTAGGCGGTTGCGGCAAACATCTCGCCGCACCCTCTCCCTTTTGGGTCATCTGTCCCACACGACCTGGGGGCGGACAGGCGTACTCTGCTGCGCCTGTACACCTCCCTGGTGCAATCCCGCATCGACTACGGCTGTGTGGTCTACAGCTCCGCCTCCTCTCCGGCACTCCGTATGCTGGATCCTCTGCTCCACCGTGGCCTTCGCCTGGCGTCGGGTGCCTTCCGCTCGTCCCCTGTCGCTAGTCTTCAGGTGGACTGTGGACACCCCCCCCTGTCCCTTCGCCGGGGCCTTCTCATGGCGAAGTGTTACCTTCGCATCTGCCGCCTTCCGATGTCCCTACTCTTCTCCGCGATCTCCCAGGCGCTACCCGGCCTGACACGTGGCATTTCGCTGCCTCCCTGGCCGACGTCTTTTCGTCCCTGGGGATCCCCCCACCCTCTATTCTGCCGTTCTCCTTCGACCTGTCGCCCCCCTGGCTGACCACCCCTATCTGCCGCTGCAAGGCGCTCCGTGGCCTGCGTAAGGAGTCTCCTCCTACCGTCCTCCGGTCTTCTTTTCTGGCCCATCTTCCCGTACACTCGGACGATGTTCCTGTCTACACCGACGGCTCGCGCTCCCCTGCAGGTGTCGCGGCCGCCGTCTTCTCTCCGTCGCTGTCACCTACCTCCCGGGGTATCCCCCTGCCGGTTCAGGCCTCCATCTTTTCCGCGGAGCTCTTTGCCCTTCTGGAAGCCCTCCGTCTGGTATCGGGTTTTTCGCGGTCTTCCTGTACCATCTTTTCGGACTCGCTGAGCGCTCTTCAAGCGCTCGAGCGCTATAATTCCCCGGACCCCCTCGTACGCATTATTCAACAGGAGTACCATGTCCTGCACACCGTTCACCGGATCCGGGTCACCTTCTGCTGGGTTCCTGCCCATGTCGGTGTTTCCGGTAATGAGGCGGCTGACCGCACAGCCCGGTCCGCCGCCTCGATGCCTCCCCTCCCCTCCCCCGCCCGCTCCCCTTCTCTGACTATGTGCAGGTCTTTCGGTCCCTCTACAACCGCATATGGCAGCAGTCCTGGGACGATGCCACCGGAAATAAACTCTGGTCCATCCGCCCCCGCCTGTCATATTGGGCGTCCTCTTTCTGCCGCTCCCGACACAAAGAGGTCGTCCTTGCGCGGCTTCGCATCGGCCATACGCGCCTCACGCACGGCTATCTTATGTCCCGGCAGGAGGCTCCTCATTGCGCCTCCTGCCAGTCGCCCCTCACCGTCTTTCACATCCTTGTGGAATGCCCCACCCTGTCGTCAGTACGTCGTCGCGCCTTCCCGTTCCTCTCTGATTTCCCCCTCCCCGATCGTTTACGTCTTATGCTCGCTGAGAGCCCTCTCTTCTCGCTTGACCGTCTTTTCCTTTTCCTCTCCCAATCTCGCCTCCTCTCTGAGCTTTAGGTGACTTCTCACCCGTCGTCCGCGGTCCTCCCACTTATAGTGCCTTTCCCCCGTCTCCGTTTCTCTTTCTCATATTCTGCTTCGCCATGATATCCGCTAGCGTATAGCGGGAAATGGCGGTAAACGCCCCAATACAAAAAAAAAATAATGTTTATATATATATATATAATAATAATAATAATAATAATAATAATAATAATACACAAAGTTACCCGTTGTTACTAGGAAGGCGAGTCTGCATTAAAATTATACAAGCTGAAATCTGGTCGTGACAAACTCTGTACAGTAGCTTTTATTTGTTATATATTTATTTATTTTATTTTTGCGCAAGGTTTTCATGAATAATGAGTATAGGAAGGTCTAGAATAATTTTCCGAGTGTCAACCAATAATAGCAGGGAATGACGTGCCTTTATTTATGATAATTTTGAATTTTATTTTAAGGATGTATCAGGTCATCCCATAAGTAATGTTTTTTAGATCGGAATTTGAAGGACAAAAAAAACTCCAATTGAAACTTTTTAATCTAGTATATATTTTCCATCGGAATCAATGACACTCTGCCAACGTCCTACAAGCTTTTCAATACCATGTTTATAAAATTCAGGCGGTTTTGAGGCAAAAAACGTACAAAGACTGTGTGCAGGTCATCTAAAGAAGTATACTGTTTCTCGTCAAGATAGTTTTGCAGACTCCTGAAGAGATGATATAATCTGAAGACGCAAGGTCTGGAGAATATGGAGGATGTGGAAGTTTTTCCCACCCAAGCTCCTCAATTTTTGCAGAAGTGATCCGAGCGGTATGAGGACGTGCGTTGTCGTGGTGGAACACGATTCCTTTCCGATTAACCAAAGAAGGTCTCTTTTCTTTTAGTGCAGTGTTCAATCGATCCAGTTGTTGACAGTAGACTTGAGCGGTGATTGTTTGGTTGTGTGGTAAGGTTTCAAAGTGTATTACACCACCTTTATCCCACCAAACACTAAGCAACACCTTCCGAGGGTGAAGATTTGGTTTTGGCTGTGGTGTTGCTGGTTCTCCGGCACAAACCCGCTGTCGACGGCGCTTAACATTCTGGTACAGTATCCACTTTTCATCACCAGTCACTAAACGGTGCAAAAACGGATCTTGGAGTTCACGGGAATAAAGAGCTGTGCTAATGTTTACCCGCACCCTCAGATTGTCGACCGACAATTCATGTGGCACCCATTTTCCTAACTTAGGCACTTTCCCGAGTTGTTGCAAATGTCGATGGATGGTGGACGGGGATGAATTGAGTTTCTGGGCCAATTCTTCGACAGTTGTTGAACAGTCTTCAAGTGCGGCTAACAGCAGGTCATCATCAAACTCAGCAGGGCGTCCAGAGCGTGCTGCATCTGTCAAACAGCAGTCACCATTCCTAAACTTTTGAAACCATCTTTAACATTTCCTCACATGCAGAATATCGTTGCCATAAACGTCCTGAATGTTTCGCGTTGCTTCAGTAGCACTATTCCCTTTTTTGAACTCGTAAGGCATTATATGCCTGATATGCTCTTCTAATACCGCCATGTTTATGAGGGATTCACATAAAGGAAAAAACACTTCTTCACTGGTCAAGGTCTGTAAAGTATGTAGCGAAACGCGATAGATCTCCTTAGATAATTATAACCTTCGGAAAATTTATGCTTAAACCGAGTAGGACTAGTTTAAACTTAATCTATCGTAAAGAACGACATTACTTATGGGATGACCTGATATTTCGCGTTGTTTAAGAGGAAGGCAAATAAGCTTATGTAGGGAGAATTTGCCTGTCACTAGGTATATACGTGTTTATACACACACATATTACATAAAACAGCGTGTAGTAGCGAAGTTTTGCCAGTTTTAATATATATATATATATATATATATGGTGTACCAAAATTATGTACTTTTGATTTTGTATATAAAATTTTTATTTTCGATTCTGTTCGTTCTTAGCTTAAATGAGGCCCTCCTAGGATGAAGTGGCTAAGCGACAAACGTAAAAAACGCCAGAAAACTCATTCATGTTGTATCGTCAACTGGGGATACTTGGGACTGTGGGGTTAACTTGGGACATGTAGTATATTATTTCTTGGTATTTATAGTTAGATACTTTATAGTGTATGTAAAACTAAAAAATACCCCCAAATTCAGCCCTTTTTAATTTAAAAATGCTATTGAAGTCTCAAAAACTAAATGCCCCAAGTTACCCCCACTGTCCCAAATATCCTCAGTTGACGGTACCAAATTTGAAAGTGCCATAAATTTTGAATTTCGAAAGATATTTCGACGAAATATTTTAAAAGTTATGGCACTTTCAAATTGCTAAACTTTAACTGCGTTTTCTGGCGTTTTTAACTTTTGTCGCTTAGTCACTTCTTCCTATGAGGCCCTGGAAAGCAAACGGAAAAGACGGAAATTGTCAATAGTTCATGACGTGCTTGATCCAAATCCAAACACCCCGGCCCTGGATGACAGAGGCAACGCGGACAATGAAGTTCTGACACTGCCAAGAAAATCTGCTGGAATGCGTCTATCTCCCTTCTAATGTTAATCCTCAGTTCGTCCAGTGTCGGAGGATTGTTCTCGTAGACTATGAGTTATCCCCAGAGAAATAAGTCCGGGGTGACAAATCAGGGGCGTTTGATGATTATGGACTGAAAATACGTTGCGAGTTTAGTCAAACTCGTGGGAAGTGTTGTCTCGGGAATTCCAAGGCAACGTTTGATGTGTGAGGGGGGCGCACCATCTTGCTGAAAGGTGACTATATTCACGTTCACAGTGTTCTTCCCCCTTAGTGCCGAAAGAAATTTCTTTCTAAACATGTGCACGTATTTTTCCATGTTGAGAGTGACATTTTGGCTTTCCTTTTCGAGGAAGAATGGCGCAATGGTACCTTACATCCGATGCACACCAAACTCACTTTCTCAACGGTAAATTGTGGTGCTACGTGTTCATGTGGTTGCTGGACTAGCCAATGTCACATTTTTTTGCTCGTTTACATGGGCTATCCACTAAGACGAAAGTGAGCCTCGTCACTGAAGAAAACATTGCCCAGAAACTCTAGTTAATTTTCAATGCTGATACAAAATTCACGCCTCTCTCTTTTATTTCTGTCAGTTGATTTTGCAACATCTGTATCTTGTACGAATACATTTGGAGATCTTTGTTTATGATTCTTCTCATAATAGTATGTGATGGTCCCACCAACTAGTTGACAAAACTTTTATGTTGACTTTTTTGTCTTGTCTTGCAACCTGGATCCTGTCAGGTGTTCTTGTAGTAGATTTCTGTCAACTGTGACTTATCTGGTCATTAACACGACCCGTATTTCCGCACTTTTCCGCAGTACATTTGAAATTGGGAAATCTTGTGTTTGGAAAGTCTCCATGAAATTGTCTGTGATGCAATATATGAGGGTGGCAAACTATGCCTCTGTTATCATTGTCCGCTGTGGGACAGAAAAATTGGCAGAAAAAACTTTTTCTTCTTTATATCACCTGAAAATAGAGAAAATATTTATTAGTTTAAAAATGACAACACTTGTAAAATTTTTACATAATTTTGACACACCTTGTATATACGTGTGTGTGTGTGTGTGTGTCCCAAATGTTTCTGAGGTTTACAGCGAGTGCCGTTCTCACTGGTTTCTTCGTTGGAGGTTTATGAAGAATTAGTATATTCCTCTGAGGACGGCTGTCTGGTATAAATTATAATTATTGTTACTGCATATTTCTCAGTCCGACTTTTTTGTTGTTCCAACACTATGAAACTTGTAAATTGGATAACACTCAAATTCTTTATACAGTCCAATAGTTGTCATGTTTTGACGATGGAGCTGGACTCGCATCGAAGTTTGGGGTTAAGTTAGTTTAGGTTAAGTAGTGTCGATGAAATTTCTCTCGAGCGTAGGTCATACGAAGTCGCTATTTCCCCTGTACCAACAAGCCCCTCACTTTTGTTTTGCTTTGCAGGTATCTGATTTAAATGACGAAAGCTTCCATTATTCACGGACAAGAAATTCGGAGCCTTTTGGATGATGTTACGGAGTGCTTACTCGAATACGTAACTTTAAACAATATAAGGATGAATATTATGACATTCTAAGTTCCATTAATTTTTTGACATGCATTTCTTTTTTTTTTTTTTAGAACTTATTTCGTAACAGTATTTTCATGATGTCTTTTAAGTGTTTTTGCAAATTGCTTTAGCTTCTTTCTTTACACGTATTCTTTTTAAATGTATATTCATTTAGGGTTTCTTCAGCACTGGTACAAATAATCTCTAAGTTGTTTAGACCGAAGCTGTTTCTTATAGGTGTAGGCTAATGGTCTGAACAGGTAATAATGTGATAATAAATATTTCTTTTGTTAATCATATTCTTTTAACCTAATAAGAAAATTTTATAGTATTTGAGAATATGAACCCGTGTTAATAATTTGGATCACCCGAAGATCAGGGCCCCAGCCTTCGTTAGTTAGCCTTATAGGGCTGACTAACGAAAATATCATGACTTAACCAATCGTTAGGTCAACTGTACGCCCTTGACAATTGGTTAGGTTGAGTCGTAATATTTTCGTTAGTTAGCCTTGTAAGGCTGACTAACGAAGGCTGGGGGCCCTGATCTTCAGGTGATCCAATAATTTTCTAGTTTTATAAAATAAACCTATTATAAATCGGGTAAAACAGTTCCAAACGTTATTATATTATTGTAAAATAAATACTTGAACTTTGTGACCTGGTGAAAGAAAAAAATAATGTTTGTATACTAAAAGTTTATTTTTAAAGGTGTTAAAAAATCTTAAACTTTTGTTAACATCGGATATTCAAAATAGACTATTTGCACGAATTAATCTTTGATGAGCCAACATTATAGGCTCATTGCCAATATCTTTGCTTGTTTAATACTTTCATTTTGATGGTGCACTGCGTTAATTTTACCAATTTCTCAAGTTATATATATGTAAAATTTGAACTTGTGAGTCTTATAAGTTCATGAAAATATTTAAGGTACATGTTTTTTGGTTGCAATGAAGTCTGGCTGTTAATACTCATACCCCTCATGCCGTGTTTTTATTTGATTTTCACCAAACCAAGAAATCAATAAACAAGAATTTGAAACCGAAACGAGAAATTAGTTTTAATATTATGGTTCCCAGAATTCGCTCTAGTCTCTCTTTTGAAGTACGTACGACGAGTAGAGTAAATCCCTATAAAGATCTTCGTGTGAATGAAGCGTACCTTCACGTACCAGGACATTGTACCAGTACCCAATTTTGTTAAGACATTTGTATACCATCTTATTACGAGTGAAACGACACTTAATACTTTCGTTTACGGTTCGTTGAAAATGCTAAGTTCAAACACGAGGTCAGCGTCTTGTATAAATTATTAATAATAATTCTGAAAATTTATATATAGAATAAAATTCTGTAGAAAAGCTAAATTGTATCGAAAATAGCAATTACTCTATTGTTTAAGAAAGCTCTCGCAAATTTGTGATAATCAATCAACTGATATAATCAGTCGCCGCATATCTCTGAACCAACCAGACATGATCAAATCACGAGTAAAAGGACCGTCGTAGCCATCGCAACACAGCTTCCCGTTAGATCAGCGCAGATAAGCAGACAGTCTGTTCAGTAATTTTGATTGTTATATGCGGTCGAATGATGTAGTCTGTAGATGGGTGCGGATCACGCGTAAAGCTGTATGTCCCTTCCGTCACATGGATTTGCCGTTGTTAAACAATCCCAAGCATTTTTTATTATGTGACCCAATGAAACAAACAGGACGCAGTCACGTAATCGTGACTAATAAGGAACGAACGTGTCATGCATAAATATGCTTAAATATGTAAAATGGAGCACATGGTTCATACGAGTCCGTACAAGGAAGAAGTAGCTAAGCGATAAAAGTAAAAGTACCATAACTTGAACTTTTAAATATATTTTGTCGAAATATTTTATAAAGTTCAAAAGTTATTCTATCTTTCAAATTTGGTACAATTTTTAACGTTTTTTGGCGTTTTTTTAACTTTTGTCGCTTAGCCACTTCTTCCTAGGAGGGCTTCGTATCAAGGTATCAACGATGACCACAAAACAACCTATTAGCTTAATCTTTTAAGTTTTTAATGATACACACACACACACACACACACACACACCACAATATATATAACCTTACAAAGGTTCCGCACGATGATTTCTCACCGCGAAGGTCAAGCTTGTCGCCCCCTCCTCTCGAGTTGGCCTGGTGAAGTAGTGAGTTGGATTCTTGAGCGCTCTTTCTTAACTGACAATATGTATGGTATTTTTTTTAATCTACGACTCGGTCAGTATGAGAAGTTTTGCAAAAGATTGCACAGATTCTATAAACAGGAGTGAAACTATTCCAAAAAATATATTAAATGAAATGACTCCAAATCCAAAATTCTCAATTTGGACCACAATTGAACGACAAATTTTTCTTAGTACTACAAAGCTTAATTAACTTCATCATACGATTGATTTGGTTATGATTATTTGCCGTAGAGGAGATTGTAGACACCAATCGACCAGGGAAGTACTTCGGGGGTGACGTTAGACGTTAAGCAGGAGACAGGGAGTGCTGGAACTCCCGTTTCTCCTCTCACCAGGGCCGTACCAAGTCGGTTCGATCGGTGTGGCTGCCAAATTGTTGGTCTTAGAGCTATCACGTAGAATGAAATTTGGGTTTTTAATTATGTATTAAATAATAATGTATTTTAATAATGTATTTCTATCAATCAAATTGTATATGTTCCGAATTTAACGCGGTGGGGGACGCATAAAGAATGCCTTGACAGGGTACCATCACAGGTTGGTACGACTTGCCTGTCACTATCCTCTTTAGCTGCTCTTTTTCTGTGTCTAATCTACCCTGTGAGCAGTCCAGCTTGCTCTCAAACACACTTCTCCCTTTATTCCTCACCACACATACATGCATCTTACACACTACACATTTTCCAAATAAAAAACTGGCATAGTTTTTAATAGACACGGAGACCTTGATTTCGGGTCTCAACTTTTCCTTCTATGGTGACCATTTTTGCGCGCGTTTACCCTTTCTGCATAAAATTAAAAGTTAATCTAAATTGTAAATAAAATTCACTGAACTCACCTCAAATTAGGATCTACAATTTGAAGGCCTACTTCCTACTACAATTTCAATAGGCCTATTATGGTTTAAACAATTCAACTTAAACCAAGGACTAAGCCTACAACAACTAAGACAAGAATTAAACACTACAATACTAGCCTAGGCCTGAGGGTGATTTAATTGCTACCAAACATAAAACTGCTCTGACTTAATACGTGCGCTCGACACAATGTCAAAATCTAAGAAGCCGCATATTTTTCCTCCTACAAACGAAACCCTAGTTTATTGTTGTTGTAGTTTAGACTCTACTCAATTGTAACGAGTATATATTAGTACAGACGTAACTCAAACTATATATTAGAATAATTATGCACAGTATCGTACAAGAAAGCCAGCGCCTGTAGCTCACTGGGTAATAACACTGTTTCCCTGTAAACAAAGTGAAGACATTGAGGTCGGAGGTTCGACTTCCGATGGTGCTAGCTAATAATAATTCTGGAGTTAGCGGAATGGGCAGCATTAGCTGGCTTGAGCGCTGTGCCAGTTTCTGGCTTTATTGACTGATTATTATTATTATTATTTATCATACAAGACTGCATTTAATCCTCATAACGTCTTGAAACAACATAAGCCAGACCGAGAAATGGGAAGAATGGGCGGGGGCGGTACTGTGACGAGCACACTGCACGTAATGTATTTGGCTGAAATCAGCATAAAAGGGGACTTATTTTTTCGATTGGTGGTGTTACCACCTGTCAGTGCGGCTAAGTGCCTTCAGTTGGATGAAGGACGTAAAACCGAACTATGTCAAGGAACTATGCAGTTAGTAAATATAACTAATAAATATATGGCTTCCAAATGTATTCACATGAGGTGACAATAAGGATTTGTGTGTTGTAAGTAGGTAAAAAATTTACAGAAAGAAAACCTGAAATTGTTGATGGTCAAGACCTGCTCTCTAGTAAGTTGTTATCGACTGACCACATTGACAGACAGAGACCAAAATTGAAGGAAAGTGAAAATAGGAAATTTAAAACGTCCCAAGTAGTGGTAATATTGGGAAGGGATTTTACTTCTGAAATGTGGGAAATTCTTCAAAATATGTGTGGTAGGCAACCATCCCAATTCAAACTTTCTTCCAGTACAAGAGCTACCTCATGGCCACATTGGAACACCGCTTCTCGTTAGATGAACAAAGTTAAGCGACGTTGGGTCTGTTCAGTAGTTGGATAATTACCGTTCTCCGCGTTTAGATGATGTTGCGACCCGTGGTTCTGATCCCACGTAAAGCTGTAGGTGTAGGGCCCATCCATCACGTGACCTTCGCCGTTACGAAGGAGGTTAAACAACCCAAAACTATATTTTTATCCTCCAGTAAATTTAAATTCTAACCGAACTACTTCCGGGATGACGCACAGCGTGACGCAGACCTTCTTTGCCTCTCCCTCCATCTCCTTACAAAAATGAAGCCTCCTTTAACCATTTTTTCACGCTAATTTATGAGCGTCTCTACATGATTATCTAATTTTTGGTTCCACGAGACGGGAAATCGACCTGTGCAAAAATGGAAGAGAAAAGGAGAGAGTTTGTAATGACCGCAAAAATTTTCGATGCACGATACAAATATCTTTAATTTACAACCATAATTTTTTATTTCTTCACCTCAGGAGAGCAGAGAGTCTTCAAGAAAATTACGATACAGCGTTCGTGCATAAGACCTTCCGCACGCGCACGCAAACACACACACACACACATGCGCATCTTCGCATTAGCGAGATAAACTTCTTTTTGAATCCAGATCTAAAAACTACTTAACCATACTTAATTTAACTTAACCTAATTTAACGTTACTGCCATCAAACTAAAAAGGTCGTGATAAGTGTTTCGGCCGCAATTGAGGGCTCGATGGGTGGTTTCTGTCAAGTCATTCAATACTGAGATACTTACTAATTTGGCCTAACTTAACCAAATGTTAACTAATTCATCCTAGCGTAACCTAACCTTATCAGCACTAACTTGTCTGTTTTCCGCCAATAAAAATGTTTGTAGAATTTTTTTTATATAATTTTTAATAGTCCGAAGTACCAAAAGTGTACCTCTCAAAACAACCACCCAAAGAACTACTCCATTTCATCTGCGCATTATCACACACTCAACCTCACTTATGCCCAGTTGACTACACGCACACGCACACACACACACTCACTCTTTCATTTACATGCCGTGGGAACGACGTCTGAACTTCAGACCGAAAAAACACTGTACAAAGTCATTGAGGTTTCTTTCTTCAGTGTTAATGACAGCTGAGATGACGGCGCTGGGGTCTGATTAGTTAGTGAGAGAGAGAGAGAGAGAGAGAGAGAGAGAGAGAGAGAGAGAGAGAGATCGACTCCGTTCTCGATGTCATTGCATTCTGTAATTTTCCTCAGAAATAAGAGAGCGATAGTGGTTGACTTCTGCACTTGATTAGACCCATGCTCGTAGTTCGCATCACCATCATCACTAGCTACAATGATGATGAGTACACTGCTCCTTCACTCCTGTCTCGCTTGTTGCTCCTCACAACTTGCTTTTGCACTGACTGGCCGAAGACTTTTAACAATTGTGATGTGAATGATATTGTGTTTGAACTGTAAAAAAAAACATCACAAACTATCAGTGTTTTATATGTTTTGGGTGACCACTCAATGACACTGCTCTTCTAACTAAGATGTTTTCATTTTGTATTTTTTACTTTCTAGTAACACTTTTTTATCCAAACTTTAAACAATGCTTAAAAACGATTCTTGACATCACAGTTACAGTATATATATATACACACACACACAATATATATATATATATATACATATATATATATATATATATATATATATATATCCCCCTCCCCGCGGGCGGTCTTTCTGGGGTGGATCGCCCGCGGGCTCCTGCCTCCATGTGGCGAGGGGGGTCAGCCGCGGCTGGGGGCCCTGCCGGGTCCCCGCCCGGTTGCGAAGTAGACTTTTAACATACCCTGCTATTTCTACAGTCCCCTCTTTCCTGTCTTCCCCTCTTTCCCCTCTTCCTTGCCCCCTCTGTTTTTTTTTTTTTTTCTGCTTTCTCTTCTCACTTCGCGCGCCCCGTGGGCTGCCGGGGCTGATCGCTGGGGGTCTCGCTCCCATGGTCGGGGCCGGACTAAGTTGGCTGGTAGGGTGCCGGGCCTGGAACCCTGGGGGGCCTTGGTCTTTGCTGCCGGCGGGGGAGAACTCTCGATGCTGCAAGGGCCCCTTTTGAAACGGGGGTACCCGCATGGGACGAGGCACCCATCCCCGCCGGCGTGCGCTTGGTCCCCTTGGGCCCCGGGTAATCGGTTCCCGCGGCCCCGGGCGCGAAACAACAAAAAATACTGTTTATGGGTTCTATTACTAAACTTCACTCCCCTCTTGTTGACGACTCTGGCCCGCCCTTGGATTTGGATCAGACTACTACTTCTGGTCGTTCAGCGGCCTCTGCCTCCGCTGGATTGACCCTCAAGCCGTATGGCCCCCTCTCGTCCTCTGCGGTGTCTGGCTCTCGTGGCCGGACTCGTGGTGGCCGTAGGGCGGGGTCTTCGCGGCCCTTGTTCTCTCGCCCACTCTCGGTTACCGTTACACATGGACCTGTCTCTGCTGTCAATTTCTGTCCGGTGGACAGGTTCCTTGTTCTCCGCCCTTCCGCTGGCTCCCTTCCGGGCAACTCGGAACGGGTGTTTCAGCGCCTTAAGACGATAGGGGTTCCCTGTCGTTATGATATCCGCCCTCTGAGGGATGGGTCTCTTCTTTTGAAGTCCCGTTCTTCGGGGGTGACTGGGTCCCTTCTACAGTTGCAGGATGTCTTGGGTTGCAGAGTTTCTGTGACTCCTCATCCGCAATTGAATAGCTGTCAAGGCACCATTTTCGCTTCCCGTCTGCTGTCAATCCCGGTTGGCGAGTTGCAGGAGGATCTTGCCCCCCAGGGGGTAACGAAGGTCTTCCGCTTTTCGTCGCGCCGGGATGGTGCTCTTACCCCGTCCGCTCGTCTGCTCCTGACCTTTGACTCCCTTGTGCCTCCGGCCCAGGTGTTCTGGGGCATGGGTGATCGCCGGTCGTGTGAGTTTTCGGTGCGACCATATGTGCCTGACCCGGTTCGCTGCTTTGGCTGCAACCGGTTCGGCCATGTTAGCTCTGCATGCCGCCGTGAGGGTAAGCTATGTGTCCGCTGCGGTGGGCCTGCGCACCTACCCCGTGCACGAAGCCCCCGCGGTGCTCGAACTGTTCGGGGGCCCACCCTTCCTCTTCTCGGGACTGTCCCGTTTTCAAGTTTGAATTTGAGGTGCGGTCCTTAAGGACTACCGAATTCCTTAGTGCGCGGGAGGCGCGCGATAGATCCGTGACCGGGAGCCGCGGCGGGGGTTGTCCTACGCTGCGGCTCTTGGCCCTGGCGGGTCCTCGGGCCCCTCCCGTGCTACCCCGGCGTCTACTGGAGTGGTGCCCCCCCTGGAAGTCCCGGGGGTTGGTGGTCCTCCTGGCGCCGCGGGTCCTTCTTGTTCCTCTGCCTCACTTTCTGACATCCCATCTGATTCCCTGCCTACAAGTGCCCCTTCTCCCCCTCCGGCCTTGGGGTCTGGATCCTTGCCTACTCGTCTCTCGGGTGGGGAGGGGGATGCCCCGAAGGAGAGGAGGAAGCGTCGCCGTGGTCGGAGTCGGAGTCCTTCCGACCCGATCCTGACTGCTGCTCGCCTCGCTTCCCCTTCTTCCCCGTCTTCACCGGAGGGGAAGCGGCGCGCTGTTCCTGATCCGCTCGGGACTTCCCCCCCCCCCCTATACGGAGCGCTGGTGGGGCGTCACCTCCCGGTGCCCCGACCAGTGTCCGGGTGTCGGTCGAGGTACACTGCCCCATGACACCCTCGATTACTGACTCTGTTCCCATGATAGACCCGGTCGAGAGGGGCCTGGCCCTCCTTCATGGAGTCTCTCTCTCTCCGGCTCCTGCTGAGAGTGGTCGGGTCTCTCTCCTGGATCTACCTCTCCCACTTGTGGTCGACCTTTCCTCTCCCCCCCGTCAGTGCTTGTCTGGTTTGACGAGCCCTCGAACAGCTGGTTCCCCCCGGTCCCCCTCTTGTGGGGAGTTGGGGGTTTCGGCTGGGCCCGACTCGTCGTCTCTCCCCCCGCCGGGAGAGCCCCCCTCTGACCTCCCTGTTCTACTCTCCACTTCTCGTCCTACTACGGGTGCAGCAGATGCGGAGTCGGTGGCCCCTACCCCCCCAGTTCTGGGTGAGTCGGGGAAACCGATTCCGTCCCTGGTTACGGACCGTTGAGTTTGCTGCTCAGCTTGGTCCGTGGCTATTTCGCTGTTTTCTCTGCCTCTTATAATGCCGCTTCCCCTTACAGTTCCATCTTGCATTGGAACTGTAGGGGGCTTTTAGCTAACTGGGAGAACCTTGCCTCCCTGCTGGTGAGCGAGCGGCCTTCCTGTGTTTGTCTCCAGGAGACTATCCTGGCTGCGCGGGGACTCCCTCGTCTCTCTGGCTATGTTGGTTTCCCTTGCACCCCGGATGAGCGCACACGCCGGCGGGGTGCGGCGATTTACGTGCATCATTCGGTACCATCGCGTGGTGTGCCTCTTCGCACTTCCTTGCAGGCTGTGGCTGTGCGGCTCTTTTTAGATCGCCAGTACACTGCCTGCTCGGTTTATATTCCTCCTCATGACCCTCCTTCTCGCGACGCGGTTCGCGAGTTGGTGTGCTGCAACTACCCCGACCGTTTCTCCTCCTCGGGGACTTTAACAGTCGCGACCCGGCTTGGGGAGATGTTCGGTCGACTAATGTTGCTGGTATTTTACTCTCCTTAATGGAGGAACTTTCTTTTGCGTGTCTCAATTCCGGTGAACCTACTTACTTCCACGAACCCACGGGTTCATTTACCTGTATTGATCTCTCCTTGGTGTCCCTCGATGCCTTACTCGATTTTTCGTGGAAGGTGTTGGGGGACTCTTATGGCAGTGATCATTACCCAGTCTGTCTTGAGCCGGTCGGTCCGCAGCCGGGCGTTTCGTCTCGACCGAGGTGGTGCCTTGCGCGGGCTGACTGGCCATCTTTCAGAGCTCGTTCCGTCATAGTCCGTTCGGTATTGAGCTTTGGCTCTGTGGATGAGAGCTTGGAGTTCTTCGAGCGGGTGGTGATGGGCGTCGCGGAGGACTGTATTCCTCGTTCTTCCGGTAACCCGCGGACTCGTAGCGTCCCGTGGTGGACTCCAGCATGTCACCAGGCGGTGTGCGAGAGGAAGAGGGCAACGCGCCGCTTCCACCGCACCCGGCGTGCGGGCCACTTGATTGAGATGCGGCGGGCGAAGGCTTTCGCCCGCCGGACTCTCAAGTTGGCCCGTCGGGCCTCTTGGCGTGCTTTGTGTCCGGCATCTCCTCATCTACCCCTTCTGCTGCTGTGTGGCGGAAAGTACGTAGTATCGAGGGGAGGCCAGTCCCTGCTAGTCGCCCTGTCCTTCGGGACGGGGACGGCTTCCTTTCGGATCCTGCTGCTGTGGCTGATCGGCTGGCCGGTGCTTTTGCTGCGGTTTCCCGTTCGCCTTCAGCTGCGGATCGCCCTTTATCGGAGGTCACGTTCCCGCCCCCTGGGAACGAGCCCTATAACCATCTCTTTCCGATGCGGGAACTTCGGGCTGCCTTGGCAACCCGTCGTTCTTCCGCTCCTGCCCTGATGACATTCCGTATGACTTTCTTCGGAATCTGCACCCGATGGCCCTGCACTTCTTGCTGGATCTTTTCAACCGGATGTGGGTTGAGGGGTCGTTCCCTTCCCGTTGGAGGGAGGCGATTGTGGTCCCGATACCTAAGCCGGGGAAGGATCCGGCGGAGGTGGCGAGCTATCGGCCTATTGCTTTGACGAGCTGCTTATGCAAGCTCCTCGAAAAGATGGTGGCCGTCCGACTTTCCTTTACACTGGAGTCGCTTGGGTTATGCCCCCCGACCCAGTATGGTTTTCGTCGATTTCGGGGTACTCTGGACCCCTTCTCCTCCTTGGCCATGATGTACGGGAGGCATTTTCCCGCCGGAATCTTGTTCTGGCCGTCTTTTTTGACGTCCAAAAGGCCTATGACACGACCCGTCGGGGAGTTGTCATGGACCGTTTGAAGTCTCTTGGTTTTGTGGGCTTTTTGCCCACGTTTCTTCGCAACTTCCTCTGCCGTCGCACTTTCCGCGTCCGTAATGGGGCGGCCCTATCTGCCCTGTATGTTCAGGAGGAGGGGGTGCCCCAGGGGTGTGTGTTAAGCGTCTCCTGCTTCAACCTAGTTATGTCTGCGCTACCGGGAGCTCTTCCGCCCTCGGTGTGCTGTTCCATCTATGCAGATGATCTGGCTGTCTATGCCGCGGGGACGAGTCCCGCCCTCGTGGAGAGGCAAGTCCAACTCGCGGTCAATCGGGTTGAACGCTGGGCGTCGTCGGTGGGCCTTACGTTGTCTTCCCCGAAGACTTCGTGTGTGGCCTTCCTTCCGTCGAGGAGACGGGGATCCGGCGCCGTCCCGGCCTTTAACCTTACACTCGGGGGTCAGCCTCTGGCCCTCGTTCCATCAGTACTCTTCTTGGGTATGGTTTTCGACAGCCGTTTGAGCTGGGTTCCCCACCTTCGCCGGCTGCGCGAGTCCGCGAGACGTACCCTGGATTTGCTGGGGCATCTGTCGCATACTACATGGGGCGCGGATAGGCGGACGCTCCTCCGTTTATACGTGTCCCTGGTACAGTCCAAATTAGACTATGGGAGTGTGGTGTATGGCTCTGCCTCCCGCACGGCCCTTCGGATACTGGATCCGGTCCTCTCTAGAGGACTGCGCATGTCATCTGGCGCCTTCCGCTCCTCTCCGGTTGATAGTCTGCAGGTTGAGTGCGACATCCCTCCCTTGGAGGATCGGAGGTCGTTCCTCATTGCTAAACACTATCTCCGGATCCTCCGTCTTCCCACCTCTCCTCTGTTCCAGGTGGTTGAGAGGGCGTTCTGCCGGGATGGGGGTTGGTATTTCACCGACACGGTGACCTCCCTCCTCGATGGTATGGGCACTCCCCCTCCATCCGTTATACCGGTCTCTTTCAGTGGTGTTGCACCTTGGGAGAGCACCCCTGTTGCGTGCTGTAGGGCGTTGCGCCCCGTTCGCAGGACCGAGTCGGACTCTGCCTTGCTTCGGTCTCTGTTCCTTCAGCATGCGGCGTATCACTCTGCATGTGTTGCGATCTTCACGGATGGCTCGAGGTCGTCGGGGGGCGTTGGATCCGCGGCTGTTCCCCAGTCGTCTGTCCTTGCTCCCCGATGTACCCGTCTCCCTGATGAGGCTTCCGTTTTTACGGCGGAGCTCTATGCCATTCTGAGCGCTCTGGAGGTGGTGCGGGAGCATCCGGATGGGTCGTTCGTCATCCATTCAGATTCCCGCAGTGCCCTGGATGGCCTGGAGTGTTTTGACTCTGTCCACCCGCTGGTCCGACGAATCCAGCTACTGTACCATACTCTTGTCGCTTTTGGTGGCAAGGAGGTGGTATTTTGCTGGGTCCCAGCACATGTTAACGTGGCTGGAAATGAGGCTGCCGATCGAGCTGCCCGTTCCGCGTGCCGACTGCAGGTTTCACCTGTGTCCCTCCCTTTTTCTGATTATATCCCTGGCTTCCGTAGGTTTTTGCGCTCCCGGTGGCAGAGTCGCTGGGATGGCGCTATGGATAACAAACTTTGCAAGATTAAACCCAAGTTGGGATGTTGGGCCTCTTCCTTCCATCGGTCGCGCCATAAGGAGGTGGCTCTGGCCCGCCTCCGTATTGGCCACACCCACCTGACCCATGGCTATTTGATGGCCGGGGATCGGGTGCCCCGATGTCCCAATTGTGACGTCCTACTTACAGTTGCCCACCTCCTGGTGGAGTGTCCGCTTTACTCTGCGCTGCGCGCAGAGTATTTTCCCTTTTTGGAGAGCGTCGGGCTTTGTGATAGGCTTGGCGCTCTTCTGTCTGAAGGTTCCTACTTTTCGATAACCGGGTTGTTCTCCTTCCTCTTTCGCTCCCGACTTCTTACCGGCTGTGACCCCACTATGATCTTTTTGCTTTTCCCCCACCTCCTCCTCCTCACCCCCCCGTCTATTGTTCATTTCCATTAGTTGTTCCATACTCTTCGTTCTGTGTTCGCTCTGCTATCCACCTTTCTTTTGGTGGCCATGAGCGGTCATTCTTTGAAACAAAAAAAAAAACAAAAAAAAAAATATATATATATATATATATCGCTCTAATTTCATAAGTTTATCTTATCTATATGTCGAAAATTGTACATGTAAGGTCCGCACAATGCTAAACACACACGGGGTAAGCTCTCGTTCACGTAATATTTTTTTCAAGTTTCTTTGGGGTTAAATTAAGTAAAGTTAAATTAAACAGTATCGACGAAATTTACCTTCGACAAGTTACGTGTATCATAAGTGACCACACTCCATAACGACGACAGTGAAGTAAAGGAATGTAATAAAATGGAATCACTTTCTAAATATTTATTGGCCTTTCAGAACAGACCTGAAGCCTACTTTAATCTAACAGAAATCTTATAACTCGTCCACATTCTCTTCAAAGAATGTTATAAGAATACTTTGAAACTTTTGATAGAATTATGGGAAGCTGCGTGTACATTCGTGAAACCTAAACAAAAGTAGTACTCATCGAAATACATTGGATCAAAACAGAAACACCGTTGAATCAACAAAAATATTGGGGATAGAGGATTTGTATCAGCCTTGAACGCTATTACTTTATTCGCAGGTCAAACTATATATATATAACTTTTAAAACAAATACGATGTCTTCAATATCTTTTTGTAGGATTAAAGCTAAACTTAACTTTTGAATAAGTTTCAGTAAATTTAGGTACAGTACAGTATTTAGAAATATTTTTAACCAGGTTATTCGTTTCCAATTGAATAACTACACACCTCCAAACCTTCAGTTTAACTAAAAAAAATTTTCAAGCAATTCAAATAGTGTTACATTTGTTTCAATATGTTAAAGCCCAACGCTAAATTTTACATTAACAATACTTTGGGGCCTAATATTCCACGACATACATTTTTAATCAATAATTTATTACAGCTATGGACGTTCTATTTATTTAATATATATATATATAATCAGGCTTTGCCAAGCCAAAGTTCAAAAGTAAATAATCGTATTACAGCCTCATAAGTATACAAAAGCTTAAAGCTTACGTCAAATTTTACATGTAAAACATTTAGTGACCACACACAAATTATAAATTTTTAAAAAATTATAAACTTTTAGTGAGTATTTTAGTTCAAAATTATTACTTGGATTCTAACTTGAGTATAAACGTTGGCTTTCTACACCATACAGACATTCACTAATTCATTCATTCATATCAGTGTTAGGCCTAAGCAGGATATATGTCGGAAGAAAATAGGCCTAACTGCAACATATGATCTAATAAGACTTGATTTTATCATTAAAAGGAAAAAAGTACCTAAATGAGGCTTATTGTGCTTTATGGGTCAAACCTACCACAAAAAAAAAGAAGTCTTTGGCAATTTAAAGTTTTCTGTTTGTACATTATATTAAGCAACAGGTTATTAATATTCTATTGAGCCTAAAGGGCAAAAAGGGGTAACACCTACGCTTATAAGTTACCATAAACAGTGTTCGAGTCATGTTAAAATCAATACAATCCACGGCTTTACATCGAAGTATGCAAAGCTGCTTTCTAATTCTAATATATATATATATATATATATATATATATATAATGGTTTCTATTAGGAAGAAATTTAGGTGCTACTGTAGTATGCGGTCTACCTACGATTCGGCGGTCTACCTTTTAATTATAGCTTCTTACCTTCTTATTATTAGGTTAATTGTACGCCCTTGACGATTGGTTAGGTTAAGTCGTGATATTTTCGTTAAAACTAACGAAAATATCACGACTTAACCTAACCAATCATCAAGGGCGTAATGTAGTATGCGGTAGTAGTATGTTTAACTTCTTTAATAATTCCTTAATTGTGTAAATTAAATTATAATTCCTTTCAATTCATTTTCAATTCCTTTTAAATATTTTGAACGGTAGACCGCATACTACAGTAGAAACTTAACGGTAGACCGCATACTACAGTAGAAACTTAACGGTAGACCGCATACTACAGTAGAAACTTAACGGTAGACCGCATACTACAGTAGAAACTTAACGGTAGACCGCATACTACAGTAGAAACTTAACGGTAGACCGCATACTACAGTAGAAACTTAACGGTAGACCACATACTACAGTAGCACCGAAATTTACTTCCTTCAACCTAAGACTAAAATTAGGCAATTTTTGTCTTATACATTGACTATTGTTGAATAATGCTCCATATTTATTTGGAACAGGAATGAGATGGCTTTGGCACAGACACAAAAAATGAGGAACTATATTTTACAGATATTTTTTCTAAACTTCTTAACTTCGCCTTAACTACATAAACAAAAACGCGTTAGATTTTTGTTAGTTTTACAAGTCTGATTATATTCGTGACATTGAT
This sequence comes from Bathynomus jamesi, assembly GCA_023014485.1. Lineage (NCBI taxonomy): Eukaryota > Metazoa > Arthropoda > Malacostraca > Isopoda > Cirolanidae > Bathynomus > Bathynomus jamesi. The sequence goes on from JAJOZX010000150.1 coordinate 1,824,446, forward strand.
CGGTGACATATGCGATGCGCAATTTTTTACCCCACAAAAAATTTCTTACCGACTTCAGGACGAATCGATTAAATGTTGAACGAGTAACTACCAAAACATCTTTTGTCTAAATGTAATTTGCGGAGTATACGCTAAAGAGTAGTGACAAATAATGAGGTTGCCAACTGTCACACGCGTTTTACCACTTTGTCAAACTTTAAAATTATTTCTAAACATATAGTCTATAATAGCTAAAAAATTGGAATTCTGTAATCCTTCAGATACAGAGCTTCATATCTATAATTCTTACCGCTCTTAGATTAAAAAATAAAATCTTAAATAAAATAATATACTGTGAAAAATTCAACAAAATTGCATCAACAAAAGTAAAACTTTAGAAAACTCAACAAAAAAACTCAACAAAACCAATATCCGTGTGTGTATATATATATATATATATATATATATATGGTGAAGGTAAACTTTTTTAATGCTTATTTAGCGCGTTAGCCATAAATATAATACTTCAATTCTAAAGCTATATGAGAGATTAGCTATATACGGGACGGCAAATTAATTGTCCTTCTACTAACATTACAAAGTAATTAATACCTTAATCTTTTTAAGATAAATACGAAATAATTTCGAGTGAATTTACTTTAAATACAACCAACCAACTAACTGAAAAAGCGGTTGAATAGAGTATACAACTTCTCTTACGATTTGATTAAGATTCATTCATACGAGATATTCTCTTCGTACGATGCACGCATTAAAATCGCTTTTACAATACTTTGTGCCTTAAAATACTGTCATTAAACGTTATATTAAAAATACTGTATACCGAATCTAAAGTTGTAATGGAAAGTTCAGCAGTAGTTATAAATGTAATAATAAATTAATAAGAAGCTAATTTATTATTCTAAAGTCCTTCGTTTTTGGTATCATGTTTACGTTTGATTTTAGTCTCATTTAACTAAGGATAGAACTGGGACCTGTGAGATCAACGTAACCTCTTCGTCAGTCCGTGATTTTATAAGGAACCCCAGAACTTCTTTTCCACAGCAGGAATCCGACAAAGACGCCGACGCAGGTACCAAGAATGGCCATGGAGAAGCCGAGACCCGCCATGCTTCCCGCGGTGTAACCCGCCTTCAGGAACCGAAGTGACTTGTGACGAAAGCGTGGGTGTAGAGCGTCCGATGATGTCTCTAAAGAGCCTCTCTTAATCGTCACAAACTAAAAAAGAATGACTGCCGGTCAGGAGGGCCAGAAACTGGCACGACGCTCAAGCCAAACGATTTCGGCCCATTGTGTTAACTCCCTGATTACAATTTAGTAACACCACTGGAAGTCTTACCCCCAACCTCATGTCTTCATTTCGCTAATAAAGAAACGTCGTTACCCACTAAGCAATGAGAGCTGGCGTAGTATAGGGTAGAACCAAACTCCAAACGTGATGTCGTTCACATTCAAATTCGCATTAAGAACCTCTCTTCTCTTAAACATTGGCTTAAAATGCCGTGATATTTTTAGAAACTTTTGCAAAAAAGCGTTGAAACCAAATATCACACAATATTTTCAGATTTTAAACCAGTGGTTCTTAACCTAGGAATAATTCTGCCTTTTTCGGGGGGGGGGGGGGGGGGGGGTTACAGTCATAAATGTTTGTTCAGTTTTATTAAATAAACCATTCCTCAGATCATCTTTTTGTTGTGCTTTTGACCCTTTTTCGTGATGGGGGTAATACTAATTTTCCTGGATAGCTAGTCTAGGGGTAACAATGATAAAAAGGTCAAGAACTACTGTTCTAAACGCTTTGTTGGAACGGTTATTTGTGTGCACATGACGGATTTTCTCTATCCCTTTATCATAATAACTCGAAAGCAAAGTTTTAGCAAATATAAAATGGTTTATATTAATTTAACTTTATAGTAACGTATTGTTTATATTAACTTATTAATATTAGGTTATTAACATATTAACTATAATAATTAAGAGGAGGGGCAACAAGTCTAACTTTCGTGAAATGAGGAATCGTCGTACGGAACATCTGAAAGGTTGAAAGGTATGATATTAATATATCGTTTTATTTTGAGAGACATACATTCAGGGTTCCCGAGGAAAAAAAAAATTGGAGACTTCTTACTCGGAGGGGAGTGGGTGGGGGTAAACTCCTGAGAGAGTCACCTGGGTACGGAAATCATAGGACGAGGTTGGTGACCAGCCCAACTCTAACCGCGGAGACGACGGTAAGAGCCGAACTCGTGCCTTCGTAGCCTGAGTCTAGTCACAGCAAGTAGTCACATTCACCAAGTTTACGTGAAATATATGATTAAGTTTAACTAGTTATTAACCCATTAGTGTCCACTGGTAAAATTTCCTACCACCAAAATCGTTATTATTATATTATGCATCACTTTTTCTCCTATTTACGTGACCTTCGGTACGAGTCATTGATATGACGCGATACCGAAGATCACGCGAATACGAGAAAGTGATACAATAATGACGAACAATTTTGGCGGTAGGAAATTCTACCAATGGGCATTAATGGGTTAATTAAGTATTACTAATGTGGTTAAGACCTCGTCTAGTTTATCTTTAAGCCTATCTATGGAAGTACTATTTAGTACTTGACATAGCAATTTATTCCAGATGTTTACCGTTTTCGTTGAGAAGTTACCGCAAATATTTGTTCTAATATAGTTTCATGAAATTAAACTAATTTAAAATAAGTAAATAATTTAGTAAACAGTACTTTCATAGATATGGGATCACCTGAAGATCAGGGGGTGCTACTGTAGTATGCGGTCTACCGACGATTGGTTAGGTTTAGTCATGATATTTTCGTTAAAACTAACGAAAATATCACGACTAAACCTAACCAATCGTCAAGGGCGATTGACAATGGGATGTAAACAAACAATTAGTAAACAAGATAAGAAGCTATAATTAAAAGGTACACCGCCGAATCGTAGGTAGACCGCATACTACAGTAGCACCGATCAGGGCCCCCAGCCTTCGTTAGTTAGCCTTATAAGGCTAACTAACTAAAATATCACGACTTAACCTAACCAATCGTTAGGTCAACTGTACGTCCTTGACGATTGGTTAGGTTAAGTCGTGAAGGCTGGGGCCCCTGATCTTCAGGTGATCCTAGATAGGTTTAAAGATAAGATAGAAGGTCTCAAATACATTTATAATAATTAATTAATAATACTTAAACAATTATATAATTAACACGGTGAGTCTGACTATACAAGCTGTCGCAAAGCTTATGATAAATCAATATTTATTCCAAATCAGACCTTTCTTGGATATCCTGTGTAGATATATTTACAAAAAGAAAGATATGTAAATATATGAGAAATAAATATAGACAACACTCTGTACGTATCTATATTTAAACATTCACTCGCTAGACTTGCTTTTTAAGCTATTATGACTTTGGAATAAACGAAACCCTTCGTACAAACGAGTAACTTTTTCAACTTTTTTAAAGCGTCATGCGAGTTTTGGCCGTAACTTTATATACACACTTCGTCCGCCTAACTTGAAGCGAATAAAGACAGTTAAACATCATATATTTAAGTCTATTAATCACTTACCAGTTTCTTTGTAGGAGAGAGATCTAACTTGACCGAAACGTTGTGCTTGTGGGTGATGTCGTGAAGGAGTTTGTAAGCGTCGGCCATGAGCAGCTGAGGTCGAGGTGTTAGGACGGGACCAGACAGATCGGGTTTTTCTAAGAGAACAAACCAGACGTCCACTTCACCCGTTGCAGGCCTGCTACTTAACTAAAAAACAGAAGGACCATTAATTATCTTCGTCAGGATAATGCAGTGTCGCCGTCACCGCTTTAATTTAATACTTTTCTCTTGGTTTTTTTTTTTTTACTTTTTTAATCGAGATTCATAACAATCGGCAAAGACGGCCATAAACTGGCACATCGCTTAGGCCATTAATACGGTTCTCTTTAACTCTTGTATTATTATTACCAACATCATCGAGATTCGAACACCCGACTTCAGTTTCTTCACTTGGCTTATAGGTAAATGGTGTTACCCACTAAGCTACGGGAGCTGACAATCCAGATTTATCGTGCAACTTCAAAACGTACAAAAGATATTACGTGGAACGCGTATTTTTCCGGACACTTACGAAGAGATCAGTAATTCTAAGGGGTGAAACTCCGGCGATTCCAGCTACAGCTCTCCTGATAGAGTTCTTGGCTAGTTCAAGGTTATAATGAACGAGTTCCGTGTAGGATACTTCGAGAGTAAGGAGGAGGAACACTCTGTTGATGCGGCTCAAGCAAGGGGAAATGTCGAATTCTTCCCAGGAGGGATGACCATCACTGTATTCGTAAAAGAAGGTGTGAACGATCGAGGTCCATCTACCGGGAGAATCCTGAAAACGAATTTGTTAACGACTTCAGCAAAAAAGAAATAATTTTCAGACTGAATCAATCATTCACTTTCATAACAATTTTATTCCAAGCCCTATAAAGCCTAAAGCTTGAAGGCAAAATTAAATAAATAGCAATAGTCCAATTAAAGTTTCTGTATGCTACGTTAAAATTATTGTAATATCTGTAATATTTGTCTATATCAATAAAGAGATACCTATCTATCTATTTATTTTTTTACTTTAAGAGGTAAATATAATGATAAGGTTGTTTAACATCCTTCGTAAAATCTAAGGTCATATGACGGGGGGGGGGGGGGGGCTACAGCTTTACGTGGGACCCGAACCACGAGTCGATACATAGTCTGGACGCGGAGGACGGTCTCCCACCCAACTACTACCCAGACCCAATGTCGCTTAACTTCGCTGATCAACGGGAAACGTGTTACGATATTGGCTACGACGTCGCCCTATTTACCAAGTTATAGTTAAAGAACGCCATTTGACTAACTTCGATGTACAAAGACGTCCAAAAAAAAAAAGGTAGTTTTGCCGACTTATTTTCAGTTGTGCAGAATTTCACGTATTCAATAAATAAATTTTGTATTATCATTCAACTTAATCATCATAAATCCTCGTAGCAAAACTTAAGTTAAATCGAGGGAGTGGATTACGTGGCAACCTCCGTACTAATAGCCAGGGGAGTCATAGACATGCATGGGTACATGCATCTTAATGTTGAATCCGAATAACGTAAGGTCACTACATCATCTGGACGCGGAGGATGGTCAGTGGTCACCCAACCAATTAATACCTAGACCCAAAGTCGCTTTACTTCACTGATCTTACGGAAAGCGCTGTTGCGATGTGACTTAAAACGAATACTTCTTAAAATGATTACGTTAAATTTTCTATATTTAATATTAATAACATTAACATCTATAAGGCTCGTGATAAAAAGAGGCAATACAAATTCGCTATCAATTATCGGTTATTATTAATTAGCAATGCCCCTCCTCCTCTCCTCCATTCTCCGTGGGATGGGCGCGAAACTTGAATTTCAAACCAGAAGTACTGAACAAGTACGAAAAATCCTCTTTATTTCGAAGGTTCATTGTCATGCTTCATGGTAAGAATGAGAAGTAACCTTATATGGAAATGCTTCACGTATTGTCAATTCGCCATTTTAATGTCTTCGCCTATATGGGCCGGTTATTGAAATAATGAAACGGGAAGCAATTTCATCACCCCATAAATTTGGGGGTCAATAGTCGAGCCAAGAATTTACAAACGGCGGGGTTTTCATTGTTCTTCCCCACGTAGATGGTCTTTACCTTTCTTCCTTGAAATAAGAATACTAAATAGGAAGTTAAAATTTAAGTTCTTACCGCGGCAGCGACGTAAGTAGACACTCCGATGGGAACTTGTCGGACTTTGTTAAACACCTCCACTTCCACTGTCCAGTTTTCGTGACTGAAGAACACTTCAACCGTGGAGTACCGGCCTTTGGTAACGCCTCTCTCAGCTACCCAAACGTCACAAGTAACGCCTCTCACTCGACGCTGAAATTGGTTTCAGCATTGGTGAAAAATATGGTCGTAAAAATTACTCTTTTTTTTTTTATTAAAAACACGTTTGCAAAATAAAGTTGACAAAATCTTTGAAACTTTTCATGATAATGATATATTTTATTGGCAGGAGACAAATCCCATAAATTTTTTTAATTTGTTTATTCGTGTATGGTAACTTCACAATGCTATTATGTTTTTCCCAGCTATTTTGTTATTTCCGGACGAAGAAATATGATAGATTTCCTTTTATCATACGTTTCTTGCTCTTAAACTGAGTATAAAAAAAAAACCAAAGGTCGCGTGAACAGAGTATGATAAAGCTTCATTCAAAAGATTTATGACGTATAAATTGCTTCCTTGGTTATGGCAAAGATCCATTTCGGTTGAGTTGGTTGGATTGGGAAAAGTTCGATACTTTTTATTTAACATATTCAAGTATCGGTTAGATTAGGCTAGTTACATTACAGTATGGTATCATCGGTTACAGAGGTAGGTATGACCCAGCGTATCCCGATTTTTGTAAGTGACTGTACAGTAAGGTATTTGAATCTAAAAAATGCCAACAGGAGTAAGTTTATGTAAAGATTTTGTGATATAAAATCCAAGTGTCACTTAGTAGAATTCTTGTTTATGAAAAGTTTCATTTAACAAAGATAATATTAAGTTCTGAATACTGACGAGAATCTGACCTAAAAACAAGTCGATTTCCGTTTTCTTTGTCTATATATTTGAAATTTTTACATAAATTTCAAAGGTTATACTTGTAATTTGTAATTCCATTTGGGGCAAATGTTTAAAATAAATTCAACTACAAAAGTATAAGTATGGAAGGGAGTACAAAACTGGTACGAGACATTGTGAAGTATGCTCTCAGGTACATTTTGGCGTTATTTGTTCTAGAAATATGTCTTTCAGTTTATATATATATATATATATATAATTATTTTATATATATATGCCTCCGAACTGGCGTGACGGTCGTAACACTCCGTGTTGCGACCGTTAACGTGGAATGATCCAATGCAAATTCAAGCCTATTATTTACATTCAATCAAATATTTTACAGTCATCTCGGAGGATCTTATAAACTAACCTGTCCTTTGTATATGAACATATTGGGATCGATGGAAATCAGTTCTGAGGCGTGTCTGAGTCGAATATGTTGACTGTCGGTTGGAGCTGCGTCCAAGGCGGTCAGTGGGATTCCTTGAATACTGCAGTTGCAAGTTTTCTCATTGATCATATATTGAATTCCTGAAGGAAAAGTACGTCTTTGTAAGAATATTATACTGTATGAGTGTACATTATCCGTAAATATTATTTCCCATTCTCCATGGGATGGAAGCAAAGCTTGAATTCCTCTTTACCGCAGAGGTTTTAGAGTCGTGCTTTATGATGATAATGGGATGGTAACTTCGTAAGAATGCTTCACATATTGTTATAAAACTAAAATAACCTAAAATGTTAATTTTAGACACACATAAGTGAAACACGAAAAACGGCGAAAAACAAAACAATATCTGGTACTTTTGCATTATCCTCCCAACACTAATTTTTTTTATAATGGCTAACGCCTGCGGCGGGCTGTTTTTACCGTAACCTAACCTAACCTAATACCAACACTAATTTTTTTTATAATGGAAGGAAAATAAAGTACCATAACCAAAACCAAACCAACATTATATAAAAAAAATTAGTGTTGGGAGGATAATGCAAAAGAACCCAATATCTTAATTAGCGGTTAATTTTACTACAGTTTCCCAACAAAAGCAAACAAAATTGGGAAAAAATGATAATTAAAAACCAACATTAAAAGAAGGATTATATCCGAGATGATTTTACGATGTTTACTGTGTATTACATCTGTTGTTGAGTCGGAAAAATAAAGTTTGCTCGTTTGTACTAAAATATAAAGTAACTATTTAGAACAGCCGAGAATATATATACACCTGTTTTGAAGTCATGGACAACCCTGTAACTTTCAAGAGAGAGGTCGGTGAGACCAGGTATGTTGAGAAGAAACATTCCTTCAGCATGCAAATGAGGACGATATGTGAAGGACACCAATTTCTCTTCCGCTTCGTAGTGCTGACGCTCGTAAGCAATCGTTGCCAGATTCTGAAAATAAGCCATATTCTGTATCCCTCAAATTGTGGATTACTTTAAATCTGTGACCATTGAAATTAAAAAAAAAGAAAATTTTTAACAAGAATCTAGCTAAAAAAGATATTAATTTTTTAACTTTTGTGTGCAACATCTAAGATAAGCTTCACGGAATTCCAAATTCCATCAAATGTGACTGGTAAATTAAAAATTTAATCAGCTACAGGCACTCTAAACTGAATATATACATAGTTTACCTCACTAGAATATTGTTTTTACTACTAACAAACTTTGTGTTATTCTATTGGTCATCCCATAAGTAATGCGGCATTTTTAAATTTTTTTTTTTTTCCATTTTTATCATTATTTTACGGATAGAAATCAAACAACTCTTTGAAGTTATTTATATTTAAATAAATATTTATTTAAATATAAATAACTTCAAAGAGTTGTTTGATTTCTATCCATAAAATAATGATAAAAATGGAAAAAAAAATAATTAAAAAATGCCGCATTACTTATGGGATGACCTATATATTCAACTAAATCTTAACTTAACACTGAATTGGACTTTGATAGTATTGTAATCAATCGAATAGTGGATAATCTTACTTCAATTATTGTTTCCATCGTTAAGGAGAACTGATTGGATACTTTAGGAAGGAACTTTCTCTCGTGAGCTGGACAGAATACCCCAGGTGGTGTTGCGACAAGGTCGTGGGAGGAATTTGTTGTTAGTGACCAACCTACCACCCTGTACTGCAGCCAAATTGCGCCACCCGGTAATAAAAATATCCTACCTGGAGGACGTAAAAAGTTAATAAAGAGTGTAGAGGCTCGGTACAGGGAACTAATTTTACCTGAACTAGTAGGGCGGGTCGTACTCAGGTGACAACATGAATCTGAAGGAAATCCTACCATGAGGGGTGTCTAAATTATGTGTTTTTACATGGGGAATTCAAATATGAGCTTATTTTTTGGATAGGATAACTCTAACCTACATCATTTTGTATTTCTAAATTGCCAATTTTACCCTTTTGAACCCCTTTATAATATATTAAAAGATGTAAGGTAAATCATTTATATTGACAAGGCCAAATCAACTTTACATATATTTATTAATAGGTGAACTGCATGTATATCACTGGATATAATTACAAAGATCATTCTCCTGACATCTTGAACTTTGCCAGGTTGCACAAATCCTGCTTTGACTCAGACTTGGACATCAGCTTCCTGCTGGTCTCCTGAGCCCTGATCCCTCCATCCCTCTTTTCCTGTGAGAAGTACTTAGCAGAAGCCTCAGTCACCATTTTAACAACCCTCTCAATGCTTTGTGTGTGGCAAGGCCAGTTGCGCACCACCTCCATGGGGGTGTTGATGAAGTTTTTCACCTCTGAGGTGCTTAGAGAGCAGGTGAGAGGTGGCTCTGACACACCTTCTGATCAGCTGATCAAGTCACCGATGCTGGAAGCATCACAATTGATGTCAGGTGTCCTTCTGCTCCTAACAGAGGAGTCCCCCAGCTGAGTGTCCGGGTCCCCCTCTCCCCTGATGGCCAGGATTTTCTCAACCACTTCAATCCTCTCCTTCTGATCCTCAGAGCAGAGTAGTGTTTGGAGGATGACTTCACTGTGGGCATACCAAGCAGATCTTTCACAGGAATCTTTTTCTCTCTGCTGCAGGAACAGTTAATGTGGGCTTGGATAACACAGCCCTCACAGCCTCCCCCCTCACAACTGGTAATCTGACACTTGCAAGTCAAAATATCAAAGAACTTGTCTAACTTGACAATGAACCTCTCTTTGGCATCAAGTTTGCCCTTCCCAAGAGAAAACTTCACTGCCTGATTCCAGACCTCCTTGAGCTTGGACATGATGGTCACTTTTTCATTGATCACAGGTGGCTTGAAAAGAGCATTAGCTTTGCTCCACTGACAAATCAGACCAGGGTAGATGTCACTCACCAGCTTGTCCACTGGGTAGTTCCTCCTGTCATCTTCACTTTGCTTCCTCAAGTAGATGCCATACCTCAGGATATCCCTCACAGTTGGCAGTTCAGACACCAACAGCTCCCGGCCAGTGCCAACAAGATTACTCAGATGAGAACTTGATTTCGTCCTTGTTCTGACTTGAGCCATTTTCTTAATGAGTTCACACTGAAATAAAAACAATAATGCAACAGTTAAGTATCCACTACAGACAGGTATTAACTCTTTTCAGCGCAAAATTCTTGGTTAAAAAAAGAGCTGAAATGGGCAAGAACAAATTTATCTGCAAATGCTAAACACATTATGCTTTTTTGGTTTCAAAATGTTATAAAATGCTAATTTATCTGTTGTCTGTAATGCAAATAATTTGTTCATGTACTCTAAAAAACTAAAGAAACACATCCTAAAAATATTCTTTAGAACATTGAAATAGGCCTCATACTGCTCAGTTGTACTAAAAATGAACCACCTAATTTTAGCTCAAATCACTATAATATGCGTAGAAATAGCTTTTTCTAAAATATAACAATAATACTCACATGTGAACAGTAACAAAAAAAATATCAGTAGATAATCACTAAATCTATCCCTCACTGCAAGCCGAGGTGGTAAAATAGCTTCATAAATCATGAGTCACTTCAAATATTTCACAAAACGTTTTAGAATGTTCTGAAACGTTACATTCTAGCCTCTGAGAAAGGTGGCTCAGAAAATGGCCTTATGCGCGCCAGAAAACCGTCAAAATATTTCATATACCAAACTGTATGATAATTACAATTAAGTGGAATGGCACACCTTTTTATTTGAGTACTTAAATATTATTATTATTATATGAATTACATTATGTGTTTATATGAATTAGTTAGAACAATGCTCTGTGAGAGATAACGTGAGCAGCCATGATAGAAAACGTGAGAAGACATATTCTGGGGTAACTACAATAGTAAAATAATCAACAATTTAATAATAATCAACTGCAAAATGATGTAGGTTAGGGTTATCAGAATTAAATATTTTCTTCAGAATTGTGTTCTATACACCAAAATATGTCATTTGAACACCCCTCTCCATTGATTTAAAAAAAATGCACAGTATGACCCGCCCTACGGGTGAACTAGTCATACGTTCTGGAGTGGTACCTTATTCCCGGTAGTGATTCCTTTGTATCCTCGTGGGTGTAATTGGTCGAGTATTTTCAGTTCCAAATTCAAGCGTTGTGCCCACCCCATTGAGAAAGCGAAATGGGTTCTTGGATAATGAATTGAATGTATATTTAATCAATGGTAGCAGATTTCTTTTTATGTAGGAAGGAGAAGGCAAGGGTGAGCGCCCCCGCAAAAACGTCCCCCCCCCCCTCATATAAGAAGGAGAAAGCCAAAATCAAGGTCTATGAGGCCAATTTTATATATTTATTTAAGATGCTATTTTATTTAATAATTTTTTGTATAAATTTTTAAAAGATTGTCTAGTGTGTAAAATGCATGTATGTGTAGTGAAGAATAGAGTGAGAAGTATATGTTTGAGAGCATGCTCGACTGCTTAGAACAGTGGTTCCCAAACGTTTTGAGCCATTACCCCATTTTCACATGGATACCTTCATAATGACCACCACTCTACCTGTACCCACGTAAAGCCAGTCCCAGTGTTGCCATGTCGTTTGTTTATGCATTTTTTGTACTTTAGAAGTACTTGCAGAGTACCAAATTACCCCACTGGAAAAGCCAAATTACCCCAATGGATAATTTACCCATAGTTTGGGAAACGCTGGCTTAGAGGGTAGATGAGACACGGAAAAAGATCAGCTGATTTGCTTTATAGACTGATAGAAGAACTGTAGAAAAGTAGATAAACTATAAATAACCAACTAGAATACTTCCTATAAATAATGTAATGATGGGGTTGTTTAATTTCCTTCACAACATCTAAGGTCATGTGAAGGAAGGGATCTACAGCTTTACGTGGGATCCGAACCACGGGTCGCTACATAGTCTGGACGCAGAGAACGGGTTCCCATCCTACTACTGTCCGATCCAATGTCGCTTAATTTCGCTGATCAACGGGAAACTATGTTATGATATTGGCTACGACGTAGCCATCCTATAGTTAAGCGAATGATAGAGAAAAAGTAATGCTTTATATCGTTTTCTAAACAAGCTGTATGCGTCTGTTACCAACTTAATCCTACTTAAATGACAAAGTGTACATAAAACCAGGGTACTTTTTAATCTTTTTTTCGATGAGGAATTGTGGCATCGCGGATCATTTATGAGTTCTTAAAAAGAAATGTGTTTTACCAATTTTTTATTTTCCATCCATGAATCGTGTTCTGCCGATCAGGCAGGTCCAACTCATGTGTCCCGCCAAAGTGTTCTATCCTGAGCTATCCTTTTCATCTCATGGTAGCTCCTGCTTGCCTTCAAATCATCTAGCATTGCTTTCCTTTTCCTTTCCCTCGGCCTTCTACCTTCATATCTACCCTCTATCACCTCCTTCAACAATCCTTCTCCTCTCAACACATGTCCGATCCATTTCTTCCGTCTTTCTCTTATCATCTTAATGAGTCTTCTTTCCTCCCTCACCTGTTGCAGTACATCCTCATTACTTTGGTGTTCCCTCCAGCTTATCTTTAGCATTCTTCTCCAAATCCACACTTCAAAACTTTCCAGGAGTTTCTTTTCAGTTGTTTTCAGTGTCCACGTTTCTGCTCCATACAGTACCACACTCCATATCAAGCTTTTTACTAACCTTTTCTTCAGCTTCAAGTTGAGTTTACCTGTAAGCAGTGTTCCCTCTAAGGTGTGCGCGCGTGCGCGCGCACACGCGTTGTGAAACCCGCGCACACAGCAAAATAAAATGCGCACAGGCTCAAGCGTATCATGAGTCACGACAGTAAATGAAGTAATTTAAAAAATATACCGTCACACAAGGTCTGACCATTTGCATCAACATACTCTATAGTCGCTCTTTTAAGTATTAACCCCTTCCGACCGACTTCGCCGACGTCCGCGCAATTACGCAATACGGATTTTTTTTACTCTATGTATTTGCATTTTTTTCTTTTATACATTAACGCATTGAATATAACCCTCTTTCTTATTTTTGCATAAAAATGAATAGTAATTATCTCATAATTCCTATTTTGTGAATGGATAAAATTATGTATTAATCTTGATAGTCTATTTTAAATTGCTAAATGCTAAAAATTGCTTTGAGAAATGATAACTAAAATAGTCATTTTCAATTAGTTATTTTTATTTTATTTATTTTGTTGAATTTTATTTTACTATTTTTTATTTTATTCATATTTTTAGAATGGATAAAATGTTTTCTTTTTTAAGAATATATAATATTGTAAACAGTTTTTTAATATCCATTTAATAGTACCGTTGTGATCAAACTATTACCTTATGGAAATAATATTTATTAAGTATTTAATATTTATATATATTTAATTTTGAAGATAATAGCGCTCAGAAAAGTTTGCACAATTTTTCACCATGAATCTAAATGTATGCACAACGAAAATTTCTTGCGCACACGGACTAAAAAAAATTAGAGGGAACATTGCCTGTAAGTAGTCTTCTTTGTCTCTCAAAAGCTACCTTACCCATACCAATTCTAGATCTTAATTCATTATTGCAATCTCCATTGTCGGTTAATAAACTTCCCAGATATTTAAACTGCTCAGCTTCTTCTAAGGTCCGATTTCCTATCGTTAGGTTCATTTGTGCTCCTTTCCTTCTTGCAATTTTCATTACCTTTGTCTTGGTCTCATTAATTCTCATTCCGAATTCTTCCGCCGTTGTTGTCAAGCTCAAGCTATTGACCATTCTTTGCAGTCCTTCCTCAGTACTACAAACAAATGCCTTGTCATCTGCAAACCTTACAGATTTGACCAATTTACCTCCCACTCTGATTCCCTCTTCCAGATCTGAGAGTGCTTCTATTATCATTGCTTCCGCATAGATGTTAAATAACACGGGGGACAAGGAGCATCCTTGCCTGACCCCTCTCCCCACCAATCTAGGCTCCGATTCTCCTCCTGCAATTCTAACATTCACGGTCTGCCCAAGATATAGATTTTTTATCAGCCTACGGTCCCTCCAGTCAACATTAATATTTTTCAATATTTCCATTAGTTTCCTCCAGTGGACCCTGTCAAAAGCTTTTTCAAAGTCAATAAAACAAACAAACATTTCCTGATCATGTTCCAGCACTCTCCCATCATTCTCATAATACCAATAGATTCTCTTGTTCCGCATTTTGACCTAAATCCAAACTGATCCTTTCCAATGTACTGCTCAGCTCTGTTCGTTAGTCTTCTGGTTAGTATCCTTAGCATTATTTTTGATGCATGGCTGACCAAGCTTATGGTTCGAAATTCTGAATACTTGGTGGCTTTCAGTTTCTTGGGAATAGTAATCATAGAGACTCTCATAAAGTCAGCAGGCCAGTCTCCACTTTCATACATGTTTCTGCACAATACATTCACCTCCTCTCTAGCATCACCTTCAAGACTCTTCAGAAGTTCTGCTGGTACATTATCTGGTCCTGGGGCCTTGCCATTTCTTAGATCTTTTACAGCCATCTCTACTTCTCTTTCCAATATGTCCGGTCCCATACAATCTACTTCCACCTCATCTGCTTCCTCCATTTCGATGTTATTAGGTTTGTTCTCTTTACTATACAGTTCTTCAATATATTCAATCAATCTCTTCCTTATATCTTCTGGTCTTTTCATTTTTTCTCCATTTCTCCCCTCTATTTCTCGCACTTCCAAGCAACTTCTTTCACCTCTATTTATGTCCTTAACTTTTTGGTATATTAAATCAGTTCTTCCTTTCCTTTCTAATTCCTCCAATTCCCTGCACTACTCTCCAGCCACATCTCTCTTGCTTTATCAGTTTCTCTTCTCAGTTCGTTATTCAACTGTCTGTTTCGTTGTCTCCCTTCTGTATTTATACTCTTTCATTTTTTTTCTTCCTTCCATTTTAAGCATCTCTGTAGTGACCCAGGGTTTCCTTGCTTCTCTTTTCACATAACCGATATTTTCCTGTGCACTCTCCTTTATTGTATCCCTCAGTCTACACCATCTTTCTTCACTTGTCATATGAATGTGGCCGTCATTTCTTTGCCTCCTTATCTCTTCATTCACCTTTTTAGCAAAAACTATCCTTTGTTCTCCCTTCAGTTTTTCAGTATCCCATTTCTTCCCTACTTTATTCTTTTTCAGAGTCTTCAGCCTCACCATATTTTCCATTACCACCAAGTTATGGTCGGAGTTAGCATCTGATCCAGGATAAACTTTCGAGTTCTTCACTGCATTCCTATATATCTGTCTTACCAAAATAAAGTCAATTTGGAATCTTTCAGTGTCTCCTGGTTTTTTCCATGTATATCTCCTTCTTTTGTGATTTTGGAACCAAGTATTAGTCACCATGAGTTCTTGCCTTCTGCAAAATTCTACCAGTTTTTTTCCTCTTTCATTTCTTCTACATAATCCGAATGGTCCAACCTCCCTTCCGTCATTCCCCTATCCAATCACACTATTTCAGTCCCCCATGATTATTACGTTAGCATTTCTTCCATGGGCTTCAATTATTCCCTCTATTCTATCATACATTTCTTCTACCTCTTCTTCCGGATGGGCGCTTGTTGGCATATACACTTGCATAACAAATGTATCTACTTTTTTGGCTTTCATTCTTATCTACATGATTCTATCTGACACACAGTGTAACTCCTCTAAGGTGTTTCTTATCCTTCCTCTAAGTAAAATAGCAACTCCTCTCTCAGCCCTGTCGCCACCAGAATAAATCACTATCATTTGCTTTTATGGAATGATAAAATTGCTTTTATTTCTTATCATTTCGTATTTCTTTAAATTTTATAATTATTTTTCAAAGAAAAAGAAAGAAATTATAAATTATAAAAGTTTCTTCATTTTTTTGGCAGGGATTTAATATGGTTAGTTGTTGCTTAAATCTTTTTGGTAAGGATATGCCAAAAACGTGGAAGTAACATTGAAGCTTTCATAGTTCATACGTAACCTACCCAAGCCAGTTCTGAGAAATCGAGAGGAGAAATACTGATGATCCAACTGTTTGGAATTTCTTTGGCTCCATCAAAGACTTTACGTTCTGGAATCTGATTCCCCGAGTTTCATTAACGCTTGTGGTAGAAAAAAAGTTAAATAAACCAACCAACCAGCCATACATACCGGATCCTTTAACACTGAAGGAGATTGGAATGAGTTGATCGTAGGAAGGGGGAAGTGAAGAGATGGGGGCTGAGGGAGGGCGCTTCGACGTGGAATAAACAGCCTCGATAGACATTTCCGGCAAGGACACTCTCCACGCCCATAATTCCAACCCGCCTTCTCCTCCAAGACTTTTCTGAAAAAAAAAATAAATAAAATAACCGGTGCATTCAACTCACACAAATGTCTTTGTGGTTTCAAGGAATATTTATTATTCTGATCGACACAAATATTTGTGTGTAAAAATTGTCGAAGAAGAATTTATGTTACGTAAACACTCCAACTAATGAGAAACTGAATTACAATAATGAAGCCACACCAGGGTTCTCAAGTGTCCTTATTTCTAAGAACAAATTTGTTCTTATCTCTTAATTTTTAAATTTTTAATTTTATTTGGATATCAGAATAAAATGTTAACGATATATTATGGATATTCTTATTTTTGGGACGGAATTCTTATTTTTTGGAGTTGAAGTTCTGATTTTTATTTTTTAGACTTCAGAACCCTAAGCCAGTGGCCGCACTAAGTAACTGATTTACTAGAAGCACGAAGACCTTGGAATAGGCCTAAATGTTGTGTTTCTAATAAACCTATTACTGGGATCATAAGAAATCATAAGATTACTACACCCCAGCTACAAAGCTAAAACAAGACGGGGGGGGGGGGGGGACCATTTCCAGTCTTCTTGAGAAAATACTTATTAATTTTGTTAAATAATAATGAAAACAAAAACTATTAAAACGTTCAGTGAATCTGTTCATTAAACATGGCAAACATTTGATAATAAATGCGGTTTTTAACTACTTACGTATCATATCGTTGCCAAACGATTATTTTTTTAGAATTACTTTTTATTTCCTTTAATAAAGTTATATACCCCCCTTTTTATACCCTGTTAATAAACACATACCCATTTTCATTTCTCAGGAAATTAAAAAAAAATTATACCAATCATGATACAATATTTGTAGTACACTAATAATAATAATAATAATAATAATAATAATAATAAATAATAATGGGATCTTTTCCGTTCCACCCCAGCAACAATTTCTAGTGTAGTTTTACTTGCTGAATTCAATAATATATATTTTTTTTGGTGAAAGTATTCGTGCTTTAATTAGTTATGGTTATAATTATTAATTTTTTTCTCTTTTGTAGATATTGTTATGGATGATAAATGGAATTTCATAAACATAGTTAAGGAAATAACGTTCTACCCCAGCCTTCTTTAGTTAACCTTATAAGGCTAACTAACGAAAATATCACGACCTAACCTAACCAATCGTCAAGGGCGTACAGTTGATTTAGCTAAACAAAGGAACGAGAGACATTGGGGACCATCTAGAAATATGATAGATTCTTATTTATGTGAATTTCTGTGGAGGAGAAGACAAAAAGGAAAGGACATTTTTATTGAAATCTTAAATGCAATCTCTACTTTTAAATAAAATAAACGGACTATAGCTCTTTTGTTATTAATTTCTCCAAAATAAGATATATTATTGAATTCAGCAAAATAAATACAGTAGAAAATAATATATAATTTAATTTTTTGTTGCTGGGGTAGAACGGAAAAGAGCCTAATAAGGAAATAAGAAGTTCCATTAGCGAAAAACTAACTTTCATACTACGAATGTAAACTAATAGTAAGAAACTAAAACTAAAAGGGGACTAAAATATATGTACAAGTAGCCAGGCACGTGCACAGGGGGGGGGGGGCTTGGGGGGCTTGAGCCCCTGCCCTTTTTCTTCTTCATATCAAGTGCCCTTTTAGTCAAAATTCATAAATATATTGATTCGACATAAATTTGAATTAATTAGTTATATTTTTATTTAGTTACTGCTACTTCAACAGATTTTCAAAACTGGAATTACTTTGATCTATGATTTTTTTATTAGAATAATAAACTTAACATACCGTTACTATTATTTTGTCAATCAGGGAGGGCGTCCCTAGTGGTAACACTGACTGCAGCTGTTCACTGTTGATTGCGTCTCTCGGTATGTGGGTGTATTGTTTACTGTTTGTTTATTTTACGTTAACCTAAGCTAACTAGTGATTTCTCACTGATAATTATGGTAAGTTGGAATCCAAAGCAGTGTGACATTACTCCAAAAATATTGTATGACATTACTCGTAAAGTTGGTAAAAACGTCCACGTCCCCTACTTAGTCTTAGGCCTACTAGGCTAGGCCCATCAGTACACCAGTGTGTCAAACGATGGATTTTGGGTTTTAGTACTGGCATGAATTTCATTAAATTAATAAATGATTTATTAAACAACATATCATAACCTTTTCATTTTTAATATGAAATTGATTTTTAAAAAATACAATTTTCATTAAAAGTGAATAAAAATACCTAGATTATTTATTATAAAACGATGCAATTTTCCGCAAGGACGACAATTACGGTAGATCCTTCTGCCCTTTATCCTGCTGATTGATACTTATAAAAGTTATAAGTAAAGTAACTATTTAGAAATTGCATGCTATTAAATATTGTGAATTTGGTTAACAAAAGCTTAATTAGGTCTACTGCCTAGATTAGATTAGATTAGGCCTAAGATAATAAAAGTGAAGGGAAATATATTTTTGAAGCAATTTGAATAATAATTGTAAATACACTCCAATATTTCATTATCTTCATATCTTTTGAAAATCTTGCAATAAAAACATGCCTTTTTACAACAAATTTTCATTTATTTTCTTTAATCAGCTTTATATACAAAAATAATGCATTGAATTTAATGGAATTTAAGAATATTTACCACATACAATTTTAAAATTTTTCTTTGTGTGTGTATACATATATATAGCCTATATGGCATTGCGGATTTCATTTTTAAAAATGTTAGGGGAGTGCCCTTTTTTCAACTGAGTCCCTGCCCTTCTGAAAGTCTGTGCACGTCACTGACAAGTACCGTAATAAAAATAATAATATCAATGTTAAGTGGAGCTGCAGACAAACGTTTAAGTGCAGCCCATAGTTTAGAAGACATGGCAGGACTGATGAATAGTTTGGCTAATTGGGTTAGCTGAGTTTTTAATTCTTTGCATTAGACTGTATTGAGCGAGTCCTGCTACCTCCTGGAGGCTCGAGACATTGTGGTTAGCAAATATTTGCTAAAACTGTTTTTTTATAATTAGCCCAAAGTTGCTGCCCATAAATATTAAAGCAGAAAGTACGAAAAAAAAAGTGTTTTTAGCTTCGCTTGTACAGAATCTGGAGTTCCTTATAATTATGTTTGCTTTA
Organism: Bathynomus jamesi; assembly: GCA_023014485.1. Taxonomy (NCBI): domain Eukaryota; kingdom Metazoa; phylum Arthropoda; class Malacostraca; order Isopoda; family Cirolanidae; genus Bathynomus; species Bathynomus jamesi. The sequence goes on from JAJOZX010000150.1 coordinate 1,844,018, forward strand.
GCACAGAAACTTCAATATTGTTTCCTGATTAATTATCTGAGTCATCACTGAAGGAGCTGGTGATAATTTAACCCAGATACTTAAATTCTTGTACTTGCTCTATTGGTTAACCTTTCATTTTGAAAATAATATTAGTCATGGATATGAGCTTCTGGAATTGAAATGCGTTAACCAAAGGTTTTGTAACATCAAAGTTAACATCATAGTTCTGCGAATATATTTCGCAAATTTTTATAAGATGACCCAGAGCTTTAACCGAAGGGCTCATTAATACCATATCTTCAGCACTGACTAAGATGTTTACCCTCATGTTATCTATACAGCATCCTACTCTTGCCTCATTAAGAGACGTAATTAAGCTATAATATACACACTAAACCGCGGAGGAGAGAAAAAGAAGCCTTGTCTAACTCCGCATGAAGAACCAAAACATTCGGACAATACATTGCTCCATCTAACCTTAAATGTCTGAAGAATATACCAAAATTGTATTATTTTGAATACATACAGTGGAACATTTCTGCTTCTAATTTCTTAGATAAAATAGTGTGACTTACTCTGTCATATTCCTTGCTTATATTCAAGAAACAAATGCGAACAACAGTGAATTACTATCAGTGTATTTAGATACAATTTCCTTCAATACAACACATAAATCAGTTGAATGGGAGCTTTTAAAACCAAATTGATTAGGAGATGTCCATAAATAATCTTTGAGATGGAATATTAAAAGTTTCTCAAATAGTTTTGAAAAGCAGGAGGTAACAGCAATTGACCTGAAATTATTGCTAGATACTATAAGTTTTGACAAAAGGCATAATAAACTTTGTAGAAATAAAACTATTAGCGAGCATGGTCCAGAAAAGCAATGAGATACGTAGATTCACCATATGCTTAGCAAACTTTAAATGCTCATTCGATAGGTCATCTATACCCGGAGAAGAACCTGTCTTGAACTTTTTAATCAGGCACTTAATGTCAAAAACTGAAGCTCAAGTATTGTAAAATAGTATAATAACCTTAGTTAGCGTAGCGTCATTCGATCGAAGGAATTCTAGCAGAGCACCAACAGCCACGTAAGGACGACAAAATTTAGAGGTGCAGAAACACTTGTGAGGTAATCCACTGTATCGACCACATTTCACACCTACAAATAAATGAGAGAAAATTAAGAAATACTGGTTTCACTTCAGGAGTACTTTAAAGTAGGGACCACACATTTTTCTTTGAATGAACCACTTATTTCGTTTGGATTGTGCGCATGTGCTAAAAAAAAAGGATGTCAAACTCGGTTTTATTTCTAGTGTAGTGAATACTCTTATTTTAGTTTCAAGATAAATGTTAATTTTACCGTCTTGAATTACGGAATAGCTATAAATTCATTTTAAATTAGTTACCCATCATAATTCAATTGTAAACCACATTAATACTAATTTTATGTATACTGTATTATTTTATTGTATGTAAACATAATTAATTATATATCACAATTGTCAGTTAATTATTTATATTCAAATAAAATGTACATGTACACTATATCTTTCTTCCTTCTACTACTTCTTTCACCACCTTTCTCTACAAAAAAAAAAAAAATGGTGTCAATAATCCAGCAGGGTTGAAAGCACCTTAAACAGAAAAAACAAACAACAAACAATGGAGAACAATCCTTTAAATTATATTCATCACTTTCTTCTAATACTTCTTTCATCATCTTTCTCTACAAAAAAAAAAAAAATGGTGTCAATAATCCAGCAGGGTTGAAAGCACCTTAAACAGAAAAAAACAAACAATAGAAATCCAAGGGTTATATTTTCCATCCTTAGTACTGTCGCAGTTTCGCCTAACGGACTCAATACGGCTAGTGAAATAATTAATGGTTGGCACTTAACCAGCTACATCATCCAGGTTAACCTATACCAGATAGATGCGCTACGGTCCCAAGCCGTAGCTTGCCTAGGCCCAACGACGACGACGATAACCAACAATTGGTGACCCCGGAGTTGGATTCCCCCCTTTTACCCGAACGACTAGGACTAGACTGTAACGTCGTTCGTGCCCATCACCCCTATGGAAAACTGATGAGTGGGTAGTTGGGAGGTAACGAAAATGGTTCACTGAGTAGGTAGGTAGTTAATCTAACAATTATTAAATTCCTTTTATGTCAATAACTGGGTGGAAGAAACCAATTGGTTGCTCACCAGAGTTATTCTCCACACTAGTATTTATATACTGTGTGGGAGGAGCGTGCTCGGTAATGGAGATACATTACCGCTCAACCAACCGAGGAATAAACCAAGACAACGCTGGTGCAAGAAGACCCGCGAAGAGGAGAACGAAAACGAAGAACGGGGCGAGAGGACGTACCAGCAAAGTACGCTCTCGACAATGAGACAACCGGAGAAGGGAGAGACTCCAATAACTAAAAGTAAGTGACTAATTGAGTTTTTACACCAGACAGTTAATAACATTAAATTAAGCTGGGTCAGACAAGTTAGGCCTACATTGTGGCCTAAGACCCAGCATCAACTCATAGCTTAACAAAGGTGAAGGTAGATTGCCCTAACCTAATCTTGTGAGGAATCCTACTGTGGACCTCAATTTATCTGCCCGCTCTGGACCATTTCCGGAATCTCTAGGCTGACCCCTCTAGGCTAGACTTGATCTACTCTATAGTTAGACTGGAGATATAAGGGGTGGGTTAATTGTGGACCAATTCAGACAGAGCATTTTTCGCATTGGTGGTCCGTGTGTGGGGAATTAACAAACCTTAACCTTACTTAACAAAAATTGCAGAATTAGGCTAAATGGTCTAGCCTAAGCCTAAGCCTAAGCTAATCAAGCCTAATTAGGTCTACAACCTAGGGCCTAACTAGGAAACATTTACATTTAAGGAGTCAAATTCTCTTATAAGCTTAGACCTGAGTGACACACAAGTACTTGGGGGGGATTAAACCAAATTTGAACTTGACTGTTTTGTCTGTGCTCTCTCTTCTCTGGTAATTTCTTCTTGTCCTCTATTTCATTACGATCCCCAGTTAAACAATTTTGACTTAGACATGGACAGTGCGGAATTGAAAAAGTTAAAAAAGAAAAGGGGGGCAAAGTTGGGAGCTGTTACAAAGGCTGTGAACACTTTTAACAATATTACACAACCAGGTAAGGAAAATATAGAGAGTGTAATCATTAAATTGGAAATTAAAAAGAAGGAAATAATAGCCATTAATGAGAGTTTCAGAGTTAGTTGAATCCGAAATGGCTGAAGAACAATTGATAGACCTTTACGCTGATGATGATGATCAGGTAAGCTCAATTGAACAGCAAATAAGGGGACTACGGTCTCGGTTGACTGACTTAACACCAAAAAAACCTAATTCTGATTTTAATCAAAGTAGGGCTAACCTTCAACAAAATTTAAGTGGCATGCAAAATCCTGAGTCACAAGAATTGAGGGCTCAGTTACCCATTTTGCTAGTACCAACATTTGAAGGGGAAACGGTACAATTCCCATCTTTCATTGACAAATTTGAGAATTTAATAGGTAATAAACCTTATATTTCAACTGTTGAAAAGTTTAGTTACTTAACTAGTTCCCTTAAAGGCCCAGCCTATAACCTAATAGCCTATTTACCAGCCGTAGGGGATTCATATGAAGTAGCTATTGATCTTTTAAAACGTAATTACATTAATAAAGATTTGATTGTATATGAATTATCTCAACAAATTTTTGAATTTGCACCCATAAAAGATAACCATAGAGATATGGAAATTTTTTATACAAAATTAGAAGCTATTATAGGACAACTGGTTAGCAATGAGATAGATATTAAAACTTCATCTTGGCTTATACAAAGCATAGTACTTAGGTGCCTTCCTTCGAGGGTTAAAGATAATTTAATTCTAAAGACGGGAGAAAATTATCCTAATTTAGAACAAATAAGAAAACACTTCCCCAATATCCTAATTAATTACAACTTGAGAGATTTTCCAACACATAAGACCCAGACTATGGATAAACCAAAGACTGTTCCCAGAGACCAACTAGCTACAGCCAAACAGACAAAACTTGATACTGGAGAATCAAATGTGACCAACTATAATACACGAACACCTACATTACAGAACTTTAATGTAACTGCTGCCTCAACTTACACACCACATTGCAAATTTTGTGCAAGTAATGAACACAGTAGTACTGGGTGTGACAAATATTCAGACTTTAACCAAAGGGCTAAAAGATGTGAACAGTTGAACCTGTGTAAAAAGTGTACTGGCCAGACATTATAAGAAAGACTGTAAATCTAGGTTAAGATTCAAGTGTAAGTTTTGTAAAAGTTTACGACATGTCTCATCAATGTGTGATTCACCAAAGTGTCCAAACAATAATACTCAAACTCAAAAGATACCTCCCCCAAACAAAGGTAATCAAGAAAATGCCACTTTCATGGGACATTCTGCTTGTTCAAACAATGTAACAAGAAACACTGAGATTCTTTTACCAACTATTACTTTGGACTTAGTGAATAGTGAGGGTAGTACCACTCCAGTGAGATGTCTTATAGACTGTTGTTCTCAACAAACATTTGTTTCAAAAAATGTAGTTAATAAATTGGGTTTGACACCAAACCCGAATGAACAAAACCTCAATATTGCGTCCTTTGTTAAGGATAACTCGGACAAAAATAGCTATAAGACAATTGACCTGGAACTACATTTAGAAAGTAAATTCAAGAAAATTGAAGCAGTTATTATTTCTAAAGTAGGACAAAACAAACTGGTTATACCCAAACTAGAACAAACCATAAATCATTTGGGAAAACACTACAAAATAGCTGATAGACATATCACTAACAACACAGTAGCTAACATTGAAATGCTAATAGGGGCAGATTATATTAATCTTATTCATAAGGGCATAGTAGAGATAGGTAATGGTATAGCTATTCAGACTCCATCAGGGATAGCCCCTTTGGGTGACCTATCAGAATACAACCTAGACCTAAACCAAAACAGTGCGTGACCAACAAATACTATGTGCCTCAACTCAGTCCTACATAACACCTGTAAGAATAGCAACACTTTGAATAATATTATCTCAACTGAGAACATTAATTCATCATTATCAAATGAAACTTTGGATGAGGCAATTCAAACTTTATGGTTGCTAGAATCTGTGGGTATACATGACACAAATCAAACTTCAGAAGATCAGTTAATGGTAGAAAGATTTGAAGACACCATTCAGTGCAAAGACAATAGTTATTTTATTGAGTTACCTTGGAAAATAAATTGTCCAACTTTAAGAGACAATCTCAAAGTAGCTAAAGGACATTTATATAAAGTAATGAAAAAACTCAAACAAGATAATAATGTAAAAAGATATAATAATGTCTTCAAAGAACAGCTACAGAAAGGCTTCATTGAAGAAGTAACAAATAACCCTTTTAAAAAAGATGGTTGTCATTATTTAACCCACAGGGGAGTTTATCGACAAGATGCCCCAACAACAAAACTCAGAGTAGTATATAACTGTAGCCTCAAAGACAGTGATAAACACAGTTTGAATGATTGCTTGATTGAGGGTCCTAATCTCATTTCTGACCTTGTGAAGATCTTACTGAGGTTCAGGTTAGATAAATATGCCATACAAAGTGACATTTCAAAGGCATTTTTGAGAATAAATCTTAAAAATGAATATGATAAGAACCAACTTAGGTTCTTATGGTTCAAGGATCCATTTGATTTGAATAAAGGGTTCATAACCTATAGATTTAATGTTGTGTTGTTTGGAGCCAATTGCTCACCTAGCCTATTAGCATTGACAATTAGACATCATTTAAACCAGTTTAATAACTCTCTAACATTGAACTTCCTTAAGGAACATTTTTACGTAGACAATCTAATAGGCTCAACGACAACAAAATCTGAATTATCTGAAGTCTATGAACACTCTCAAAACATTATGCAACAAGGTAACTTTGAACTTAGAGAGTGGATTTCAAATGATGAGGATTTAAACAAAAAGATTTTAAAGGATAATAATGGTCTTACTGAGCCATCAGACAGAGTTAAAACTTTAGGTATGAACTGGTATTTGGATGCAACTTCTAACAGTCATGATTCAATCTGTACTAAAGGTTTTAAACTTGATGAGGAAGCAAATACTAAAAGACATATATTATCAGAGGCTTCCAAAATTTTTGATCCTATGGGTCTATTCCTGCCTTCAACAATAAAATTAAAGATTCTCCTCCAAGAAATTTGGAGGACAAATGTTGGGTGGGATGATCCAATAACAAATGAAAATCAAAAATCTTGGAAGAAGTTAGCTACTGATTTAACAAAAGTGCAGAACATTAAAATTCAAAGGTGCTGTGGGTTTAGGGATAAGCCCCAGAGACTTCATGTGTTTGCTGATGCAAGCACACAAGCTTATGGGTGCTGTGCGTATCTTGTAAGCCCTACAGAAAGTCATCTAATTTATGCAAAAGGGAAAGTGGCACCTCTCAAACCTACCCGAACCATACCTCAATTGGAACTATTGGCTGCTACATTAGCCATTAAAACCATTTCATTGCTTAAGGATGCTTACTATGATGTGCCAATAACTCATATCCACGTCTGGCTTGACAGTCAGATTTGTCTTGCCTGGATACGGAATGATAGCATTAATAGTAAGAATATCTTTGTAAGAAATAGGCTAAAAGAAATAGCTGACGCTAATGAAAGCCTACAAGTAAACTTTCACTATGTTCCAACTAAACAGAATCCAGCAGACTTTCTGACCAGAGGTTTATCCTACAAGTTGTTGAAGTCAAACAAAACTTGGTTTATGGGACCTAAGTGGCTCTGTAATACAGACCAATGGCCTGTGGAACAAGTTAACTTGACATTAAATTTAATCTTTTCAAATGAAAAGGTTGAACCAATCACTAATTATGAAAGTATTCTGATTTCAACAAACTTGTCAGGGTGACAGCCTACTGTTTGAGGTTTGCTCACAACTGTTTAGCTACAATTAACAAACAGCTAAATAAAAACAATCATAATTATACAGAAGTTGCAACCCAATACTGGATAGGCCAAGCACAACAAAAAGAGTACAATAAAGAGTTAGAATTCTTAACTAATGGGAAACAAACAAAAGAACCTGTACCATCAGTAGTTGTGGATCTAAACTTGTTCAGAGATGAGGAAGGCCTTCTAAGGTGTAAAGGGAGATTAGACAAATCAAAACTGTCATACAAAAGCAAAAATCCAATCCTTTTACCTAGATTTAGCTATTTGACAACATTAATAATCAGAAAAACACACAATGATGTATATCATATGGGGGTACCACAGACACTAACTACATTAAGAAAAACTTATTGGATACCCAAGGGAAGGATCACTGTTAAAACAGTCCTGAGTGAGTGTGTCACATGTAGGCGTATTCATGCTAGGCCCTATAGGAAACCAAATCCTCCTGCTTTGCCAGAGGAGAGAGTTACTCTCAACAGACCCTTTGAGACTGTAGGCATTGACTATACAGGAGCATTGACTGTAGGGGTGGGTGACACTGAACAAAAAATGTACATTGTACTGTTTACATGTGCTGCCTCACGAGCTGTTTATTTGGATGTTGTGGAGGACCTTACAGCAGAATCTTTTGTTGCTGTCTTTAAGAGATTCTGTGCACGACATTCAGTACCAAAGACAGTTTGGACTGACAATGCTACATATTTCAAAGCTGGTGAACAAGTCATCCACGACTTGTTAAGCAATGAAATCACACAATTATATATACAAAATAAAAACATAAAGTGGAAGTATATTCCGGTTGCCTCTCCTTGGTATGGTTCTATCTGGGAGAGGAATATACAAACAGTAAAGAATTGCTTGAAGAAAGCAATTGGCAAAAAACAGATACACTTATTTGGGTTACTCACTCTCCTGGCTGAGATTGAGAACATCATTAACAATAGACCACTCACTTATGTGAGTGACAACATTAATGACCCAGAACCATTAACTCCAAATCATTTGATTCGGGGAGAACAAGTTAGTCTCCTGCCGGACTACAATATAGACTCTTCAGAAGACCCAAACTGGACTCAACGACATGATGAGCTCCAGACTAAGTTACAACATTTAACTAGAGTTAAAGCTCATTTCATTAAACAGTGGAAAACTGAGTACTTGATGGGTCTAAGGGAGAGACATAAACAAATGACTAAGAAGGATTGGTCTGACACAATTAAGGTAGGGGACCTTGTTCTCATACATGACAGTACTCCAAGACAATACTGGCCTCTGGCTAGAGTTTCAGAACTCAGACCAGGGGCAGACGGGGTAACAAGAGTGGTCAAATTAAGGACTTCAACGGGTGACACAACAAGAGACATTTCTCTTTTGTACCCTTTAGAGTCTGGACCCAAAACAATGGACTTTGGAGAACCTTCTCCACTGACAGTAACAACTGGAGACACTGAACTTCCAGTAACTATTCCTTTGACAGTAGGAGTGGTAACGCATCCTACTACAACATTGACAGACACAAGACCTCAGCGACAAACAGCATTAAAGGCGCGACTATTTTTACAACAAAAAATAGATGCTGGGGAATTGTAATTTTATCTTCTAACTTTCATTTTTTCTTTTCTTATGGTAAAGACCATAGACAGTTTCATCCTATGGATGTATATTTTCTCTTCTAATTAAATGCTACACCTTCTCCATGAGAAGGTGAGGATAGGCACTGTTAATCAGATTAGCAGGCATTTACAGTTAAATAGTTAGCTAGTCTACACTCAGACAAAAATTGGTGACAATGACACCAAAATTTTTATCTCCCGGGGCCCCCAGTATATGGAAAACTGATGAGTGGGTAGTTGGGAGGTAACGAAAATGGTTCACTGAGTAGGTAGGTAGTTAATCTAACAATTATTACATTCCTTTTATGTCAATAACTGGGTGGAAGAAACCAATTGGTTGCTCACCAGAGTTATTCTCCACACTAGTATTTATACTGTGTGGGAGGAGCGTGCTCGGTAATGGAGATACATTACCGCTCAACCAACCGAGGAATAAACCAAGACAACGCTGGTGCAAGAAGCCCCGCGAAGAGGAGAACAAAGGGAGAACGAAAACGAAGAACGGGGCGAGAGGACGTACCAGCAAAGTACGCTCTCGACAATGAGACAACCGGAGAAGGGAGAGACTCCAATAACTAAAAGTAAGTGACTAATTGAGTTTTTACACCAGACAGTTAATAACATTAAATTAAGCTGGGTCAGACAAGTTAGGCCTACATTGTGGCCTAAGACCCAGCATCAACTCATAGCTTAACAAAGGTGAAGGTAGATTGCCCTAACCTAATCTTGTGAGGAATCCTACTGGACCTCAATTTATCTGCCCGCTCTGGACCATTTCCGGAATCTCTAGGCTGACCCCTCTAGGCTAGACTGATCTACTCTATAGTTAGACTGGAGATATAAGGGGTGGGTTAATTGTGGACCAATTCAGACAGAGCATTTTTCGCACCCCCTTCACCCGAGCGACTAGGACCAGACTGTAACGTCGCTCGTGCCCTCTGCCCCTCACCCCTGCCCGTGCGCTCTGTGCCTGCGCTCGTCTCAACCTCCACTCCTTCGTTGGTAACTTGTCGTCTTGCTTGTACGTCAGCAAGCATAGGAGAAGATGCCTGACGACGCTGGTGCCATCTCCCACTTGAGCGTAAAGCTCCCCGTCTTCTGGCCGGGTGATCCATTTATTTGGTTCCACCAAGTGGAATCACAATTCAACTTGGGAAGGATCACCGCTAGCAGGACAAATACGATCATGTTTTGTCCTCTCTACCAGCGAGCATCATCTCTGAAGTCCGTGACGTCATCGTGTCTACTTCCACGAGTGAGGACCCATACAACGATCTGAAGTCTGCCATCCTGTGCCGCACCACTGTCTCCGAGCGTGAGAAACTACATCAGTTAATCTCAAAAGAAGAACTTGGAGACCGTAAGCCCACTCAAATGCTGAGGGCTATGCAGTGCGCTCTAGGCGAACGCGCACAAACCTTCGATAAGGACATCTTTAGACAGTTGTTCTTGCAGAAACTTCCTCCATCAGCTCAGCGTGTCTTGGCCACTATGGATCCTGCTACTCCAGTTGATAAACTAGCAGAAACTGCCGACAAAGTAGTGGAGATTGACACAGCTCCGGTCAACAACGTGAACACACAATCGGAACTGGAGTTGAAAGTGGAAGAGTTAAGTCAACAACTCAACCACGTTTGTTCTCTGCTACAAAATCAACGGCAAAGAAGCCATTCTCGGTCAAGATTTACGAAGAGGCATCGTTCGAGTTCCGGGAAGATCTGCTTCTACCACTCTAAAGAAACGACTAAAAATTGGAAAGAAGGCTAGGAAGTGCATCTCCCCTTGCAATTTTTCGTCGGAAAACCCCAGCAGCGAGTCCTAATGGCGTCTAGTACTCGCACTGCCAACCTGTTATTCATAAAGGACAGGAACTCTGGTGTCAATTTCTTGGTCGATACCGGAGCGTCAGTCAGTGTATTCCCTCAAAAATCTGGTCATACGCACTCGGAATCTCCGCCTCTATACGCTGCTAACGGTTCACGCATACCCACGTACGGTACTCAGTCGCGTGAACTAAACTTGGGCCTTCACCGATCCTTCAAGTGGATTTTCATCTGTGCTCAAGTGCAGCATCCCATAATCGGCGCTGACTTCCTCCAGCATTTCAAACTCCTGGTGGATCTTGACAAGCGACGCTTATGCGACCAGGCCACACTGCTTTCTGTTCTTGCCAAACAGGTTGCCCTTCCGGACGCCTCGAACTCTGCACTTTCCCTCGTTCCCCCTAATTCCATGTACCAGTGCCTTTTCCAGCGATATCCAGGAATTCTTCAACCGATGCAGATGGGTGATACCATTAAGCACACCATTACCCATCACATTACAACAAAAGGTCCCCCTGTGTTTGCAAAACCCAGACGTCTTGCCCCGGACAAACTGAAAGCTGCCAAATCGGAATTCCAGCTTATGATAGATCTTGGGATAATAAGACCTTCCAAAAGCAGTTGGTCCTCTCCCCTACACCTGGTCCAGAAGAAGTCAGGAGACTGGAGACCATGTGGGGATTACCGGTTTTTGAATTCGACAACCATCCCGGACCGATATCCGGTACCAAATGTCCAAGACTTTACTTCTCTTCTCCACGGCAAATCTATCTTCAGTAAAATAGATCTCGTTAAGGCTTTCCACCACATTCCCGTAGAGCCTTCGGATATTCCCAAGACTGCAGTTTGTACACCATTTGGGTTATTCGAATTTGTGAAGATGCCGTTCGGGCTACGGAATGCTGCGCAAACCTTTCAGAGGTTTATAGATGAGGTCACCAGAGGCTTAGACTTTGTTTATGCCTACATCGATGATTTGCTTGTGGCCAGCTCAACGGAAGAGGAACATAAGGAACATCTTTCACTCCTCTTTCAACGCTTAGAACAATACGGTGTTACTATTAATGCATCTAAGTGTGTGTTTGCACAGCCAACCTTGGAATTTCTTGGTCACACGATTTCGCAGCACGGAATTACCCCCCTTCAGGACAAGTGTGAAGTGATAAAAAATTACCCTATGCCAAATAATCAGCGTGAGTTACGTCGGTTTCTAGGTTTGGTAAATTATTACCACAAGTTCATTAAAAACTGTGCCAGTGTTCTTGCTCCTCTACACGCTATGATCACACACAAACGCAAGGTAACGAAATTGGTATGGTGTAGCGATAGTTTACAGGCGTTCGACAATGCCAAAAATGCTATCAATAGTGCATTGTCTCTGTCATTTCCTATCAGTGATGCCCCCCTAACTCTGACGGTCGATGCATCAGATGTTGCGATCGGTGGGGTGTTGGAACAAACCATTAACGGTCAACAAGCACCCATCGCGTTTTACTCGAAAAAGCTGCAGCCAGCCCAAACGCGTTATAGTGCTTTCGGACGTGAACTTCTTGCTATTTACTTAAACGTGAAGCATTTTCAACATTTCCTTGAAGGCCGAGAGTTTTGTGTTTTTACCGACCACAAACCTTTGGTCACTGTCTTCAATAAAAACAGCTGTAACCACTCTCCCAGAGTCATCAGGCAACTCGATTATATCTCGCAATTTACCACAGATATCCGCCACATCAAAGGTGTCTTGAACACTCCAGCGGATGCACTTTCAAGAATAGAGATTACTTCTGTTACCCTCAGCTCTACACTGTGGAATGCTATTGCACAGGATCAAGATAAGGATACGGAACTACAAGACCTGCTCAGAGAAGACTCCACTCACTCACTCACTTTCCCTCAAGAAAATGAGTATGCCAGGATTGTCTGTGCCCCTCTATTGCGACGTATCAACAGCTGCTATTCGCCCTTATGTCCCTCCATGTCACAGACAAGCAGTCTTCACGGATCTTCATAAGCCCTCCCATCCTGGTATCCGTGCTTCGCAACACCTGGTTACCTCTCGCTTTGTTTGGCCCTCGATGCGGAAGGATGTCAAACATTGGACCAAAACGTGCCTTGCCTGCCAGCGTGCCAAAGTCCAAAGGCACACCAGGTCCCCCTTTGACGCATTTCCGCCCCCATCCCAGCGATTTGAGGTAATTCATGTAGACATTGTTGGCCCTCTTCCAGTGATTCAAGGCCAACGTTATCTGCTCACCTGTCTCGACCGCTTTTCCAGATGGCCTGAAGCCATCCCACTTCCTGATATCCAAGCGGACACTGTTGCAAGAGCCTTTCTTCATGGATGGGTATCAAGATTTGGATTGCCGACAAAAGTCATCACTGACCAAGGTCGCCAATTTGAGTCTTCGCTTTGGAAGAAGTTTACCAGCTTGTTGGGTACAGTACATGCGCATACCTGTGCGTATCATCCGCAAGCTAACGGCCTCGTCGAACGCTTCCATCGCCAGCTGAAGTCATCCCTTATGTGTCACGAAGACTCCCATTGGATGGATAAGCTTCCACTCGTGTTGCTTGGTATTCGCTCTGCATTTAAGAGTGATCTGAAGACTACAGCGGCTGAACTAGTCTATGGAACAACACTGCGGCTACCAGGTGGCTACTTCACTGCAGGGGATAAGTCATGTGATCCTACGGAATTCGCTCAAACACTTTCCTCTCACATGCAGTCCCTTCAGCCTGTTCCCCCTCGATTGACTAGCCAACAGAACATCTTTGTTTCCCCAGCCCTCCAGTCTTGCACCCACGTTTTCGTTCGTGTACCTGTCCCAAAACGGCCTCTCCAATGTCCATATGACGGGCCCTATGAAGTTCTCCGACGTACGCGCAAATCATTTCTCATCCAGCGCGGTTCCAAGGTCGACAAGGTTTCTATCGATCGTCTTAAGCCTGCGTTTTTGGAATCAACCTTAAGCGAGGTACATGTAGCTACCAAAAAGGTCCAGGGAAATCTGTGTCGTTCGGAACTCTTTGAACTTCCTCTCTGGTGGGGGAGTGTGTAGTGAATACTCTTATTTTAGTTTCAAGATAAATGTTAATTTTACCGTCTTGAATTTCGGAATAGTATAAATTCATTTTAAATTAGTTACCCATCATAATTCAATTGTGAACCACATTAATACTAATTTTATGTATATATATTATTTTATTGTATGTAAACATAATTAATTATATATCACAATTGTCAGTTAATTATTTATATTCAAATAATTATTTTAATCTAATACCATGTCCATTTTGCAAATAAATAATATTTGTTCTTAAAAATAACCATATTTGTATCTTCCCTCGGGGAGGGGGAAAAAAAAAAAAATGGTGTCAATAATCCAGCAGGGTTACAACACCTTAAACAGAAAAAAAAAAAAAAAAATAGAAATCCAACAGGGTTGAAAGCACCTTAAACAGAAAAAAAAAAAAAAAAAAAAATCGAAATCCAAGATTATATTTTCCATCCTTAGTACTGTTGCAGTTCGCCTAAACGGACTCAATACGGCTAGTGAGATAATCACTGTTGGGGCACTTAACCAGCGCAGTGCTTATGGCTACATCATCCAGTTAACCTATACCGGATAGATGGCTACGGTCCCAAGCCGTAGCTTGCCTAGGCCCGACGACGACGATAACCAACACTAAGCAAAGCAGATTTCTCGCGAATCTTCATTTTTAACTAATTTTTGGGGGACCCATAAATGCTTCATCAAAACAGATTGCATGCAGTGCAATGAAACGTATGTCACCAATTGTGCACACACACACACAATATATATATATATATTTTAGCACTAACTTTAACCTTCTGAAGAATAATCAATTAAAAAAAGTAAATAGCACTCGAGGTAACGTATTGCTATGTTAAGTTATGGCAAAGTGACGTTATAGCGATTAAACTATGGCTTAATTGAGGCCTCCTAGGAAGAAGTGGCTAGCGACAAAGTTTTAAAAAAAACCGCCAGAAAACGCAGTAAAACTTTTTACTAATTTGAAAGTATATATATATATATATATATATTGATACACACAGACCGTGCATGGAACAAGGAACTCTTCTGGGATAATTAAATCCACTAATAGTCCGAATAAGTAATGCTAAATGACAAATACCATAGTTTTTTCTTTTTCATGATGCTAGCCCGACGTGGGCAACGGGTCACTCGCAAAGAGGTCCATAAATATAGCTTCCCTCACCAGCTATCTACAAAGCTGGATCCTGTCTGCTTTGCAGATAACTGGTGAGGGAGCTATATTATGGGACCTCTTTGCGAGTGACCTGGTGCCCACGTCGGGCTAGCATCATGAAAAAAAAAACTATGGTATTTATCATTACCATTACTTATTCGGACTATAGTGGATTTAATTATCCCAGAAGAGTCCTTGTTCCATGCACGGTCTGTGTATCATAAAAAAACCTCAGGGGACCATTCTGAGTTCATTCCTATCTTGAAACGGACATGTTATGTGCTTCGAAAAGTGGACGCTCATTCTGCCAGTTGAGGTTTAAGTTTTTTTTTTTTTGGTTAAAATATAATAGTTACCCCTTTTTCTTTGATGTATTCAACTGCGTGAAGGCAGCGAGTCTTTGCTTATATTGAGGTTCTAATGTAGCAGGGCTAGGCTGCTTTAACACTAGATCCATTTCCCAAAGCTGGATCCTGTCTGCTTTGCAGATAGCTGGTGAGGGAAGCTATATTTATGGACCCTCTTTGCGAGTGACCCGTTGCCCACGTCGGGCTAGCATCATGAAAAAGAAAACTATGGTATTTGTCACTTACCATTACTTATTCGGACTATAGTGGATTTAATTATCCTCGAAGAGTTCCTTGTTCCATGCACGGTCCATGTGTAGTCATAAAAACCTCAGGGGACCATTCTGAGTTCATTCCCATATAATATATACCATAGCGCATGAAAAAGCATTTAGCGCTAAATTAACACTCAAGATTATGCGTTTAATGAATTAACGCTACGACACACACGGTCGTGTTTGAAATTTGAAGTTGAAGTTTGAATTTATAATTGACGCAAAGAAGCATACGTACAAAATATAAACCGATGCTAATATATAAATCAAATATAATATATATATTGATTTATATATTTAGCATCGGTTTATATTTTTAGTATGCTTCTTCGCGTCAATTATAAGTTCAAACTCAACTTCCAAATTTCAAACCACTACCGTGTGTGTCTTAGCGTTAATTCATAACGCATAATCTTCGAGTATTAATTTAGCGCTAAATGCCTTTTCATGCGCTATGGTCGTTAAGTTACTTGTTATGACCATGAACGCACGCACGATTTTGACCTATAAGCTCTCACCTTCTACGAGATAACCTTCCGCAGTCAGGCTGTTAAATATGCACGTGACATTGAGCCTTCCTGCTTGAGGCCGTGACGTGCTTTTCCATCGCGTTCCTTTCGCTTACTCTGAAGTTCTCGTTGTCAAACATGTCGGCCACTCCAGTGTCACTTCAAACTCTGAACACGAGCAAAATTTTATTAAAGTTTAACCACAGGATTACTAACAACGAGAGCTGTCACTTCCACCTAAACTAGTTCGCTTAACAACCATCCGTTGCTACGAATTTTCTAACGTATGGTCAGCCTATTTGCCAATAAATCTTAAAATCATGTCGTATGAGTATTTTGGAAGTATCACAAATTTCATTTCTGTTATCATTTAAGGATTAATCATTTGTTCGAAATGTCACAGCAACACCTGATTGTTAGGCAAACCCTAACCCTATTTAAGTGGGAAAAGGAAAACAGTATTAAAATGAAACACAAACAATAAAGAAACTTGAAGTGAAGCCGCGTCGGGTGGTTTTAGAGTCAGTGCTCCTACACCCAGAACCCCCTAAAGAAATTCGTTGAGGTGAGGCCAATATTTACCCCTTTTTGACCCTACTTCCTTCAACTTCCTCGACTTCATAAAGAATATAAATGTTTCTTTGCAAGTGAAAAAGGGAGAAGTCGGCGTACCTTTTTTCACTTAAAAAAGCATTTAATTCTAGTTTCCTGTCTGGTAAGTGTTTTGTATCAGTGGTACAACTTTAATTTTGTAACGTGTTTGGTAAACTAAGTCAAAGAAATTATTGCAATTTTACAATTTTGGGAAATAGGCCTAGGATCAGACGTGTTGGGATAAAATATGAAAACAGGCCATGAGAAGAGCAACAGTTACCATTTGACTACTTGACGCAAATAAATAAGCCTTAATATATAAAAAAATTTAAAAATTAAATAAAAAAATTGGAAACTGTTTTACATAATATTTTTCTCCATGAGAAACGCTCATTATATAAAATGCTTTAATATTTCTCAATTTAAATAACGAAGGATTTTTAATCTTTAATATACAGGGTAGGTCAAAAGTTCCGCCTCAAAAGTATTTATTGTATAGTTATTTTTGGAGCAGGACTTTCGACCTATCCTATGGCTATATATACTGGTATTTATGCCTCATGGCTTCATGGCATTACTTCGTTGATCAAAGGGTATCTGGTACTCCCTCTTACTCGCTCGCTTCTACCTAACTGTAGATCCCAATAGGCCTATTAAGGGTCCAAGACGTAGGACTAGACATGTCATATGACCCATATACGTTCCGATTCAGACTATCGTCAATACTTGCACTTTCGAAGACATTCAACTACTTTGTTGGTGCCTGATTTTAAAAAAAAAAGGTTGAAACCTCATAAGAGTCAAGTACTGTATATATAATATATGCAGCCTTGCCAAAAGTAAATAGAGACTCTCATGGAGACACAGTAAACCTAATTTATCATTAAAAGACTGTGCATTGATCAATAATTCATTGAAAAAGCATATTCAATGGGTTTGATTCACTTCCCTTTTCCCTTAAGCATGCGTACAGTTATGGAATAAAGTATCGTCTGAATGAATTTGGCTATACGCGTTCTATGAAGTATTGCAGCCAATGCCTCTTTCGTAATTTTTAACGAAGCTTTCTTCGAGGGTGGGGGGTATTTGGGCGCTTTCTTACCGCACGGTCAAGAAGACGCCACACATGTTTCACTGAGTTCATATCAAGCAACTGTTCTGGTCATGGAAGAATCTTGTTGTGTCACGATTGCGATGTACGAGCAGTGCGCTGGAGTGTCGGCCTCCATGAAAATGCTTGTTTGTGGATTCATTTCGACACCGGCATAAACGTGAAGAAGCCCTTACCGAAGAAGCTTAACATTTCGAGTTGACGCCACTGTTTCGTTGCAGACCACCAGCTGCAAAAGTCCAGTCATTCAAATGGCAGCCCAAACCATTACATTAACGCCACCACGGTTAAAATTGGTCTGTAGATACTGCTAAGAAAACTCTTGATCTGGAAGTCTCCACATCTATACACAACCGCTGTCAAAGATGTGACTAGGCTAAATCGGCTACCCTGAAAAGAGGACTGCGTCCCAGAAAACAGGAGGTCGTGTGAGCATTTGTGTTCTCCATTCTTCGCGACGTCAGTAGGAGTTTCCTTCTTCCTGTTGCCCCATAATAGCCCATGATGTGCGGATGAGGGTTGTTTAACATTGGAGCTACCTGGAAAGTGGCTTGATCGTACGATGCATCGTTTCTTTATAATTCAAGACGCCCGCCCAGGACGCCCTGCAACAATTGTTTTTTAATTGGCCTTCAACTGCATAACAATTATCTTGACAGTGGATAATAAGTCAGGAGGGCCAAAAGCTGGCACAGCGCTTAGGCCAGACTAATAAGGCCTATTTCGCTAACTCCTCTATTTATTATTATCAGCATGATCAGGGTTTGAACCCCCACCCTTAGTGTCTTAATCTCGTTTATAGGGAAACGATGTTATCCACTGCGCTACAGGCGTAGGTGTTGTTAGTGTATACTGGAATATCCAGTGCTAGATTTCTCGCTGATTTCTGCCAGCCTCTCAATGCCAACTGTCCATCCTTAAGCAAAACCCGCCACTTATCGGGAACGTGTTTATGTGGCACTGTCTACGTTATATGAGCTACATTCGTACGGTAATCTGCATTACTAGTTAGGTTACAGATGAATGTTGTTGTTGTACAACATTCCAAATGCTGTTTGATAGGTGTCTATTTACTTTTGGCAGGTGTATATATATATGGGATGAATTTCACAATTAAACACGTGGGTTTACATTTTATATATATATATATATATATATATATATACTTACTTTGTGTTACTTTGCGAGAGTTCGAACGACGGTTTAGGGTCGATCCCTCTGCAGCATCCCGCCTCATTTGCGGGATTTGGTGAAGGAGGGAATTGCTGTCTGATCTCCTCCTGCCCTCGTAGCCAGCCACGCATGGCTGGTCAGGGACTTTGCGCAGGAATCTGTCCAGCTGGTTCTTGAAGTTATTCAGGTCGGAGAGCTGGAGATTCCTTACTTCTTTCAGTTGGGCATTGAAAAGCTTTTGGGCCTCGTATTCTGAGGGTATTTTCCATCCTCAGGCAAATCTAATCAAATCTGACCTGACCTAACAACGTAAATGAGCACAGCGTAACGCAACCTAATCTAACCTAATTTAACTCAAGCTGACCTGGGCTCAGTGTTAATCATGTAGATTCGGTTAAACTTAGAACAAATATTTAATTGATACAATATATATTATATATATATATATAATATATATATTACAATTTACCGGAGGTAAGACTGGGACTGGTATATATATATATATGAAAAGAAGGATCAACACAACGGCAAACATTTTCATTTATTTGTACATCAGACGTTTCGACAAATCTTTTGTCATCATCAGTGAGTTGTCTTAAAACCTTAAAACAAAATTGAAAAGTGAAAGTTACATCAATACAATATTAAAACCATTAAAATTAAAACCTTAAAGAAAAATGAAAATTGCATCAATACAAAATTAAAATCATTTAAATTTCATCACTATAAAAACTAAAATTAAATTAAATTTCATCACTATAAAAACTAAAATTAAATTACCTCAATAGGTAAATACACAATGTTTACATCCACCTCCATACTTGGCAAAGTCTAAGGGAACACTGGATGGTCAGAGGATTAGAAAGGGTATGTCTGTGAAAAACGGTTGGTTAGTCAAAAGAGTCGTAATTTGTAGGATGAGCTATTATTATTAAGGGAGGGTTTGTTTCTATAGATGTACAAAGATTCTAAAATTCGGAGTTCTGTAAGGTTATTGGATCTAGTTAAAATTTCAAACTGAGTTTTGTGAAGGGGATGGTCGTTTTCATTACTGTGGTTTCTAATTGCGGATTGTGGAGGGCTACTGAGGGGACGGTTGGTACGGACTGACAAGCCCAAATGTTGAGAAAGGCGCACCTCCAGTTGGAGTTGAGTGCTGCCAATATACGCAGCCTTACAGCTGTCGCACGTGTATTTGTAAACAACATTGGGGCATACAGTTTTGGGAAATTCATCTTTGAACTTTAAAAAATTTGATAATTTAAGTGGGTTGACGAAGGCGAATCTAAAATTTATTTGGGGATAACTAGACTTGAGTAGTTTGGACAATTCACTTCGAATACGCAATGATAAATAACCATAAAAAGGTAATTTAATATATCTGGTTTCTTTTTGTACTGTAGTTACGGGGAGTTTAGTATCAAAAGTGTTATTTAAAAATTTCTTTAATTGGTTATCGAATAGATGAGAAGGGTAGTAATTGTTAATAAAGTACTGTTTTAAAAATTTAAATTCTTCGTTTAACGAAAAGTAATCCGAACAAATACGGTAACTTCTTGTTAATAATGTTACTATAGCACTAATCTTATATTTATAAAACATACAACTTAAATAATTGGTTCCCAAGCCAGTAAAAGTTTGTTTCCGAAATAGTGAAGTATGGAACTTATTATGGGCCCGTTTAACTAAAACATCCAGGAAAGGTAAACTATTATTTGTTTCGTTTTCACACGTGTACTTAATATTACTATGTTGTTTTTAAGATAATCAAGAAAAAGTTTTACGTGTGAAGGATGGTTAAATATTAAGAAAGTGTCATCCACGTATCTTCTGTAATATATGGGTTTAAAACTACTAGGACAATTTTTCAACCAAATTTCTTCGTAATGGCAAAGAAATGCATTTGCTAGTGTTGGGCTTAACGGGGAACCCATAGCTACCCCATCAATTTGGCTGTAAAGGTTGCTATTAAATAAGAAAAGATTATCAAAACACACTATTTCGAGAAGGTTTTTAAATTGAGTCTGAGTGAGGCCATTAATAAGAGTATTATCAGTAGTGAATAACTTATTTAGTATGATATTTAATGTTTCTTTTAACGGGACATTAGTAAACAATGACGAGACATCAAAACTGGCCATAGTAAGAGAATCGGCTGTAAGGCTGCGTATATTGGCAGCACTCAACTCCAACTGGAGGTGCGCCTTTCTCAACATTTGGGCTTGTCAGTCCGTACCAACCGTCCCCTCAGTAGCCCTCCACAATCCGCAATTAGAAACCACAGTAATGAAAACGACCATCCCCTTCACAAAACTCAGTTTGAAATTTTAACTAGATCCAATAACCTTACAGAACTCCGAATTTTAGAATCTTTGTACATCTATAGAAACAAACCCTCCCTTAATAATAATAGCTCATCCTACAAATTACGACTCTTTTGACTAACCAACCGTTTTTCACAGACATACCCTTTCTAATCCTCTGACCATCCAGTGTTCCCTTAGACTTTGCCAAGTATGGAGGTGGATGTAAACATTGTGTATTTACCTATTGAGGTAATTTAATTTTAGTTTTTATAGTGATGAAATTTAATTTAATTTTAGTTTTTATAGTGATGAAATTTAAATGATTTTAATTTTGTATTGATGCAATTTTCATTTTGCTTTAAGGTTTTAATTTTAATGGTTTTAATATTGTATTGATGTAACTTTCACTTTTCAATTTTGTTTTAAGGTTTTAAGACTTAACTCACTGATGATGACAAAAGATTTGTCGAAACGTCTGATGTACAAATAAATGAAAATGTTTGCCGTTGTGTTGATCCTTCTTTTCATCTGTAAGCTCCGGTTCCCTAAGGAGAAGTCAATAGCTTTGATATATATATATATATATATATATATATATATATATATATATATATATATATATATATATATATAACTGCATATATATATATATATATATATTACAATTTACCGGAGGTAAGACTGGGACTGGTAAAGATGGAAAAGGTTCAGTACTCTCTGCGAATTCTTTCCTCTCGATGAAAGGCTGATTAGACGTTTTCCTCGGTGGTGGCTCTTTTGGAGTCTGGTGAGAGGGTACCGAAACCTCGTTGATCGGTTCTCGCTCCTTAAACTGAACTGCTGAAAACGAGTACACTTCCTTTAGGGTTAGATTAGATTAGGCTTATTTAGGTTGTTAGAGTGCCACTAGGATGTCTTGTCGATCAAATGTTTATAAGTTAGTGATGTATTGCTGTAAGTAATTCTTTCAAATGTGTTTGTTTTAGTAAAGTCCTAAATATGATTATATATTAAGCTTTAAAACAAGGCTGTTCACGCCTTTATATTTATTAATTTAATTTCTCTTCTAACGTTTCATTCTATATTTCTGACAATGAACAAAGCGCTTTTATGATGAGAGTCGCGTTTACTCGTTAGTTAGTTTATGGCTCTAAAATATTACTTGTTGCAAAAGATGTTTTCTTTTATGATTTTCAGCCCAACATCAGCATTAGAACAATACTGGCATGTTTTTAAAATTTAGTGACACACTGGAATATGGTTAAAAATTCCTTTATAAGGTGTGAAAAATAGTGTCATAGTTGATGGATGATAAGCTGTCAAATGGCAAAGTACAGTAAATTGTATAAAAATGTAACCTCCGACCTTTCGCTTCTTGCGTCTTCGGTGTAGTGATCTGAAGTTCCTCGACACTGGCTGGTTCGCCAACGGATGATGTCATGGGCAGCGTTCTTACTGGCCCAGGTATCAGCTTCTCTTCTTCCTCTTTTGAATCTTCTCGTGGTTCCGAAGAGTTGGTTTCAGGTTCAGTTTGAAAACCAGAGTCTCCGGACGTCGGAGGATTTGCAGTGAAGTTACTAATTTCTGTTTCTAAAGGAACGTCCATCAGTTCAGCTTTCCCCGGAGGTAGTCCAGAGAAGTAGAGGAAGAGAAAGGATACCAAGAGGTTTGGCTTCAGCATGATGACGATAAATGTGCCTGAAAAAAAAATATATATATATATATATATGCCTTGATAGTAAGGGATTCGATGCCCGAGCAATATTATATAATACTATATAGCCTCATAGTTCATTCCAGTTTTATTTCCAGCCCAAATCTTGATTCCCAATGAAAATTCAAGTTCTGGGTAAAAATTTTAATTCGAATTCGGATATGGATCTCAATGCATCTAAAATTCCTTTAAAACGTATAACAGTCGCATGGATTTTAATTCATGGTCCAGCAGAGATACATTAGCTTTGATTTACTGATTTTGCCAATAAAGTTTATTATTAGCGTTATCGTAATTTAAAAAAAATATTTGTCTTAAAATATTTTAAAGGAATGTCATTTCACAAAGTTACATTTTTGAGTTAATTCCAAAAAAATTGGATAACCGTTCATTCGGGGTTGGGTACGATTCGATGTGGCCGACTCGATGCGACCCAACTCGATGTGGCCGACTCGATGTCAGGACAACTCGATGTGATATCCCTAAGGGATATTTTCGTTAGTTTTAACGAAAATATCACAACTTAACCTAACCAATCGTCAAGGGCGTACAGTTGACCTAACCGGGCATTCAGTTAACCTACATTAAATATATAAAGAAAATGAAATCGACTTGGCCTGGCATCGACTTGGCTTGACATCGAGTTGTCCTGACATCGAGTCGGCCACATCGAGTTGGGTCGCATCGAGTCGGCCACGTCGAATTGTCCCTGCCCCTTCATTCGAATACCACAAAAAAGTAACTCTTTTCTGTCTCGAATGAAATCATTAAAGTTGAAGGTCTAAATATCATAAACCAGTTTAAAAAAAAAAAAGGTTAGTTTTCTTCAAACATTTTGTGCAAAAGGGGAGAATGGGGGCTTTTTAACTCGAATGGAACCTCATTTAATAGCATTTAGGATTCACTCTAACCAAACTCAAATTTTGTCTATATACTTTTTAGGAATTGTTTAAATCACAGAATGACGAATCTTAATGATCTAGCAGTCATGGACAGGGCCGCCAAGAGGGCGGGGAAGCCGGGTTAAATGCCCGGGGCCCGGAAAGAGGGGGGAATAAAATCTAAAAATATTAATAAAGCAATTGATTAAATAACGGAGAGGAAATATAATTAATGAACATACATTTTATAGAGATTATCTTACTGCATGTTTTGAAGTGACTCGGACATATAATCAATTTGCTCGTTACGTACACAAAAAAACATTCATAATAAAAATACTGAGTAAACAGGGGGGGGGGCCATATACCAATCCTTCCCGGAGCCCGTGGCAGCTCTCGCCGACCCTGGTCATGGAACTTAATAACAGAGCTACGTGATCTCACAATCGTAGAATCATGAAACAAGACTGATATTGGCGAATAGAACAGACCCATTGGCTGGTAGCAAGATAGTTGTTCATAATATGAAATAACTAAATTATACTTGCCGTTCATTCGCGTTTTTATATCTAAACTGGACCATTCTGAAAATAGAACGGGGTCGAATGGCCAAATCGATAGAAGTCCAAATTCTATATGCAAGTTTGATTCGGTTAAATTAAGTTACCATAATTTGGTTTCTCGACAATCTAGTGACTAAATTATCTCTCTCTCTCTCTCTCTCTCTCTCTCTCTCTCTCTCTCTCTCGTGTTACGATGTTAAATGAAAACTAAATTACTTTGGGGCCCCAAATATCCGTTCTGAGAATTAAGTGCTCAAGAAAAAATGGTGTAAAGGAAGCACTTTTCAGTAAAGTTAATAAATTTGTAGGGGATATTTTTGGAATTTTATTGGAGATCCAAAATTACAAGATTAAAATAAAAATAAAAATTTACAAAATTAAATTAGAAATAAACTTTGATTCGTAGAAATATACAGGGTGTCCCATAAGTCCGGTCTCATAGGAAAATTTATTTTAAATTAAATTTGCAAAAGTATTACATTAGAACTAAAAACAAATGTTCAAATTAAAAAGGACTCCGGAGGCCTTTGCCTTACGAGTGTAACTCACTTCATATATTAGCCGTCGCGTGTTCTTCTACCCGCAACAAAAAAAAAAAAAAGATCCCAAAACAAGACACCAATTTGAACATTTATTTTAGTTTTAATGTATTACTTTCGTAAATTTAACTTAAAATAAATTTTCCTATGAGACCGGACTTATGGGACACCCTGTATATAATGTCCCGTTAGGACTGAAAATTTTTCTAAATAGGAAATTGAGAGGAAGGACAGAAGGACAAAAATATCCCCTTATCCCACAACACACACACACAAGAGGCTACCAATCACGCTGGCATCCTGTTGAACAAAATGAGACGAAATCTGAATTTTTAAGGCCTGAAAAATAAGGATGTTTTTTTTTTTCTTTTTCAACTTTTTAATTAAACCAAAAATAGAAAGTTAATTAGGTTGTAACTTCAAAATTACTTTTACCTCACTTTTAAACCTTTATGAAAATAAGTTTTGACATGAATTAAACATTTCTTTTTTCTAATTAGGATGTGACCGACGTGAGCTGATGGATTCTAACACGAAAATCCTGCCAATGTGCCACACACACGCAGTGTATTCGAACCCCGTTAATTCGCACCCCTTATTTCGTACTTCGGGTTAATTTGTACATTTCTTCGACCCTTCGAAAAATATTCGAGGAATTTTGAACTTTTTGGTACCAATGTACGAATAATCCGATAGTTGTACGGAATAAGATAGTTACCACCACCACTACGGCGACGCATCGTAAGACCAATAACTAAACTATACATAAATAATGTACATACTGTACAGTATTACAGTAATAAAACTGTACAATATTACTATTAATATTATGAAGAAATAGTTTAAAAAGTTTGCAATTAATTTATATAATAGTTACTGGACGGAAGTTTTAAGAAATACACCAAACATTCGTATAAAATGTTAAAATACCCAACAAATTTTGTATACAAATACTTCGATACTTCGTACAAAAGTTCGAAATACTGTATCCAACTAATTTCGTACTGTTCGATTAATTCGTACCTTCCGGATTATTCGACAAGGATAGAGCCCCGAAAGTCAGAGAAATGAATACTGTGTCGATTACAATTTATTTTTCGAATTACTGTACCTGTACAGTATAAGCAGTAACATTTTTCCTCAATCTCAGATACTGTCCCAAATTATTTAAAAGTCATTCCCACTTATTTTTAGCATTTACACATTCTATATATATTCTAACAATGGAATAGTATTGGATTTAAATTGTAATAATGTTTTCTTTCCTCCGATTAGTCAGCCTGTGGAAGAAATGAAATATGATTCCTGATTGGACACTTCATAATATTTAACCCATCATGATATGAATACCCGTTAGGATGTGATGTACAAGCCCCGCCTTCGTAACAGAGACTTTTGTAAGTGACAAATATTTCCAGATGTTATTCTGTTACTATTCCATATATATATATATATATATATATATATATATATATAATAAAACCACGAAGGAAAGGAAACACAGATGGTGCTCAAGCGCTTTCGTCTAATGACATCCTCAGGAACGCTGAAGTACATAAAGAATTACAGCCTATATATAGGTTACAGAAAGAGAAAAAAAATATATATATATATTATATACAATAAACGGAGAAACGAAATTAAAGGATTGTGGAAGGGGGCACACAAATTTATAAGGAAAAACTATCGATTTTAGCACAATATTAAGATTTGTTTCCAAACAATGTTATAGATAAAAAATAAATAAATAAATAAAAATAAAAATATATATATACAAATTTATACTGGAAATCTGCCCAAGTTTTAGCACTCTGCTCTTTTTTATATAAAAATTGAACAATTATCGATTTTTAGCACAAGATTAAAAGATTTGTTTCCAAACAATGTTATAGATAAAAAAAAATATATATATATATATATATACAAATTTATACTGGAAATCTGCCCGGGTTTTAGCACTCTGCCCTATTTTTTTGTATATAAAAATTGAAAAATAAAAGTTATTATCGTGGCATACAAATTTTACCAAAGATTTAGCGTTCTACCTTTCTTATCTAAATCTGTTCTGAAGGAATTCAAAACAACAGGATCGAGTTGAAAAAGACCTTTGCTTATGTTGAAGTTATTTGTTAGTTGGATAATGGCAGACTCAAGAATATTTCTATTAACAATGTTGCTAGAGTGGAATAAAACTGAAGCATTATTCCACTCAATACAGTGGGATAACTCTGACAAATGGACAAAAAGGGCACTGGATAATTGTCCTGTTCTAACGGAATATTGATGCTGTTTTATACGTGTGTGCAAATCCTTTCCTGTCTGACCTATGTAAAAGGAATCACATTGTTTACAACCAATTTTATAGATAATGCCTGAATTATTGGTAGGGCTATTTTTTACTATGATATTTTTTCACAATATTGTTAATGAAAATACTACATTAATATCCAAAAGTTTAAATACATTAGCAATGCCTAAAAAGCCCGGGAAAAATGGAAGTACTAAAATATTTTTTGACAAAGTACGAGTGTTATTATTGACGCGATAGAAAGTTCGTTTTGCCTTGTTGAGACAAGATTCCATAAAAGCAGATGGATAACACAGATCACTTCCAATACCGTTGATTTTTTCTAATTCGGCATCGATGTATTCCGGACTGGCGATCCTAAGGGCGCGGAGAAACATTGAAGAAAAAATGGCCTTCTTAGTGGGGTGTCATGTCCCGAGTAAAAGTGTACGTAGGACAAATTGTTTGTTTTTTTCCGATAGATACTAAACTTAAAACCTGGGCTTTCCCTATGTACACGCACATCCACAAACCTGGCAACCCTATGCGCCCTATTATTAGCTCGGTGGGCTCTATTACTTATAAACTCTCCAAATGGCTTGTCAAAGTCTTGTCTCCCATTCTTGGAACTATCTCTGATTCACATGTAAAAAATTCCATGGATCTTACTGAAAAATTGAATAATGCACGTACTGAAACTAACGATAGATTGATCAGTTTTGACGTTTGTTCATTGTTTACAAAAGTGCCGATTAACGATATGCTTGACTTTCTCTCCCAAGAATTACATAAGTATGACCTGCCACTGCCTTCACACATTGTTTTGGAACTTATTAAGCTTTGCATCAAAGACTGTAAATTCACTTTCAATAACGAGTATTATCAACAAGTTTTTGGGATGGCCATGGGCAACTCCTTGTCGCCCCTCCTCTCCAATATTTATATGGAGTTTTTCGAAATTACTTACATTCCGAGAATCCTGGGGGTTGGCATCCCTTGGTTGCGGTACGTCGACGATATTTTGTGTATCTGGCCCATGAATCGTGACCTGGATAACTTCCTCCTTCAGTTAAATGATCAAGTCCACTCTATTAAGTTTACTTTAGAAGTGGAACAAGACAAGACAATTCAATCCCATTTTTGGATGTGCGTGCACATAGGGAAAGCCCAGGTTTTAAATTTAGTATCTATCGGAAAAAAAAAAACAATTTGTCCTACGTACACTTTTACTCGGGACATGACACCCCCACTAAGAAGGCCATTTTTTCTTCAATGTTTCTCCGCGCCCTTAGGATCGCCAGTCCGGAATACATCGATGCCGAATTAGAAAAAATCAACGGTATTGGAAGTGATCGGTTATCCATCTGCGTTTATGGAATCTTGTCTCAACAAGGCAAAACGAACTTTCTATCGCGTCAATAATAACACTCGTACTTTGTCAAAAAATATTTTAGTACTTCCATTTTTCCCGGGCTTTTTAGGCATTGCTAATGTATTTAAACTTTTGGATATTAATGTAGTATTTTCATATAACAATATTGTGAAAAATATCATAGTAAAAAATAGCCCTACCAATAATTCAGGCATTATCTATAAAATTGGTTGTAAACAATGTGATTCCTTTTACATAGGTCAGACGGGAAAGGATTTGCACACACGTATAAAACAGCATCAATATTCCGTTAGAACAGGACAATTGTCCAGTGCCCTTTTTGTCCATTTGTCAGAGTTATCCCACTGTATTGATTGGAATAATGCTTCAGTTTTATTCCACTCTAGCAACATTGTTAATAGAAATATTCTTGAGTCTGCCATTATCCAACTAACAAATAACTTCAACATAAGCAAAGGTCTTTTTCAACTCGATCCTATTGTTTTGAATTCCTTCAGAACAGATTTAGATAAGAAAGGTAGAACGCTAAATCTTTGGTAAAATTTGTATGCCACGATAACTTTTATTTTTCAATTTTTATATACAAAAAAATAGGGCAGAGTGCTAAAACCCGGGCAGATTTCCAGTATAAATTTGTATATATATATATATATTTTTTTATCTATAACATTGTTTGGAAACAAATCTTTTAATCTTGTGCTAAAAATCGATAATTGTTCAATTTTTATATACAAAAAGTGCAGTGCTAAAACTTGGGCAGATTTCCAGTATAAATTTGTATATATATATATTTTATTTTATTTTTTTTATCTATAACATTGTTTGGAAACAAATCTTAATCTTGTGCTAAAAATCGAGTTTTTCCTTATAAATTTGTGTGCCCCCTTCCACAATCCTTTAATTTCGTTTCTCCGTTTATTGTATATATATATATATTTTTTTTTTTCTCTTTCTGTAACCTATATATAGGCTGTAATTCTTTATGTACTTCAGTGTTCCTGAGGATGTCATTAGACGAAAGCGCTTGAGCACCATCTGTGTTTCCTTTCCTTCGTGGTTTTATTCATCATAAATATTTTTCACGTGTTACTTTCGTGAAATAATTTTCACACACACACACACACACACATATATATATATATATATATATATATATATATATATATATATATATATATATATAATAGTTTACAGTATAACACATTACAGAGACAAGATATAAAATGAGTGTTCTTCAAAGTTAAAAGATTTTTTGGGGCACTTCTTTGCACTGCGTTCAACATTAATAAAAAAATCAAAGTTAATTATTTTACTGTAATTTATTAATTTTCTTCGAAAACTATTATCTTAATTTTAGGAGGACTTTTTTCAAAAACCTTTTACAGTTTAATTAATTTAGGGTATTATCTATTTGGATAAGTTCCCTTCGTGATTTCTATAAATCTTGGAAGAAAGAAAATACTGTACTAAAAAGCTTTAGCAGTAGAGAAAATCTGCCAGTTTGAAATTCCAGACCATAGACATGAATAAGAATAGACTAGACATCACCTTATCTGATCAGTGAATCGACGGTCTAGTCTCGCCGTCACACTGGTGAAAGCGACAAGGCTAAAAAAAATCAATCTTTTTCAAGTAAAAAAAAATCGTAAAAATGGGGAATTTTTAAATACAGGGTTCCCATAAATGTTCTTCGTGATTTTAATAAGCTACAGCTCACGATGTAGAAGAGAAAATAATGCAGTATGCTTTAAAGTAAAGCTAAATACATTACGTTTTATGCAAGTTTATTAGTAAACCTTTACATGTGCCTCGTTGGTAGCTATCCAAACATCTAATCCATATTCGGTTTCAACCCACACCCGATTCAACATGGCTGCTATAATCTTAGATTTTAACGATTGCAAATTGTCCACCCTTTCAAAATAAACTAGGTCTTTCACGTATCGCCAAAGAAAAAAAATCAAGTGGCGTTATATCCGGCGATCTTGGGGCTCAAATAGTGTGCCTGCTCGTAAGATCTAATGGTCACGGAATTTCATGTAATGTGGTGGTGCTCCATTTTGTTGAAAGATTATGTCCAATTTTTCTTCAGTTTAAGCGAAGCTTAACAAAGCTTTCAAGCATATCCAGAATGACTGTACGGGTAACTGTTCTCTCTGCGAAGAAAAAAGAACCTAGGACCCTGTTAGGCACTAGCACACACCACACATTTACTTTGGGGCTATCACGTACGTATTCGATGGTAGCACGTGGATGTCCTAAACCTTAAACTCTATAGCTGTGACAGTTTATCTTCCCACTTGTGAAACGTTGCCTTATCGGTGAAAGGAATGTAATTCAAAATATTCTGCAACAAACTGCGCACGCTTCGGCCGATCTTCAGGTTTAATTTTTTAAATAAGTTGGAGTGTATAAGCGTGTAGACTGTAGACGAAGGCGTTTATAGAGGGTGTCCCAGAATTAACTATCTATTTCAATGAAATCTGACAAATTTTTTAAAAACACACTTTTATTTATGTTTATCATGTTTAATATGTGTTAAAAATGTATAAATTTCTAAATTTTTTTCATAATGACCAAATCCAAAATTTATGGCCCATTCTTCTTTGCGGAAGCAACTGTAACAGGTACCGTCTACCTTGATATGCTTCAGCAGTTTCTCAAACCACAGCTTCTTGATGATGGCATTCTTGATAATGTTGTGTTTCAATAAGATGGAGCACCATAAATTTTGGATTTGGTCATTCCAAGCCACACGTTAACTTTTGGAGTCTCTTTGCCATTCTATGACTTCAGACGGTCTTTCATTGGACCAGATAATGAAAAAATTATGAAAATAAAATTATGAAAAAAATTTAGAAATTTATACATTTTTAACACATATTAAACATGATAAACATAAATAAAAGTGTGTTTTTAAAAAATTTGTCCGATTTCATTGAAATAGATAGTTAATTCTGGGACACCCTGTACAGAACTCTGTAAACTGATAATTTACGAATAACCAGTTCACGACCATATTGTGGAAATTACTTTTTTGGCAGCGGCAAAAATGATTGATCGTTCCACGTCTTCCCCTGACACCAAGGCCTGGGAAAGGAATCACGTGACTCCTCTCAGACCCTGGTCCACGTTTAACTTCGGGCCCCTTTACCCCCGATCACTTTTCTATCTTCCAGCCCGGGGCCATGGTGTTTTGACACCTTATGCAACCCCCTCTTAAACCAAATCTTGCACACTATTCGAGGGTGTAGAAAATTTTCCCTGGCACCCGTTGCCATTCGTACCTCCTCGGTATGGGCCGCAAGGCCTTTTGAGGTACTTCCTTTCCTCGTAACTCTCCCGGGCCCTGCCTGACACGTACGCTTTACCTGATGATTTCTTTGGCAAGAAACTGCTTTCCTCGAACTGTTTATACCATTCTACGATTACTTTATCAGTTGGAAGCAATAATGTAGGACTCGAGAACGATCTCGAAACCTTTTTTCTGGTCTCGGTCTCGGTCTCGGCCATGGTGGTCTCGACATCACTGTGACGTTCCTCAAATGCAACGAACACTTATCTTAAGTAGGGAGTTAACTGCTGAAAAATGTCACAAACTATGAATTTATGAATAAATTATAAGTAAATTTTGCAAATATCACTCGATAACCTCTTTAGTCTTTATTCCTGAATGTGAAATGCGAAGCTTAGGAATTAGGCATTATACAATATTGAATACGTGCAAAAATTGCATATGATCTCGATTTCGGTCTCGAGACCTTTTTTCTGGTCTCGGTCTCTCACGCCTACATCACTGGTTGGAAGTCCCTTCCCATACACATGCTGAAAGTTACGTTGAACACTGCAATGACCGTTAGCATTATTTCCCCGCATGTGCGTCAGAGTCTAGACGCATGCGCATGAGTCATTGCAACTTAAGGTACTGCGCACTGTTTTTTTAAAAAGACTATTTTGTCTTTTCTATACGATGAACTATAATTTGTTAAAATCACTTTGGAGCGAGTGTAGTTTACGTCCCCCTGACGCAAAAGGGGCACAAACTACACTAGGTCAATGTTGGGGAACGTAAACTACACTAGGATCTTTGGGAGACATTTTGGATCAATGAAAGAAAGCCACCCCGTCTTCTTTAGTTAGTTTTATAAGGCTAACTAACGAAAATATAACGACCTAACCTAACCAATCGTCAAAGGTTACAGTTGACCTAATGATTGGTTAGGTTAGGTCGTGATATTTTCATTAGTTAGCCTTATAAAGTTAACTAAAGAAGGCTGGGGTGGCTTTCTTTCATTGATCCGACATTTTTTAAATGAATCCATCAAATAAAAGTTAAAACTAACGAAAAAATTACGACTTAACGTAACCAATCGTCAATATATATATATATATATATACACACACACACACCTCGGTGGTGTAGTGATTAGCGTCGCTGACTACGAATCCATCGGCCCCGGGTTCGAGATCCGACGGCAGCCGGCGAGCAGCAAAACCCAGCTGTTCATCCTTCCACGCAATAAAGAAAGTGCTTGGTAGATAAATGGGTACCCTAGGTGGCCTAGTGGTTAAGACGCTGGGCTGGTGATGGGGCGTGGTTCGCATTCCACGTTAAACTGTAGGTCTAAGGTGGAGTGAAAGCCTTGACCTCCGTCAGAATGAACAATTCGGGCGGAAGCTAACCAAAGGTGTGTATATATATATATATATATATATATATATATATATATATAAATTGACGATTGATTAGGTTAAGTCGTAATATTTTCGTTAGTTTTAACGTTTTATTTGATTAGGTATACGCTGACAAAATTGGGAAACCCAAACTACACTAGGATAATGTAGGGGACGTAAATTACACTAGGCTCCACAAGGGGACGTAAACTACACTTGCTCCATCACTTTTATACAGTTGTGAATTTCAAATAAAAGAAATATCAAACTTTTAAGTCATTTACTTTTTCCTTCGTGCTAGATACAGTATGCTTTTGGGAAATCCGAACTTCGGTGTAAGTACAATTAATGGGTGCCACTGTAGTATGCGGTCTACCTACGATTGGTTAGGTTTAATCATGATATTTTCGTTAAAACTAACGAAAATATCATGACTAAACCTAACCAATCGTCAAGGGCGATTAACATTGGGATGTAAACAAGCAATTAGCAAACAAGATAAGAAACTATACTTCAAAGGTAGACCGCCGAATCGTAGGTAGACCGCATACTACAGTACAGTAGCACCAATTAATGTTACAATCCAAATCCATTTCTTTGATTTTTTCACCAAGCTTTCGAGGTCAAGTAATTTCATCATCCTATCCTTAAGTGATATAGCACAATGTAATATAAGATACTAAAAATAATCTGTCATTGGCTCAGCTCGACCTGGTTTTAACTCGATGCGTTTTACACTAAAGAATCGTGGAAACCATATTTATAATGAAAAAAATAAAAGTTTTAAAATTAACTCTTTTTAGGGTTTAACTTTTCTTCCCGGAACTTAGAGTTTGTATGAGCTTTACTGTTAATGTGGTTTTTTTTTATATACAGTATCAATATACGTATAAAACAACATTATATTATAGCTTATAATCTAACCACTGAGGAAGGAATTAGTAAATTTCGAAAGCTTTGCTAAATTCAGCAGGGATTTTTACAGAAATATTGAATGTGACATCCCTCTATCTTTAGCTGCTGTTTACATCTCTCATGTATAGTGAGTATTTTACATTCAAAATTTTCAAGGTCGGAATATTCCAAGTTTCGGAGATTTTCGCCGACTCGGAGACGACTACTTCCCTTTCAATATCATCCCATCCTCACCCTCAGTCCACAAATAAGAAGTCCGGGTTTGGGAAGTTTCCCCATTTGGGAAAGTGTGAAAGGACTGATGTAGTTGCAGACTCGAAGGGTATTTGACGTATTTTCAATGAAAACTAACTTAAAGCGGGAAGTTCCACAATGAAAATGGGAATAGGTCGATTTGAGAATAGCCTCCTTCGAAATTTCCACTCGCAAATTTCTTTCTTGGACCAAAAGTAGGAAGAGACTATCCGAAATCCGTTCAAGAAATTTCTAAATTTCGGACAGAATGCGAAATTTAGTAGATTTCCTTCAGTTTTTCCATAGTTTTTATTTGAAAATAAACGTCAATAAATAATAGAAAAAATTACTCAATCACTATATTTAAGTGTTGCTTTCCCTCTTCCATTAATTAAAGTTGACAATACACACGTTCGGGCATCCAGTGATGAGCTTTGCCATTGTGGTGTCTATTTATTTTTGTCAACCCTCTATACGTACCTATCCTGCATAATGATAATGATGATGATGATGATAATGATTATGATAATGATAACGGAAACTAGTGAATATGGTTAATTAGTACTAATAACAACGCATGCACACACACACACACACACACACATATATATATTAAAAACAGTAATTTATATAAAATTTGTGTAAAAAATCTTTTACAAGGCTTACTTCACAAACGTCACTGTTAATGTTCTGTCATTTGGAAAATTCCAAAGTTCGCACAGTCCTTATCCGCAGTCATTCCTAATTCGGGGACATTTACCGAATATAGAACTTTAATTCGCTTTATCAATATTAATTCACATTAAAATGTAATAAATAAATACACGATTTAACCTCAGCCAAATTTTAATTTAATTTTAATGTATATATTTAGAATTATTAAAATAAAAAAACAAAAAGACAAAAAGAAAATCACTGAGTTTACTTCAATTTCTCTTTAGAAAACAACGGTGCATATCAACGTCTTGAACAATTGTTTCCTGAAGGGGGAGTTCAAGTAAACTCGAAAGTACGCCCAATAACTTTCTAAAGTGTTCTGTGCCTATTTTATACTTAAGTGTGTGTGTGTGTGTGTTCTTGGATATCTTATAATATGATCGAGACCGTGAGATAACCTTTAGGATATACGCTGACTTCATCGCGACACGAACGTGCGTGTAGCAACATTACCGGGTTTGCCACATTCATAATATATTTTTTATTGAAAATCAGTAAATGTCGTGAAAAAGGATATAATGAAGGTTACGTTAACTTAGGTTAGGTAAGGTTAACCCTCTAACGCCGACTGGGTCGAATACGTACCGTTTTAAATACGCGCATTTAGACTTAACCCTACAAAAACGTTCGGCGTTAACGGGTTAAGTTAATTAGGTTATTCAGATAGGTTAAATGTCCACAAGTGAGAATGTGAAAATGTCGCAGTTTCTTAAGGTAACCAAACGTGTGTGTGTGTGTGTGTGTGTGTGTGTGTGTGTGTGTTAAATAAACCTCAGTTTGATTATTAATAGTAGACATTTCAGTCACACCAAAAACAACAATTAAAGTTATTCATTCAATTTTGGTTGAAGTTCTTCGTGTATTTCGTATATTTTTAAAAGGTATGCTTTAAAAGTACTAAAAACTATATTTATACATCCTTCCACGCTAAAATAAGACCCTTGTAACGAGTTAAATTATATTTTACAACGCAAAACGCACACTTAATTAAGATGGGCACGAAATGGGTAACTGTTACCGATACCAACTTTTATCAAGGTCATGCGTAGTAAGAAATCGCCGTAGTTCAATTTGTTCTTAAACCTGCATCTGATATGGAATGAGGTCTTCGTTTTCAGAGCTGACTATATGAAAGTACCCCCAAGATTTTCAAATGGATTCGTGTCGGGGCTTCTATATATGCGTAAGTGGCTCACTTTGCACGTTCCATCGAGTGGCAGCTTTGAAGGTGTGACGTGTTGCGCAATGTTCTTGAAGCATATATCTATTTGACTACGAACATCCTGTTCCAATAACGGGAGATCATTCTGAAGTTGGGCATGTTTTCAGAACAATTTGGGCATCCTCTCTGACTGTGTTAGAATATCCAGCATTCCAAATGCTGTCCAGTGTCCATGACTAAAACCATCGCGTTAAACTACAGAGCGTCAACAGGACTTCTCATACGCATTATGCCTCAATTCGACGTAATCTGATTAAATCAAGTCTCAGTCCAGAATGAAACAAAACTTTGAAATCCTATAGGTCTATATATTATCACCTTGGCTCGTAATAACCTTCGCTTTACTGTGATGACAGTCAGCAAAGGTTCTTGTCCGTCACGCATTCATCGTAAACCAGTTTGCGCAAATGTGGTTGAACTGCTGACAAATTTACATTATTTTGAGTACAGAGGAAAGGAAAGACACGCTACATACCTAAACTAGGAGATAGATTAGAGGTAGACTCTTCTACCATGAGGAAGAATAGATTTGTAGCGTCTTTAAATCGAATGCCAGAAGAAATGAGCATTGAGGAACATCATCAGCCAGGTTGAACACTTAAGAAAAAACGCGATAGGTAGAGCAGAATGAATAACTTAAATCCCATTAATTTTGTCAAAAAAGCTTCAATGCTTCCAAGGGCATATTCGTATTAGAATACCGTGAATATATATTAACGCCGTATCAAATATATAAATCGTTGAGAAAAATATTGAAAATGATCGCAAAACTCAGTCCCTCGTAATCTTTTCTTTTTGTTTGAAACGACTCCGGGCGAATCGGTCCTAGACTAATTTAGGGTTGCCAAGTGTCCTTTATTTCAAAGGACTTCTTTATTTCAGCTCATGTGTCCTTGTCCTTTGATAAACTCGGAAAGGACGCCATATGTCCTTTAATTCAGTAATTGACTCTCAAAATTTTATTCATCACTAAAAATCTGAGACGGAGATGTTTTCAAACTTAATTAATTCGTTAATCGGGAGAAGTGAGATTCAACATTCAGATGTGATTTCTAGTAAATCAGAGTTGGCAATCCTGCCCCCATTGCCCGTTGCCATTGTCATCCTTGCTGGAGAGGAACGAGGAAGGCATCGCCCGCTAACATATTTTTTGTGCTTTGCCAAATTGCCATATTAAACCGGCTTCATTAGTTTTTGACGTGATTCTATTTTTTATGAGTTGAAGAATATCTTCAGATGAATACTTAGTAAGAATACTTAATTATATACTAGGTTTCCCTCTCTTAGAAAGTTAGAAAACATTGTGCCGATTTTGCTGGCAAAATAAAAAATGATACAGCTTTACTGAAGGCTGGTCGAAGTCAAGATAAGTACAATTTTATAAATAAAGAAAGGCTTCATTCATTATAATGATTTGTAAATATTTTCCTGTCTTTAATTCACAAATATAATAAAGAAATTTAAAAATGTTTCATTTCAATACAGTAGTGTGATTTTACGAGTGTACGACTTTCTAGACATATTTTATCTATGAATATAATAAAGAAATTGTAAAAAATATTACACAAGTAAATTTTTATCATGATAAGCAATGGAATATACGGTAGCGTGCAAGTGTCCTTTATTCAATATCTGTTGACTTGGCAACCCTAGACTCCTAGTTAATATTGAGGGAGGGTGAAAAGAGCAACTTTCTCCCGCACCAAGTTGTCCGTTAAAGAAGCGGACTTCGCCCAAAAGTGTAATAATAATAATAATAACTGGGATTCGAATCCGGATTTAGAATAGAGATTTCTGTATTATATTGCTCTCGAATATATAAGTGGAACAAAGCGTAACTGCGTTTCCTCGACTTCATAAAATTCTATTTTTCACCTTTTGAACTTTCATATTTGTGCGCTGGAATCTGGCTCGCATTTACGGCTTCCTCATAATTTAAAGTCCTTTTACTCAACACCACATCTCACAAATGATAGCAAAATCTCTTTTGTGCTTCGTTCTCATTTCCTGATTAGATGAAACGTTGTATTCGCTCTCTCTCTCATATATATATATATATATATATATATATATATATATATATATAGAGAGAGAGAGAGAGAGAGAGAGAGAGAGAGAGAGAGAGAGAGAGAGAGCCATTTTCCTTTTGTTAAAAAGAGAATATCTAATTTAACAATTTAACTGTTTTTTCCATTTTCTTTTGAAATTAAATAGCCCGTAAAAGAAAATGTAAATAGAAATAAAAAAAAAAATTTGAAAATTACTTCCATAAATGTTTGCCACTATTGGAATAAACTGAATCAGGTCAGACCAGACGTTCGCGCGAAGACACAGCTCGAATTCAGATTAGTTAATTATATGAGGGTGTGGTCGTTACTGACCAATAGTATTCTGCCCCCCTTACCTTCAATTTCTTCTTGTTTTCCCAAAAATAAAAAAAACTACTTTTCACAATTAATGATATATATATATATATATATATATATATATATATATATATATATATATATATATATATATATGGGTGTCCCAGAAGTCTTAGAGGGGTTTTATTTGGCTATAACTTTTTTCTTTTTTGATTAATTTATTTATTTTTATTTTTCAATTAAAGTACCCTTGCTGCGATTAATGAAAATGGGATCCTGGACAGTGTAACAAAGAGTGGCTATTGGGGAACTTTATTTGACAAACAATTCTTCCATCTTTGCCGCTCAAAGAGCTTTTTGATTAAAATTCAACAAACATTCCGCTCCTTCTGATCGAGCTATTCAACGGTACGTCGCTAAATTTCGTATGGGAAAGGGTCAGGGAGACGAACCACGGACTGGGCGTCCTCGGACGAGCCGAAGTCCAACCCTGGTTGAGATGGTTCGTGAAAGCGTTGAGGAAAATCCACACCAGTCCGACGACGCAGCCAGGAATTAAACATTTCAAGAAGTTCCTTACGTCGAATTTTAAGAGAGGATATCAATCTTTACCCGTACAAAATTCAAATTGCTCAAGAAATTAAACCGCGAGATCATCAGAGTCGGATAACGTACGCTAATGCGATTTTAGATGTACGCAATGAAAATGAAGATTTTCACCAGATATTAAATTTGTAATTAAAATCGCAATAAATATATTTTCGAGTGTTACAAACCTTTTTTTATTTGATCCCCAAACAAAAAGGTTATAGCCAAATAAAACCCCTCCAAGGCTTCTGGGACACCCGTTATATGCTTAGTGGTTAAGACGGTGGGATGTTGATCGGGAGGTCGTGAGATCGAGTCCGGGCGAGGACTTCGTAATTTCTGATCTCCCGTAGTGAGGCGTGGTTCGGATTCCACGTTAAACTGTAGGTCTAAGGTGGCGTGACAAGCTTGACCTTCGTCAGAATGAACAATTCGGGCAAAAGCAAAACTAAGGTAGCGGAAAGGAGAAAAAAGCAAAGTGTAGATCGTACACATCCATTCATTCACACACACACACACACACACACACACACTCGTAAGACTTTACGGATTCACTTCAATCGTATTGTACAAATTGCACGAATGAAGACACTTGCTTTACAAAAGTTTATTTTGATCAAAGGAAAAAAAGGAAAAAGGTCTTTTCCCAAAGAAAATTCTCGGTTACGAAATTAATTTTATCACACTCACTATATTTAGATTTGTATCGAAGAAAAATTCAGGATTTATTGTCACACTTCTCCCACGGTCAGATTGTGGATTTACACGCGTTTTAAATAAAGTGATTGAGGGGTGCGGTTTGTTGAGAGATCTTTTTTCAACGAATATGACGCAAATCAGACTTTATGCCTTCCCTAATAACTAATGCGCTTAGCAACCAGCCGTTGCTTACGAATTTTTGAAAAGGGTCAGGTTATTTGCATTGAATCTTAAGTTATTAGAACCAGTATTGTACGAGTAGGGGCCCTATCACAATTTTCATTCCTGCATTCTTAGAAATGACCCTAGCAACACCTGGTTGTTAGGCAAAACTTAACTCTATTTAGTTGCCTATCTGGTTACATTCCGTAATTTGTGGTAATTTTATCTTTCGTAACTCAGGCTATCTTTAGCATAACAGTGATAAAAAGAGTCATTTACTAATAAAGTCTATTATAAATTTCACAGAAGGAAATGTTTAGAGGTCAAAAGAAGTTAGTAAATATTTTACTTAAATAATAATGCCTTTTCACGTTTTTTGAGAAATTTGTTCTAGTAATCGCACAAACCTTATTTTGCGTTCATTACATTCGGATGAAGAAGTGGCTTAAAATAATATTTAAATTAAACTATTCCCATTTAACAGCCTAAGAAGTCCTTTGGTTTAAGACAAATTTGTAAATTCGTTTGTTTGTTTTCGTATATATATATATATATATATATATAATAGGCCCGCGTAACACGCATGTTAGCCACCTTTTCTGAATATTTGACTTCCTACGTAGAGTCTGGACTTGCTTCGTAGCAATGACCCACCAAAAATCATGTTCGTACATCAAAAAAGATGCAGTTATGTCAGGATAGCAATAACCAAACTATGACTGCATTATCTATTTCCAACTCGTCACTGAAATGATGCAGTCATCAACCTTTCTTCCCCTATCCCTGCGACATCATTTTTCTCGGTATGCACTGCAATTAAAAATCACTAAAGGAGAAGCTTAATGTATTTTTATTTTCATCAAGTAAACCTTTGAAATACAATGCATTGGTGATTATCAGTCATGTTAAAGACGAGATACGATACCTTCTATTCCAAGCGACAGTTCCTGACAGTTATACGAAATGAGCTTAGCCTTTTTATTCCTCATTTTCATTTTCTGGCCGACAATACATATGGATTAAATAATCTTGCTTAGAATCTTGGCGCGTGACCAATATACTTACAAAGACGAGGATTTTTCATTTTTCCCGTATTTGGATCCATTATTTTATTTATATATATATATATATATATATATATATATTTTTTTTTTTTTTTCTGCCTGGGATCGTGTTAAATTCTTCGACTCGCCAAAAATTCTCATTAGACAAAAATGTGAAGACCTATCCGATTCTAATTCTTCTCGCTCTTTCAAGTATCTAGCCAAAAAATTTAACAACTTTGCTTCTTTTTCCCTCCCCTTTTCCATTCCAACGGCTCAGTTGCCATCTCTTCTCCCAATAAAGCTGAACTTTTCGCTAAACTTTCGCCTCCAACTCAACCCTAGACGATTCTGGTGCTGTTCCTCTATCTCCTCCTCCTGATTTGATTATGTCTGAAATTAGAATCTCCTCCAAAGATGTTCTTTCTGCCCTATCTGGGGTTAATTAACTCTAGGAAGGCGTACGGTCCTATGGTGTCCATCCTGTTCTCAATAACTGTGCTTCTGTGCTGACACCCTGCCAAGGCAAACTCTTTCGTCTGGTGCTTTTCCTTCCTGCTAAAAGTTCGCTTTCATTCAGCCTATCCCAAAGAAGGATGACCGCTCTCAACCCTCAAACTATCGTCCAATTGCTTTGATGTCTTGTCTTTCTAAAGTTTTTGAATCTATCTTTAATTGGAAGAGTCTTAAACACCTCTCTTTTCACAATCTTCTTTCAGATCGTCACTATGGGTTCTGCGAGGGGCGTTCTACTGGAGATTTCTTGCATATCTCTCTGATTCTTGATCAATCCTCCTTTCGGGATTTCGGTGAAACCTTTGCTATTGCGCTGGACATATCAAAAGCTTTTGAGAGCTGGCACAAATCATTAATTTCCAAACTGCCCTCCTTCGGTTTCTATCCTTCTATCTGTGCTTTCATCTCTAATTTCCTTTTTGGCCGATCTATAGCTGCGGTTGTAGATGGTGTTCCCCAGGGCTCTGTCCTGTCTCCTACTCTTTTCCTTTTATTTATCAATGACCTATTAAGCCGCATTTCCTGTCCTATCCAGTCGTATGCCGATGATTCCATTCTTCACTTCTCCACCCAACCCGATTCACAAAGCGTCCCTACTTTTTCTACTATCTCTAATTGGAGGCAGAACTTGTGACTTTCAATGCCTCAAAAACTCAGTTCCTTCATATGTTTACTCGTCACAATTTCCACAAGACTACCCTCAACACTTTAACAATACACAACTCAATCCTTCCTCTTCTCTTAACATTCTTGGCGTTTCCTTTTCTCGTGATCTTTCTTGAACAGCTTCTAAGAGGTTAGGTGTGCTGTCCCGGTTCCGCAGTTTCTTCACCTCCACTCAGTTGCTGTCTCTGTACAGGGGTCTTGTCCGCCCCTGTATGGAGTACGCTTCTTATGTATAGGGTGGCTCAACCCACACAGCCGTACTTGACCGGGTGGAATCAAAGGCTTTTCGTTCATCATTTCCCCGCCTCTTACTGATGTCTTCAATCCCTCTCTCTTCTCTCTCTTCGCCGTAGTTGCCTCACTCTCTCTTTACTACCGCTATTATAACGGACACTGCTCTTCTGAACTCTCTAACTACATGCCTCCTACTTTAAGGAGAGTACGCAGTACCTGACTTTCTATACATTTTCATTCCTTTTCTGTTCAACTCTCGAGTCTCTTCGGTTTTAGGTCCAGCATTGGATTTTTTCCATGTTTTTGGTATAGACGTAGAATTTTACGCTGATTCCATTTCTGCAATCCGTTTCTTGGAGAAATAAACACGAAAAACGTTATGGCCTAAAACCTGTATTCAAATATCCACCTATACTTAACCTAACCTACCCTACCCAAACCTATGTTCGCGCGGCAAAAAAAACACGCTGGAAGGCAGTTTCCTGAACAATGGGTGTTCGGCGGAATATGCCGCGAAACCAATGAAGTACTTATGTACGCTGTTCCGAATCGTTCGCGTGAAACGCTGGAGGCATGCATTCGACCGGAAATGACGATAATGAGCGACAAATGGAAAGCGTATGAACGCATCGAACAGTTCGAAGGGTACAGCTTCAGTCACAAAAGAGTGAACCACAGCGAAAACTTCGTGGACCCTTCAACTGGAGCACACACGCAACGGATAGAGTCGACATGGAACCAACTCAAACGCGGTAACAAGCGCCGGTGTGGTACCCACCGTTCCATGATCGACTCGTATCTCTGCGAGTTTCTCTGGCGTCGCCGACACGCAGGCAAAGATCTAGTGCGCCAAATGCTGAACGATATTGCGCAGTTTGGCAAGTAGCAAACTTTGGTTTATGTTCCGTTCTGTGTTCTGGAAACCTGTAAACGTAATAAACTTGCACATAACTTTTTTCGTGTTTATTTCTCCAAGAAACGGATCGCGAAAATGGAATCAGCGTAAAAATCTACGTCTATACCAAAAATATGAAAAAAATCCAATGCCGGACCTAAAACCGAAAAGATCCCAACTCTCTAACGCAAGGGTCAATCGGTATTGTCAATCTTTCATCTATTCAACCGGTCAACTC
This sequence comes from Bathynomus jamesi, assembly GCA_023014485.1. Classification (NCBI taxonomy): domain Eukaryota; kingdom Metazoa; phylum Arthropoda; class Malacostraca; order Isopoda; family Cirolanidae; genus Bathynomus; species Bathynomus jamesi. Next base: position 1,887,565 of record JAJOZX010000150.1, read on the forward strand.
TGGAACAATCTTCCTCAATCCCTCTTTCCCCTTGTCTATGACCTTCAGTCTTTCAAGCGCAGTGTCCAAGCATCTCGAAAACCCTGGACCTTGATTTTGGCTCTCTTCTTCATCTATGGGGTTGTTTTGCAGGCATTCACCCTTGACCCCCCTCTTCCTGCATAAAAAAAATATATAACATTCTCAAAAAATTAGATTAAAAGCTAAAAAGATTATACAAAATATGCCCAAAACGTAGGAAGAGTCTTTCAACGAACAACCTCCTTCTTCGTTCAGTTGAAAAAACTTGTTTAAATCTCAAAATTTAAAAATTGTACAAAAATCTACAAAACTGACCTTAAGCAGTAAACTGAACCATTTAAAACTGTATTTCTAGTGTCCTGCTTATATTTTTATAAAGTGGTTTCATTTTAAAAAATTTGAGGATTATGGAATCTTATAGCCTATTCAAAAGAATTCAGTTCATGTAGAAAATTGCCATTTTATCGAAATTTTCTTCAAATAGATAAGATTATTATTTCCTGCTTTATCGTACGTAATCTTCAAACATAACAGGTTACCATTTTATCACGAAGAGATGAGGTGTAAGAGGGGAAAAGCTATAGCTTAAATAATTTATATATAGTATAGATTAATAGCCAATAATCATCGTTTTACTATCCAAAAACCAATAAAATTCGCTCCAAATCCAATTGTAACTTGCTTTTATTGTAGCAAATTTCAGTTTAGTTGCAATATATTTTGATGGAACCAAAGTTGCCGGTAATTTTTTTTAGTTTTATTGCTGGAAAACATCTAAAATTGGCTTTTCGATTTTAAAAAGTGGCTAAATTTGTCTTTCATTGCAATGAAAATTGGTGAAATTCGGAAGCTGCTTAAATATAAAGTAATTACTGTACTTAATTTCACAGATTCTTACTTATCAATAGAGTTCTAGTAATTTGATGCACAAATATAAATTTAGTAATTTTAAACTCACCTTTGCTGAAGAAATAAAAGATTTAAATATACAAAAAAATCTATTATAAAATTTTTAGTTTAAATATAGGCAAATTTCTCATTTATTTATGTAAAACTTTGCATACGCCTAACAGTATATGTTGTTAAATGTCAGTATCAAAGTTTGAAATATAATATCTTATTTAATTACACTTTGTATCACGAAATGTCTTTTCTTTTTCGTTTTAATAGAAATTTATTAAGCATCTTAGTCTCGGCTCCAACTCATGCAGTCTCCTAACGATACAAGACAAAATATAAATGGCTAAGCTAATGTAGTTTGTTGTAAATACTTTTTCTAGTTCTAAATGTAATCAGAAAACAACACAGTGGGTATCTGTGTTCATTTTTATTATAATAATTCTACTGTCGTGAGTACCACACATGAATTAAAGTCAATTTTTTAAAAAGAGATTCCTGATCTGAAATTATTGATTAGTTATCAAGCGGTTAGATGTCTGATTCCTTTGTTACTTATTATTCACTCGTTGGCGGCCATTATTCCTCCTTATAGAATTAACCCAAAATAAATGCATTCCAGATAATTTCGGCTTACCTTTGATGAATGGCAGGGTGAAGAAAAGAAAGTCACCAAAGAGTTCTAGAGCTAGGAACAGTTTTCTCAGCAGCAAAGAAAGAACTAAAATAACGTCGTCTGCTTCCCTAGATTTGGCGGACTAGCGCCTCCAATGAAATAACGCCACCTACTGCAGCGGACAAACATTGAAACCATCAAAGGAGTAGTCTTTACAATGTTGCCAAAGCAGAAAAAAAACCTTATTTTTTCCCGTACATTTTAAATATATACATGATATATAGGAACTTGACACGCAGTCAAAGTATATAAAAATAATTATTTCATTGAACCCTTCGCTGTAATTATATATTGCAATTTAAAATCGTGAGTCTCTATTTTTTATTTTTTTTAGGATTCCTTGTTGCTTTATCATGCATTTCATTAGTGTTTTTGGTGTAAAAGAGGGGATAGGATGAAGGTCTCATGAATGAATCATATATATATATATATATATATATATATATATATATACTGCAACCCACAAGGAAAAAGAAAAACGATTCCAAGGCCTTTCGTATTCAGAGCTACACCTCGTCAGGGAATGAAGAGAGAAGGCAAGATGCCCATAAATATATACAATGTAGCAGAAACCAAAACAATTAGCACATACTTAACAAGAGTTAATGAGAGACAAAAGGAATTTTAACAGGATATTGCAATTTTATACATTCCCGCACTGTTATTGAAATTGTTTTTAAAATGAATAAATGCACATTCTAGAATATTTCTTTCTATTATATCTCTGTTTTTCAACAAGCGCTTTAGAACTACACTATCCCACTTGATGCTATGATTACATCTATACATATGGTTAAACAAAGCATTGGAATTATTAGCTGTTCTACAAGCATATTTATGCTGTTTTACCCTAATATCTAACGTTTTACCCGTTTGGCCTATATACAGTATACTGAGTTACATTGTGTACATCCGATCGAATACACACAACCAACAACATTATTCGGGCTATTCTTTATTAGGCGTGATTTAACAGTATTATTATACTTAAAGACTACATTAATGCCAATTGCTTTAAGTAAAGTCGGAAGATATTGAAAATTAACATGGTAAAGTAGGCTAAGGATATTTTTACGCTCAAATTCCTTCACAATTACATTATTATAATACCTATTCTTGACTTTCCTAAGACAGTTATCTAAAAATGAAATAGGATAACATAATTTAGTACCAATATTCATGATATTGCATAACTCGGAATCTAAAAATTCAGGACTGACAACTCTCAATGCTCTAAGAAACAGAACAGAGAAAATAGAGGATTTAATCGAAGGATGGTGGTCAGAATAAAAATGCACATAAGAGTTATTATTAGTAGGCTTGCAATAGACTTCAAATTTGAACTCATTAGAGCATCTCCAAAGTTTTAGATCGGGAAAAGATAGGTTTCCATCATTTTCTTTTTCAACTGTGAACTTAATAGATGGGACTAAATTGTTGAGCCTACCAAGAAATAAGTCAACATCCAAATTATTAGGCCAAAGGCATAAAATATCATCTATATACCTGTACCAAACCAAATTAAAATTAAAATTATTTTGCCTACGATTGTTAATTTTAACAAACGTTAGATATTAGGGTAAAACAGCATAAATATGCTTGTAGAACAGCTAATAATTCCAATGCTTTGTTTGACCATATGTATAGATGTAATCATAGCATCAAGTGGGATAGTTCTAAAGCGCTTGTTGAAAACAGAGATATAATAGAAAGAAATATTCTAGAATGTGCATTTATTCATTTTAAAAACAATTTCAATAACAGTGCGGGAATGTATAAAATTGCAATATCCTGTTAAAATTCCTTTTGTCTCTCATTAACTCTTGTTAAGTATGTGCTAATTGTTTTGGTTTCTGCTACGTTGTATATATTTATGGGCATCTTGCCTTCTCTCTTCATTCCCTGACGAGGTGTAGCTTGAATACACGAAAGGCCTTGGAATCGTTTTCTTTTTCCTTGTGGGTTTGCAGCATATATATGGGTTTGCAGCATTCATTCATTTCACGTGTTTAATTGTGAAATTCATCCCATATATATATATATATATATATATATATATATATATACAGGACGTCCCAAAAAAATGTATACACATTTTAAATACTTATAAAGGCAGTGTTTATTAAAATACATTTCATTTTCAAAATGTAATAGAATCTACAGACATTATTTAATTGTTTTGTCAACGCCTGTTTTCAAACTGACGTCCGTTCTGGTCCAGGCACTGCTGATAACGCGAAGCAATGGAATCGCAAACATCACGAAACATTTCGTTTGGTATTTGTGTGCATTCTCGTTCAATGGCTGCTCTCAATTCAGCGACTGTTGCAGGTTTTATAGCGTAGACTTTGTCTTTTAAGTATCCCCATAAAAAAAAGTCTAGTGGTGTGAGGTCTGGTGAACGCGGAGGATATTCTACGAAACCCCTTCGTCCACTCCACATCCACATCGTGCCAAGTACCACTCGCAATACTCCACTCTTCGGTCCGGATCATCTTCATTAATAGCATGGACTAATCTTGGAATGTAACTTTTCCATTGACAGCGCTTCAAAATGCGTTGGACAGACGATTCTGAAATTCCTACCTCACGACTCGCTTGCCGCACAGATTTTCTTGGACTTTGGTGATACGTTTCCAGTACTCTTTCTTGCTTTGTGGGGCTTGTCGATGTCCGTGGTCTTCCGGAACGCTTCTTGTGGACATTCTGAACAGTTCCATCGGCTTCAAACTTATCTCTAATTCGAGTGATGGTAAGTCGCGTTGGTGGATCTGTTTGAAACTCCCTCCTAAACTGTCTTTGCACTTCAACTGCGTTTTCACACTTCCAGTAGCATTTTAGAATGAATTTCCTTTGTTCAAAGCTTAGTCTGACTGCCATTATTAATTCTAATGGGTTTAATTAACTTGGAAAGAAAGAAACATCAATTGAGCTATCAGCTGTTAAAGTGTGTATACATTTTTTTGGGACGCCCTGTATATATATATATATATATATATATATATATATATATATATATATATATATATATATATATATATATATATATATATGGATGAATTTCACAATTAAACAAGTGAAATGAATGAATGATGCAAACCACAAGAAAAAGAAAAATGATTCCAAGTTCTTTCGTGTATTCAAAAGTACACCTCATCAGGGAATGAAGGAGAAGGCGAGATGATGAAAATATATACATATGTACAACGGGACAGAGAAATAAAAAAATAAAAAGATTGTCAAAGATTGTCAACTTTCTTATCGCTCTCTCTCCGCTTCCTACTCTGAAAAGCTCTCCCAACCCAGATCACTACTTCTCACCCATACCATTCCAGCAACTGGAATCTCAGCCACTCTCTCCTCATTTGTTCCTAACAACACTGAAAACAGATTTTCTGTTAAACTTTCAACCAAATGCATAATGTTGAAAGATTTTCTAATATATTTTCTTTCAAATCGATGTACATTTTTATGTCAAATCCCTCAAATCCATTTGTCACGTGACAACTCAATATAATTATACAAGTATGCATTTAATATTGTTCAGCATGATGCCATTTATGATAATAAAAACCCACTCTAATAGACAGAGTTTATTTCCACAACAGTTTCGATGCCCACTGGCATCCTCTTCGGGTGGATACAGAAAAACGAATGAATCCACCCGAAGAGGATGCCAGTGGGCATCGAAACTGTTGTGGAAATAAACTCTGTCTATTAGAGTGGATTTTTATTATCATATTTTGACCACGTAGAAAAGTGAAGTTTTTTTCATTTTGATGCCATTTCATTTGAGAAAATTTCAATGCAATGGAAATTTTGTTGAAATTGATGAAAAATGTTATTCAACAAAGTACTTTTATGTTGAAGCTGCTGCTTCTACGTGATATCTTTTTGTTAATACAATGCATTCCCAAGGTATTTCAAAATTTATAACTGTTCAATTTTTTATAGGTCAGACGTTCACACAGTGACTCGGTGAACGGAGAAGTTGCCGTCAACTTAGGCGCGCCTCCGCGCTCGCTCGCCAGATTCTGTCGAGGCGACGCGACGGGCGCCTAAGCCGAACGACTAACAACAGCAGGGGTAATAAAAGAAATAGCTATGATATAACATGCTTAGTATGTTCATAATAAAGATATGCAAAATTGCAGTATCTGATATTATTAAATGCTAATTAATTTATACGTGATAAAAATACCTTTTCGAAAGGAATGAAAAGGACTTCAACTGATTTATTTTATTTGGTTCAACAGAATATTATTATTATGCCGATTTATATATATATATATATATATATATATATATATATATATATATATATGGGATGAATTTCACAATAAAACACGTGAAATGAATAAATGCTGCAAACCCACAAGGAAAAAGAAAAACGATTCCAAGGTATTCAAAGCTACACCTCGTCAGGGAATGAAGATAAAAGGCGAGAAGCCCATTGTATATACGTTGTATATATTTATGGGCTTCTCGCCTTTTATCTTCATTCCCTGACGAGGTGTAGCTTTGAATACACGAAAGGCCTTGGAATCGTTTTTCTTTTTCCTTGTGGATTTGCAGCATATATATATATATATATATATATATATATATATATATATGCTCAGCTCGCTGACTACGAATCCATCGGCCCCGGATTCGAGACCCGGTGACTGCAGCCGGCGAGCAGCAAAACCCAGCTGTTCATCCTTCCACACAATAAAGAAAGTGGTTGGTAGATAAATGGGTACCCTGGGTGGCCTAGACGCTGGGCTGCTGGTGGGGCGTGGTTCGAATTCCACGTTAAACTGTAGGTCTAAGGTGGAGTGAAAAGCTTGACCTTCGTCAGAATGAACAATTCGGGCGGAAGCTAACCAAAGGTAACCAAAGGTGTGTGTATATATATATATATATATATATATATATACACACACACACACACACACACAGGGTGTCCTTTAAGTCTGGAACCATAGGGAAAAATGATAAAAACGGCAATAAAAACGCCGAAGAGACTTTTGGGGACTATTTGTGAAATGAGCGAGGATGGTAGCAGCTGTGTTATCGTCGGTGGATGTCCTCGGAGGTCCACTGCGTGGTTTATCTCCTATGGATCCCGTTTCCCTGAATTTGCTACAAGTTTGCCGACACAGCTGTGTGTTATCGGCGCGCGGTCCGGATGCAATCTGTTTAATTCCTCAGCGACCTCCCTCTGACTCCGATTTCTTACGAGCAGAATTACGTGGATGCGTTCTTCCTTACTCAAAGACATCATGGGCACTTACTTGCATAAACGGAAAAATATGAATTACTTATTTTGCCCTATGGTTCCAGACTTACGGGACACCCTGTGTGTGTGTGTGTGTGTGTGTATATATATATATTAGTGATGGATCGAGTGGTCGGTTTTTCACAACCGCGGTTGCGGTTGTGTTTGCGGTTGTCGAATTTTTTCCAACCGCGGTTGCGGTTGCGGTTATCATATACTAGGAAAAATGCGTAATTATTAACTGGATTTAGCCACTATAGTGCGATTTAGCCACACTTGGTACATAATATATACTAAATAGTATTTATTTAGTAAATACCTTATGTTGAACACAAGTTTTGCAATACACCGCTACCGCTATTTGTGTGTTGCAAAACTTGTGTTCAACATAAGGTATTTACTAAATAAATACTATTTAAATGAAGTATATTCTAAACTTATATAGCTATTATGAAAGAATAGGTCAAATTAATTAAAACCATATTTTGCACTAAGTGTGTTACCAGGATGAGGGACGAGGACCCATCGCACTGTTCATCCCACCTACCACTTTCCCTAGCCTCCACCCATTGGAAAGTTATGGATTATTATTCATTTGAAAAACTGATGTCAAACTTAATGACAGGCAGTGTGAATTTCAAGAATAATATTTTTGCTGCATTTTCACCTTTCAAGCGGCAACGCCTCTCATCGTACAACGTTCCCGCTCCACTGAAGAGCTGCTCGCTTGGAATGCTACTCGAAGGGCAAGCAAGATATGTTCTTGCAATACAGCCAAGTTCTTTGTATTTTAGTTCGTTATCTTTCCACCACTGAAGAGGATCATCGTCGGGAGCAATTCTTTTTTCTTTGTGATAGTTGTCTAGAAGAACTCGCATCTTCTTGTTGATCCTTGGTGAACTTTCTCCTTCTCACTGCTTGAACCCATCATTTTCTTTTAAAAAAAGAAATATTCTAATTAACCTAAAATTAAAATTAACTAAGCTTTTACAACCGCAACCGCACTTATGGAACGGCGGTTGCGGTTACGGTTGCGGTTGTGAATTTTTGTGCGGTTGTAGTGCGGTTGCGGTTATTCGATCCATCACTAATATATATATATATTTTTTTTATTTATTTATTTTTTTTTTCCCGCCCCATCTACAAAAGGACCTTTTCTTAACAGAATATTTCCCACACTTTCACAGAAAATCTTATTTCAGTGAACTCCAAACAAATATTCGCGCCAACTTTCTTGAACATCAAACATCAACTCTTCATTATCTTTCGTCTTTAAACCAAATCATCCATTTTCTTTCGTGCATTTCATAACTTCTATCAAAATAATTCCTGTTTCATATATATATTTGGGGGGGGGGGGGGGGGGGCTTAACCACTTTCGCAACATCTAAGGTCATGACGGAGGCATATACCTTTCCTTTCAACCTTTCAAACGTTCCGCGCGATGATTCATCATTTCACGAAGGTCGAGTTTGTCGCTCCTCCTCTCGAGTTGGCCTAGTGAAGTAGTGACTTGGTTTCTTGTACTCTCCACTTCACATAGCCAGGTACGCTCGGCTCATCGGGGATTGTTCTAAGCCAGGCGTCTAATCTTCTTTTGAAGATGTCTACTGCAATACCATTTTTGTTCCTTAGGTCTTCGGGCAGCTGATTAAACAGTTTTGGTCCTCTCACAACAAAACTATTTTCTTTCAAGGTTAAGGATGTTCCCTGTCTCGCCTTTAATTTGGGAACACGACACAGTCTTCCTTTTCTACTTTCCACCGTTGTTTGGGGAGTTACAGGGTTCAGAGTAAGATTAGGGACTAGTTTCTCCATTATTTTCCAAGTGTAAATAATGGTGTATCTCTCTCTCTCTCTCCTTTCCAGTGAATATAGGTTTAATTCGCGTAACCTTTCCCAGTAATTTAGTTCTTTGCATCCCTTGATCTTGGCTGTGAAGCTTCTCTGAATCCCTTCTAGCTGTCTAATGTCTTCTTTTTTATGTGGGCATGTTAGAACCGAGCAGTATTTCAATTTGGGAATGATCAGTGTTTTCAGTAGAGGAATCATTACTTTCCTATCCCTTCGTTTAAAGGTTCTCAGTATCTGCCCACTGCCCATTCTCTTTGCTCTGTTTACTGCTATCTTGTTTTGTGTTTCAAATTTCGCATCATCATTCATTACAACCCCTAAATCTTTTGCTCTGGAATTTCTCTGAATTTCCTGTCCATTTCGGGTATAATATTCCATGGATTTTAGGTCTTCTCTTTTTCCGTACCGTAACAGCTGAAATTTCTCAGTGTTAAACTTCATATTGTTGTCTTCCGTCCATTTGTAGATTCTGTTCATGTCGGTTTGTAGAGAGCCTATATCTTCTGGGTTTCTTATTTTTCTACTGATCTTTGTGTCATCCGCAAAAGATGTTACTGTGCTGTCTCTGGTAACGTTCTCATCTATGTCAATTAGCATGATTATGAAGAGTAGTGGAGCTAATACTGTTCCTTGTGGTACTGAGCTGAGGACCTCTGATTCTCATGAAGATACTCCTTGTACTGTAACTACTTGCCACCGCTCACTAAGGAAATTATGTATCCCTACTTTTCCTGTTATTCCCACATACTTCAGTTTATGTACAGGGTGTCCATAAATGTTTACCCTGAAAACAGTATGCTCTCATGTTTTAATGACGAATCTTACATCCGTTTTCTTTTTATAGGTGATCTTGTACACGCATAGAGTTTCTGTGCTGGTGTGTTTCGTCTACCGCATTCGCCGCTAGGAGCGCTGTAGTAGCTGTTCAGTTAAGATGGCGTCTGTGACAGAGAAGGCACAATGTGTTGTGTGGCTTGCAGAAACAAAATCTCCTGTCAGTGTTCAGCGAAGGTTCAGAACAAAGTATGGAAAGAATCCACCTGATGTGAAGTTAATTAAGTCGTGGATGAAAAAATTCTTCGAAACTGGAAACGTGGAAAAGGGAAAGGGCAGTGGTAGACCATCAGTTTCCGATGGGACGGTGGAAAACATTCAAACTGCTTTCACACGGTCACCAAGGAAATCGGTGAGACAAGCTTCATGCCAACTAAAGATACCGAAGTCTACGGTGCACAAGGTGTTACACAAACGTTTGAAGTTACACGCCTACAGGGCGTGAAACTCTCGACGCAACATTTCCAAATCGATGGATTGGCAGGGACGGGCCAATCCCATGGACCCCAAGATCACCAGACATTACCCAGCTGGATTTTTCTTTGGGGTCATGTTAAAGATTTGGTTTATGCAACAGTTGTTCCAGATATCAGGACATTGCGAGAACGCATTACGGATGCAATTGCAACAGTTAACCCACAAATGTTGGAAAATGTGTGGCGTGAGTGTGAATACCGTTTAGACATTTTACGTGCCACTAGGGGTGCACATGTGGAAGCTTATTAAGTTCATTAACTACGTATCAAAACTTTGTATGTTTATCTACTTATGATTAAAACTGTGTTTGAATATGAGGAGTGTTTATTTAAAAGTTATAGCATCCTTTAATCAGGGTAATCATTTATGGACGCCCTATATTATGATTCCATGGTCAAACTTGTCGAACGCTTTGGCAAAGTCTGTGTATATTCAGTGATGGGCATCGATACATGAAAATCGCTAAAGCGATACCGATACATCGATACATGAAGAACGTCTTAGCGATACCGATACGCCGATACTTTCTAGATGTCTTAAGCGATACCGATACCGATACATGCATCGCGATACATGTATCGCCGGTACATTTTTATAATTATTCATTTAATATGTAGTATTAGATATTATTGTTTATACTAGTAATTTGTACGCACTGTAAGTAAAATCAACGACATTTTAATGGGTTTTATAGATGTAAATAAAAACAATTGCTTTATTTAATGAAAGTATGTTTTAATTTGTAGGATACATGAATGACTGAAAATATTACACTAACAGTTAAAAGTATTACCCTTCAAAAATACCAGCTGGCTAAACATCTGGTCAGACAGTCTATTCCTTTTTTGGAGCGTGAATGTGACCAGCCAAACTAAACAACCGTTCTACAGAGCAGAGGATGGTAGTGGTGTGTTATACTTCAGGAAGACCCGTAGAATTCCTGGGTACTGCCTCAAAGATTGGAGAGAATGACTTCCGTCACCCAGATACTGTAAAACTTCCATCTCAGTGGAATTTTGGGTTGCAGAGACATTAGTGGAAGCAGACTCATAACAGAAGAAATCATCTGCACTTCCGTCAGATGCAGCATCACTTAGTTGTTGCTGGGGGGGGGTCTGCTCGCTGAGGCTCTTAACAGCATTAACCAACATTTCTTGAACCCTCTTTTTGACAATGTTAGTATTAAATTTGCCTTTTATTGTCATCCACTTTAACTTGAACAGAGGATTTGAAGACGATGCCAGTATTGCTGCTTTACACTCATGCGACGCATCAAGGCACAGAAACTTTTCAAACCGCTTAGTGAACCCTACTGTGACTGCATTGAGAAGTGGCTGACAATGACGCAATGCCTCCGAATTCAAACGCTCTAGCTTCTTCTCTACAGCTAACAATGTTTCTACATTATGGTTAATTAATCTCAATAACACAAGTACAAACGTGTTTAAACGTTGCGCCGTACTGTGTGACGTGACCAGTAGAGTAGTACTGTCATTAAATAAATATTTAATAATATTATTATTTATGTATATTCATAAATATAACTCAGTAGTGTCACATTATAACATCTATTTAAATATTAAAAAATTCTTATTAATGTATCGATGTATCGATTTTTTTCGATACATTTAAGAAAATTGACCTTAGCGATACCGATAAATCGATACTTTTGTCAAGTAGCTAAAGCGATACCGATACCGATACAAAGTATCGATCGATACGTATCGGCGATACATGTATCTAGATACTGCCCATCACTGTGTATATTACATCATAGTTTTGATTACTTTCAAGTGCATCAATAATGTTGTTGTAGTGTTCCATTAGTTGTGATAGGCATGATCTGCCTGAGCAAAACCCATGTTGGTTATCATTTAAAAGTTATAGCATCCTTTATCAGGGTAATCATTTATGGACGCCCTATATTATGATTCCATGGTCACACTTGTCGAACGCTTTGGCAAAGTCTGTGTATATTACATCATAGTTTTCATTACTTTCAAGTGCATCAATAATGTTGTTGTAGTGTTCCATTAGTTGTGATAGGCATGATCTGCCTGAGCGAAACCCATGTTGGTTATCATTGAATTTTTTCTGAGTTTCCTAAAAGTCATAGATTTTCTGTCTAACTATTCTTTCAAATATTCTAGTGAGATGAGATGTAAGCGACACTGGCCTATAGTTTTTAGCCTCGGATCGATCTCCTCCTTTATATATCGGGACTATGTTCGCGCTCTTCAGGATGCCCGGTATTTCTCCCGTGTCTAGTGATCGTCTCCATATCCAATATAGGGGCTCATCGATTGCATTCTTACAGTTTTTGATCAGTGTGGCATTCCATTTATCCGGTCCTGCCGCTGAGTTTCCCTATGGCTTGCGTAATATCATCCATCGTAAAGTCGAAGTCCGTTATACTTTCCCCTTTTAGTTATTCTTCAAAGAATGCATTTCTATCACATATCAGTTTGTCAGTTTTTGGGATAGTGAAAGATGATTCGTACTGAGCTCTTAATATTTCAGATACTTCTGTTAGATCATCAGATAAAGCACTGTTCTCGTTTTTCAAAGGTCCAATAGTCGCAGTGGTGGGCACCGTTAACCAAAAAGTTAACTTCGATAACGATAATCCGTTAACCCCAATTTTTAACTCCGATAACGATAATCCGATAATTTTACTACAAAGTTAACGGAAGTTAACGATAATCCGTTAACGATAACTATCTTTACTAACATTTAAAAAAATCAAGGAAAAAAGCTTTAAAACCCATAGAAAATGTTTATTTATGCAAAATCCAACAATAAATAGGTATTTAACTGTATTTTTATCGTTTTGCAACTTTTTGCTTAACTTTTTTTTTATTTTTAATAAAAAATGTACTGATTACATGTTTTGAAACCCTTGTAACCACTAACCATTAACTAATTTTAATTTACCAGAGAATTATTATGGCGGAACTGAAAGGTAAAATTAAATTTCAGGCACATTTATTAAAGACTATGACACAATGTGCTGGTTGCCCTTCAGAAAGACCAACTTCTCAAAGTTAGGCCCAACTGCCAGTCTTGACCTCTTGGGCCTCAGGATGTCCTTGCCGAGAGAGAAGAGCCGTTCCACTGCGGCAGAGTACGGAATTGGCAGACTGAAGTTATGGCGGTTTGAATTCATTCGCGGAGCGGTGATCTTCCGTGAATGACTCCTCGCAGTTAACGTGTTAACGGACTTTAACGGACTAAATATCGAGTTATCGGAAGTTAACTGGTCCGATAACGATAAATGGAAATTAACTTTCGTTAATAGTCCGTTAAAAAAAGTTAACTTCGTTAATTAACTGTTATCGGATTAACGCTTTAGTGCCCGACACTGAATAGTCGCATGGTTTTTCGACTTTCTTTTTGTAAAATTATAGAAGTACTTTCAGTTAACCTTTATCACTTCTATAGCGTCTTCTTCTTTTTCTGTATGCTTCTCAATAAGTTCCTGTATGGCGTCATACTCTGCAGTTTATCATTTAATATTTTTCTGATGTTGTTATATATATATATATATATATTAGTGATGGATCGAGTGGTCGGTTTTTCACAACCGCGGTTGCGGTTGTGTTTGTCGAATTTTTTCCAACAGCGGTTGCGGTTGCGGTTATCATATACTAGGAAAAATGCGTAATTATTAACTGGATTTAGCCACTATAGTGCGATTTAGCCACACTTGGTACATAATATATACTAAATAGTATTTATTTAGTAAATACCTTAGGTTGAACACAAGTTTTGCAATACACCGCTACCACTATTTGTGTGTTGCAAAACTTGTGTTCAACATAAGGTATTTACTAAATAAATACTATTTAAATGAAGTATATTCTAAACTTATATAGCTATTATGAAAGAATAGGTCAAATTAATTAAAACCATATTTGCACTAAGTGTGTTACCAGGATGAGGGACGAGGACCCATCGCACTGTTCATCCCACCTACCACTTTCCCCCAGCCTCCACCCATTGGAAAGTTATGGATTATTATTCATTTGAAAAACTGATGTCAAACTTAATGACAGGCAGTGTGAATTTCAAGAACAATATTTTTGCTGCATTTTCACCTTACAACCGCAACCGCACTTATGGAACGGCGGTTGCGGTTACGGTTGCGGTTGTGAATTTTGTGCGGTTGTAGTGCGGTTGCGGTTGCGGGTTATTCGATCCATCACTAATATATATATAATATATATATATGTTATGTTGGATCAATGAAAAAAAGCCACCCCCAGCCTTCTTTAGTTAGCTTTATAAGGCTAATTAACGAAATATAACGACCTAACCTAACCAATCGTCAAAGGCGTACAGTTGACCTAACGATTGGTTAGGTTAGGTCGTGATATTTTCGTTAGTTAGCCTTATAAAGCTAACTAAAGAAGGCTGGGGGTGGCTTTCTTTCATTGATCCGTTACGTTACATATATATATATATGCCTTGGTAACCTTGGTTTGGCTTCAGCAAGAATTGCTCATTCTAACGAAGATCAAATTTATTGCACCACCTTCGACCTTCAGTTTAACGTGGAATCCGAACCACGACCCACCACGCGTGGTCAGAAATAACAAAAGTCCTCGCCCGGACTCGATCTCACGCCCTCTCGATCAGCAACGCAGAGTTCTAACCACTAGGTTACCTAAAGTACCCATTTATCTACCAATCAATTTTTTTTGCATGAAAGGATGAACAACTGGGTGAGCTGAGCCCCGTCTGCCATTGCTGGGAATCAAACCCGAGAGCCAGTGGATTCGTCTTTAGAGGCTAACCACTATACCACCGAGGCGCTCATATATATATATATATATATATATATATGCAAAAATGCCCCAACTAGGATTCGAACCCAGCACTTTTTAAGTAGAAGGCGAGGGCGCTACCACTACGCCTTCCACTGAAGAGGTGCTGGGTTGGGATCCTAGTGGGAGCATTTTTGCATTATGCAAAATTGTGTGCGTTCATGCATGATTATATATATATACACACACTGTGTGGTGTAGTGGTTAGCGTCGCTGACTACGAATCCATCGGCCCGGGTTCGAGACCCGACGGCAGCCGGCGCGCAGCAAAATCCAGCTGTTCATCCTTCCACACAGTAAGAAAGTGGTTGGTAGATAACTGGGTACCCTAGGTGGCTAGTGGTTAAGACGCTGGGCTGCTGATGGGACGTGGTTCGGATTCCACGTTAAACTGTAGGTCTAAGGTGGAGTGAAAAGCTTGACCTTCGTCAGAATGAACAATTCGGGCGGAAGCTAACCAAAGGTTAAGGTGTATATATATATATATATATATATGAGAGAAAGAGAGAGAGAGACCAACAATTAATTTTCAGTTCCAAATTGAACCTAAAAAATTTTAAAATCAGATGCAATTCCGTCACAAATTTTGCCAAAAAAAATTATCTCAGATTGCAATTGCAATTTCTTTTTACTGCGCAGTAGAAACTTTCGCTTTTAGCTACGTTCCTGAATACTGCAATTAACCTTGGAGAGGCTTAGGAAGTACACAGGCACAATGTTCAAAATTCAAACCTACGTTCACAGACCTATATCATATACTGTATTTGTGCCTCCGGCAAGATATATTGTCTGTTAAAATACACGATTTTAGCATCCATAATAATAATCACGGATGGGCAAGATACTCACAGAAATGTATCTCTAATACACGATATAAGATACTTATTATTGCATTTGAATACATTATAATGCAGTTTAAAATTATACTTTTAAATGTGCCTCGAGAATACGCCTTTGAAAATAGGTTAATAGGTTAATTTGCTTTGAAATATTCTACATTTATTTATGTAGTGTCAACAGGGTTCTCAAGGTCATTTTTAAATTGCAAAACAAAGTGTCATTGTTAACTAAATAACTAGCTTGTAATTCTGATAATCACAAAATAAAGTATTAGGGATTAAGATTGTAATTACCTTCAGAGTATACGATATTTATGTTATCAGTATCGTCCAAACACGATTAAAAAAAAAAAAAAGACGAATTCAAAAGGAATATGCGAGATACACGATACATATTGACGATACATTACTTGATCCACCATAAATTTTATGATACATATCCAACAAGTTTTCAAAATATTAATAGGCTAATACTCGTAAATTAGGCTCCTGATTATTTTTTGCGTTAATTGCTGCCCAGTTGCCTTGGAACAATGCTGAATGATGATTTTCATTCAAAATGAATTAACCCTTTAACGCCGAAAGGGATAAAATGGTAACGTTTGAAATATAAGCATTTATAACTTAACCTACGAAAAATTCCGGCGTTAAGACCAAACAACTTTACAAATTTTCACTGAATAATCTTCGTTCTGGGCTAGCTGTATCATTTTTTCCTAATCAAAGAGATGCTTCACTGGAACGCTTGGTGGCGAGACAGTATTGTATTTAAGAAAATTCTGTCAAAAACGGGTAATTTTTCAATATTTACTTTCGAAATGTTCTTGAATATCTAAATATTACATTTTAAGTAATGACATTCTGTGCATCAATGGCAATGTTTTCATGCAAAATACTGCTAAATTGTGTATATACGAAACACATTACAAGATACTTGCACATTTGCGTATTTGATACACAATATAAGATACAAATGTATCAGTATCATTATTGATATTTACCCTATTGTATTCAAAACAGAGTCTAGCTTTATCAGAATCACCTGTGACGACACTGATGTATTGATGTACTTAACACCCTAGATTGCCAAGTCTAAAAAAAAAAAACCTCTTGGAACATTGCCATAAAAGGGCTTCTTCTCCCTGTCCCCTTGGGAATCTTCTGGGCTTAATTAACAGTAATAATCTTATCTAGGCTACCGTAAACAATACCTTCCTTTTGTTTTAACAACACGGTATTTGCTACTACAAATAACTGGAGAAACTTCATTTAGTAGCAAAAAAAAAATCCATTTTCATTATACCGGGTGTCCGAGAATTATCTGTACAATTTTTGGCTGTTATTAAAAGTCAACATGAGTGTAGAAATTCCAGTGTTGTCCCATTTTACAGAGAAACTCATTAAGTTTTTTCTGATAACAAGTTTTGACAAGTTTTTTTTTTTGTACGCGGGTGACAGACATTGATGATTTAAAGCAAGAATCACAGCTGCTATTGAGCGAATTGATGTGGATATGCTGCAGCGTACATGGCAACATTTGGATTATCGATTGGATGTTTTGCGAATCACTGATGGTGCACATATCGAATGTTTGTACAACGTTACTTTAATAAAAGAAACTTTTGAAAATAGAGATTCTAAATAATCTTGTTTAAGAATTTTACGTGTGTTATCAAGAATTTTATTAAAAGATGAAATTGTACAGATAATTTTCGGACACACTGGAATTTCTAAAAAACTTGTCAAAACTTGGTATCAGAAAAAACTTAATGAGATTCTCTGTAAAATGGGACAACACTGGAATTTCTACACTTCATGGTTGACTTTTAATAACAGCCAAAACTTGTACAGATAATTCTCGGACACCCTACCTACATTATACGTTCTTTTCATCACTGTACGCTGAAAAGTCTTTCCAGCTCAAATTTTGATATAATTTCGAGCAAACTGAGGATTAAACTGTGAGTAAAAATAAAAATAAAGGTTGAAATCGCGTGCAAATTCATTCAATCCCCCCAATCTAGAATAAATTTTTATTTTTTACCGCAAGCAGTCAGACGACGATTAATAATTTTGTCAAATGCCCCTTTGAAAATTTTGGACGAAATCCAAACAATTACGTTGACTGAAATACTTCGCGTCCCGTTACAAATTTGACATCATTGACCTGAAAAATTAAAAAAAAAGACGTACGTTGTAAAAGTTTATTCATAAGTAGCTTACTATTAATTACAAGAGGTAAAACATTATGGGTGTTCCCTAATCGTAAGGATTAAAATAAAAATGCTCATTACTAAATTTAGGAAAGAAAACAAAGATTAAATGCTAAGAATATGAGTTCTCCCGTATAACATCGTCAGTATGTAAGATAAACAAGAGATTTAATATTAAACAAGTTGGGATGAACTCTATTCTGAATATAACCTTAAAGTTATAAGGCCCTCGTAGGAAGAAGTGGCTATGCGACAAAAAAAAAAAAAAAGCCAGAAAACGCAGTTAAAGTTGTACCAATCTGAAGGTGACGTAACTTTTGAACTTTCTGAAAATATTTCAACGAAATGGTATTTTCATATTGGTACAATTTTAAGTACGTTTTTTACTTTTGTCGTTTAGCCACTTCTTCCAAGGAGGGCCTCATAAAAGATATATAATATATATAATTACATAGTTTGGACGTAGTTGCAGACACTATGGGCATATATCTCGCGAATAAAGTTAACTTTGGTTGAATTAGATCAAATTTGGTTGAGTTAATTTGACTCAAATGTTGATCTGTTGCCTTGTTGTTGCCTACTTTGCACGAGTGCTGTCATAACTAACTTGAAAATTCGGTATCATCCCACTCAAAGTCATTCCCATTTTACTCCGCGCCAAAGAGTGATAATAAAAAAGGAGATAATTTCGAAAGCGATCTTTTCTCAATTCAGGACATTCTCATTCTCATCCACGGCTTTCTCACTTTGGTCCAGGTTAGGTTAGGTTAGGTTACGTTAAGTTTAGTTAGGTTAGGAAATATTAGCCATTCTCAATTCTCTCGCCTTTACCGCAAATAGGAACGGAAGCGACATTCTCAAATGAAAAAAAAAACTCTTCCCAAACCCGGATTTCTCACTATGCGCATTCCCACGAATGGGAATAACATTGAATGGGAAATAAATAAAAATGCTTATCATGATTTACTGTTGCAAAAATGTGTCTTCTTCAACAGTTTAATTCGTTTTTAATTACTGTGTCAGAAAAGTCGACATTTCTCTTTAAAAAAGTTATGAAACGAATTGGTTCAGTTTATTTCTTGAAATACCTCAACGTACGAGTTGTTACGTTACATTAGTTCCCTTTTACGTTGTTGTTAACATTCTTTTGTTACAGTTTGTGACGTAAATTACTCAGTGTTTATTAGGTCTATTATTTTAATTTTAACAGAGCCATTGTAATAATAATAATAATAATAACAGCGATAACCTTATAAAACAACAAGCAACATCCAGGAAGCACTTCCCCATAACGTCGGGGCGAGTGTGGCCCAAGGGTCACCTGAACCAGAGCAGAAACAGAGTACGTTGCCAACTCAACTCCACCCGATACCAGCGGCTACAATTTTTTTTTTAAAAGCATAAAAAATTATTAATAGGTAGTAATGATGGAGTTTTTTTTAAAGTTTATTAATGCCACCAAAGGAATAAAATATCCAAAGAAGAACAGAATGGTATCAATTAATAATTTTTTGTGCTTTTCAGAAACTTATTTTGTTTGTAGGCGAACTTTTTACCGCAACTGTATGACGTATTAAGCTTCACTTTTCACTTAAAACCAGCCGTCCCAAGTATACAGAAACTTAATAAATTTCCTTATATAGGAACTTAGGATGAATTTAGGACACGGATCCACGCTCATCTCTTAAACCTTTATGATATTTAATGTCCAACTAAGTACAAAACCCGGAGAGGAATCATGGGCCCTGGTGCTACTTTTGACTCCGAATCCCTTTACCCCCCCGTGCACCCTCTTCTAACGGGCACTGACTAAGTATAAAATAAAAAAGCGAACAGATGTTGTTTTGTGGATATAAAAATACTGGTACCCATTTCTTAAAAGCACCGAAGTACGGATATAAACTGTAGACTGTAGAGTGATGTTGATGATGACAGGTTTACAAACTGTAACGTATGGATCAATTTAGAAGCGAGGGCAAACTGATAAAGGTTCGGCTCTCTTTGGTGAATGCTGACATAGACTAGGACCTAGGTAAAAGCAACTTTAACAAAGAAAGAAAGAATAGCACTGCTTCACTGGCGCTTCCACTGCCGGGGTCATACTGCACCGAATGCAACTTTAACGGTTATTAAAGTCGCAGTATATCAGTATTTAAATTTAGAGACGTGCATTGCTAATTATACCCTAAATTACATCCTAGATTTCAAGAAAGCAATACACCCCAAGGACTTAATAAACTCCATTCATCACTAAAGATGAACACATTGTGCGTGAGGAAAAAAAAAAATTTAAGTTGAATGTCAATAACCCCTCATTCTATTGGCCAGTTTCAGGTGAAGTAATTTTCACTACTGTTGCTTTTCTTAAAAAATTCCAAAAACGCCATAATGAAAACTTTAGTTGTTATTTAGTTGTTGAAAGACTAAAAACGATACCTACTCTTCGAAATGGATAACATCTACCGACTTTCGTCCCTATCCTTTGCTACTTTCTTACAAGATTTGACCAACGTCGAACCCCATTTGATAATTACAGGCAATTCATAAACAGAGCTTCTTTAACAGAGATTTTCAATTCATGTTGAAATCTAGAGACTGAATGGGTATACAAATAAAATATTACGATTACAAAATAATTCGCATCAAGAAATAGTGTGTGTGTGTGTGTTTTGTTTTGGGGTTGTTTAACGTCCTTCACGACATCTAGGACCAAATGACTGAAGGGACCTACAGCTTTTACGTGGAGTTCGAACAACGGTAACTCATCTAATTACTTTTTCCAATAAGACCTAACGTTACCCAACATTGCTGAGCTAGCGGGAAGTAGTGTTACGACATGGTCACAACGTAACCCTATGCACAATTATACAGAGATGTAGTCGAGAGTATACGCGGGGTATACGCCGTATGCCAACTGCTTAATACAAAATGTTAGCGTATACCGACTGCTCTTTTTATATACTATGCACGAACGTTAAAAATTACAACATCGCTTAATCAGAATTGGTGACACACAACACCGCAATTTTCACATTACTATTTGCTAACTGATTTTCTCTCTTCAACTCACTCGTTCACATGAAAGTACCTCGTGACTGATAACCTTCCATAAATGATGGTCAAAACGTAAAACATTAAAACTGAAACGAAGAATTTTGTACAAAGAAAGTAAAAATTCTAAAATGCCTAAATAGGACATTTTTAGCAACGCGTGGAGATATTTTCCTTCTCGAGGCAAATTATTCTACTTCTGGCTTCTCAAACCTCCAGTTTATGGGGTTAAAATAATAAAATCTTTCGCAAATTACATGACGTTTGGAAATTTTTAAAATTTTTTAAATGGAATCCGACTGATATTGAAAATTAAAGTATCGAAATAAAATAAATATAGGCCAACATTTTGTTAACAGAATGGATGTTTCTAAGAAAAACTGCTCAACAAAAATACAAATAATATTCCAGTATTCTGTTATAATTTACATAGTGGGCACCCTCTTTCATTGCAAATGCTGTTTATCATGCACATAGTATTCCTACATCATACTTAAGAGCTTTGCTGGGTATATGGTATAAGGACAAAGTGCTTGTACAGGGTGTCCACAATGTCTTGTCACACCAGTAAAATACTAACTGATTTTTGTTTTTCTTTCAGACCCATTTAAAATATATATAGCATATTGGCTAGTACCTGGACCCATGAGCGACTACGTAATAGCAAAACCATTGAAAATATTCGTGCAGACTTCCAGGACCGATTCAATCGAGCAGCTCCTCCAAAAAGTACTGTGTTGAGATAGGAAAGAAACAGTTCACAACAGGAACTGTAAAACATAAACCAACAACTGGTAGGCCATCAAAGTGATAAACGGGTCTGAAAGAAAAACGAAAATCAGTTAGTATTTCACTGGGGTGATAAGTGATATATATATATATATATATATATATATATATATATATATATATATATATATATATATATATATATATATATATATATAAGCACACCGGACAAAAAATTAGTCACCCCTCTCAGAATGTACCTTATAAAGTGTGACGGCGCCTCTGGCCTTGATAACCGCACGAATCCGGCGAGGCAGAGACTCTACGAGGTTGTGCATGTACTGAACATCGATTTGCTGCCACTCGTTCATCAGCCGGTCCCGAAGTTCCGCCAGAGTCCGTGGGTGTCTATTCCTGCGCTTCACTTCCTGTTTCCAGCCTGAACAACACCTTCGACGCATTCAGGATTAAAGGCTTCATTGGACCTGCGATGTACTCGTCGCCTCCCATCATTGGAGAACAAACAAAAACGGGACTCATTGGACCAAATTACACGTTTCCAATCTGCCGCAGTCCAGTTTTTGTGCCTCTGAGCCCATTTATAACGTGCCAATTTGTGACTTGCTGTTAACAGCGACCTCTTCCATGGTACCTGCTCCAGATGTCCATCGCATGCAGTTCTCGTCGCAATGTCCGTTCGGAAATTGGTCGCTGGAGAACCTCATTGGTTTCTTGGAGCATTGCTCTGGTTTGAAACGATTTGCAGTTACTAGACGAGAAACATGGCGGCGGTCACTATTGTCGAGAATTGTTTTCCGGCCACAGTTACGCCGTCGATTTTCAGTTGATTGCGAACTACAGCACTCTTTGTAACTCGCTGGACAGTACGCGTTGACACACCAACAATTGGGCTACTTCAGACATTTTGTGTCCGTGGGCTCTGCCAAACACGATGGCTCCTTTTTGCCACTGAGTAACGTCTGCCTCACGACCCATTTTGCAGACAATATCCACAACACTTTGTTCTTCACCACCTCACGAAACAGATCTGATCCTGTGTGCTACCACCGCTACTTGTCACTTACCAATGCTACATCAGCGCCCTCTGTGGACCTTGACTTCCTACTATCGTTGCTATTAGGGGTGACTAATTTTTGTCCGGTGTGCTTACCTTCTATACTATAAAAAGACAGTCCCTGTCTGTCCGTCCGTCTGTACTCTGTAGACACCACCACCATGTATTTACTATTAAGCGATTCTGAGCATAGAAATAAATGCTCTCTGCTTTGTTTCAACTGTTTTACTCCCGCGCGTTAAGATTTTCATTGCTTGATACATGGGTTCGGATGTGAAGCTTAAGATTTTCATTGCTGCGTTCTTTCCTATAGTGTTTATTGATCGAATAATTGACTTACTCCAATTACTGAGGGTTCAATTAATTTGGTCAATAAACTATTGAAAAGAACGCAGCAAAGACAATCTTAAGCTTCGCATCCGAACGCATTGTATCAAGATTTGTGAAGCTTAAGATTTTCGTGGCTGCGTTCTTTTCTATAATTATTCTATAATAATTGACTCCCGAGTAATTGGGGAGCCTGCGGTCCTCCAATTACTGAGGCTGAAGGCCTCAAAACCGCGGGTCTAGCTAAAAGGGCACGTACGGCTCACTTCAGCTAGTAATAATAATATAATAATAATAGACAGACAGTTTAATGTTTAAAAATATAATAACAAGCATCGTTTCTTTTATAAACAACATTTGAGATTTTTCAATCACATTGTCATATGGTGTTATCCAATCACTGAAAGACCAAACGGTAAGAATTGACGAATCCCTTCAAATATTTAATTTCATGCAGCAAAACACGGAAGTGAGTTTACTAGCAATAAACTAAAATTTTAAACCTGAGGAACGATTGAGATTCAGCCGCCACTACCACAGAAGATCAACCTGTATGGTAAATTATAAAAAAAAGGGTCAAACTAGAACAGAACAATAATATATATATATATATCTACACACATATACCTTTCTTTGGGTGGCCATGAGCGGTCATACTTTCAAAAAAAAATAATATATTATATATATATATATATATAATATACCTTTCTTTTGGTGGCCATGAGCGGTCATACTTTCAAACAAAAAAAAAAATAATAAAAAAATATATATATATATATATATATATATATGGGAATGAACTCAGAATGGTACCCTGAGTTTTTTATGATACACACAGACCGTGCATGGAACAAGGACTCTTCTGGGATAATTAAATCCACTATAGTCCGAATAAGTAATGGTAAATGACAAATACCATAGTCGGGCTAGCATCATGAAAAGAAAAACTATGGTATTTTCATTTACCATTACTTATTCGGACTATAGTGGATTTAATTATCCCAGAAGAGTTCCTTGTTCTATGCACGGTCTGTGTGTGTGTGTTGTGTGTGTGTGGTATATATATATATATACACACAGGGTGATCAAAAAGTAACGCAACCCATGGGAAAACGATTTATTTCAGAGCAAGTGCTGGAAGTGGGCACCGTTCTGTGCTTCACACAAGTGGATACGGCGATTCATGTTCTTAAGACCCTTTGCAACGTTTCCTGTGAAATTGCATCAACACACTTCTGAATCATCGCCTGCAACAGAAGGAAAAAATCAATTATGTGCGCAACCCATGGAGAAACGCACATAATTGATTTTTTCCTTCTGTTGCAGGCGATGATTCAGTGTGTTGATGCAATTTCACAGGAAACGTTGCAAAGGGTCTTTAAGAACATGAATCGCCGTATCCCTTGTGTGAAGCACAGAACGGTGCCCACTTCCAGCACTTGCTCTGAAATAAATCGTTTTCCCATGGGTTGCGTTACTTTTTTGATTGAGTTACTTTTTGCGTTACTATATATATATATATATATATATTATATATATATATATATATATCTCAACTATTGACCGATTTCTAGGTAACCTGAGTTTACACACGAAGATGAAGACAAAAGCGATTGTATAAAACACACACATTTTTATATATATATATATATATAATATATATATAAATTATTTCACGAAAGTAACACGTGAAAAATATTTATTATGAATAAAACCACAAGGAAAGGAAACAGAATGGTGCTCAAGCGCTTTCGTCTAATGACATCCTCAGGAACAGTGTTCCTGAGGATGTCATTAGACGAAAGCGCTTGAGCACCATCCTGTGTTTCCTTTCCTTCGTGGTTTTATTCATCATATATATATATATAATATATTATATATATATATATATATATATATATATATATATATATATATATATATGGTGGCGCAAAAGTCGCGCATCATAGGAATTTTCAATGTTGACTATAATGTATTATTTTTTTTCTTTTACCGTTGGGGATGGCCACGAAATTAACAACAGACGAGAGGGTGAGCTTGGTTTTAATGTATGGAATACCAGGTACTACGAATCGATGAATCATTACAAAATTTAAATTTTGTACCGATTCATCGCTTTGTAGTACCTGGTATTCCATGCATTGAAACCAAGCACACCCTCTCGTCTATTGTTAATTTCATAACCATCCCCTACCTAAACGAAAAAAAAAAACCAATCACGTAACAAATACTAACCTAACCAGAGGTGGCTGTTTCCAGTTAAGATGAACACGAGACGTAAATTTAAATTCACTCTCATGCGATACTAAATCCAAAGATAATCTACAATTTTGTTAATTCTCAGGTAGACGGGCGGAGTGTTTTGCGAGATCGTCGCTTGACTGCCACAAACGTTCCCAATTAGCTAGAAAGGTCTTGAGACGTCAGTGTATCGGAACGAACCGTTAGAAGGAGACTTATGGAAAGTGGCTTACATGCTAGACGTCCAGCAATGAGCCCGGAATTGCTCCCACACCACCGCAATGCTCGTCTTGCTTTCGCTCGTGAGCATGTCAATTGGACTATGGTCCAATGGGGACGAGTATTGTTCACGGACGAATCAAGCTTTAATCTTCGAACATCTGATGGACGGGAAAGTGTGTGGAGAAGAACAGGAGAAAGATTCGCCCCGTACACTTTCACGGAGAGGGTTGCTTTTGGATGAGTCAATCAATGGATTGCAAGGATATATTTAGCAACTGTATTTTAACTTTTGAAATAACAATTACTTCTTTCTGCATTTTTAGGAATATTCTCATGTACTGATATTCTGCGTCAGGTGTGTGTGTGTGTGTGTGTGTGTGTGTGTCCAACTACAACCGTGGAAGCGACGGTGAAAGTCGAACCTGTACCTTTGTAGCCTAGTCCAATCCTCAACCAACCAACCGACCAGCCAAACAAACGAACCAAGGAAGTTGCCAATGGCGAGAAGTAAAATTTAAGTTTAAAAGAATATAAGAAGGATTTTAAATAAATTTTAAATGGTAAAAGGGAACATCCAAGCAGCTCATTTCCCCACTACATGGGGGTGAGTGCGCCCCAAGGGTCACCTGAGCCCTGTAAACACAGTGTTACCAACTGAACTCCACCTGATGCCAGTGGCCGGGAGCGAACCAGCGCCACACTGATCAGAGTCCGCCACCGTAACCACTGAGCTCCCCTTAAATAAATTTTAATCCTAACAAAAACCATTTTGAAGTTTCACGAGAGCATTTTTAAATTATAATTAAATTATAAACTGAAAACTTTTTATACAGAAATAAATTATATAATTTGATATACAGACAGCAAAAATCACCTTTTAGTCAACATTTATTCACGAAAATCACACCCTATTTCAGTTTCCGTCTAAAAACAATATTTGTACAATAACTTCAACAGTTTTTAATAAAACGACACTAATTGGTTTATTACAAAAAAATACTTTTCTTTTAACATCAGACCATTCGTACTATAAACTAGCCTCCTAAGAGTGTATAGAACCTTAGAATAAAAATGGCTACTTGCACACAATTATAATAAACAAAGTTTAGCTGAATATGTACACGAGTAAATGCAACGATTTTAACAACTAGAGAGCCGTCAAAACGCCTGAGCCAACTGGGTTTGAGCAACAATTTGAAATTACAAATATTTTTACCAAATTAGGTCTTAGAATGATATATTTATGATCTGATTTACTCTCCACCATCCCAACTGCGAAAATTCTTATATTAAAAAATTAATTAAACTAATTAATATAATACAAAAAATAAAATTAAAAGAAAAATGATTAAAATTTCAAATTAAAAATTTTATCACGGAAATAGTCATGAAATAAGAGACAAAAAGCTAATAAAAAAAAGTCTTCAATTTTCTCGTAAGGCATCGATGATTTACTCAGTGTTAAGAATTAATGTTAGTAACTTGACAGACGTTTTACAATTGTTTACGCAGTAGGTATAAATGACATAGTCTTTTAGAAAATGCAAAAGCTACGATGTTACATAAAACCCTTAATACTTTTTGTATAAAGTTTACGATAACGATGACGCGAACCAAACAGATCGTTCGCTCGACCTTCAGTCAGCTCACAATAAATATTACAAATGAAACATGCTTTTGGTACAAACTTTTTGTACAGTTGTTGTACATATGGCGACGAAATTACAATCAATATTTCTTTAGAGTTTAGCCCCTGTACGAACATCACAAATACTAAAGTCAAAAAATAACAAAGAAATCAAAAGATTATTTAGAAAAGCGTACGCATGAAATAAACTGAACACTAAATCTAGAACTACGATAATTACACACAAACCTAAAGTTAAAAAGAAAATTATCAATTTATTTGACATATCCTACAACTAGATTTGTACCTTTATATTACACTGAAGAAGACTAATTTAATAGTAGCCTTTACGTTCGTTTAAGTCTTTGCTTCGCATCTTTCACTCTAACTAATGAACGCTATTTGTCTTGACACGATTTTCTCCTACTCAACAGTCTATATTTTCACATGTCGACACTAAACCATTCACCATATTCGCCTGCCATTTTCTCGGAGACATCGTCCCCACTACATTATCTCCCGCAAAACGTTCTCAGAATTTAAAATGGATCCTGTTTATTTACATTATTTTCCAAGCTTCCATACGCATAAGTGCCACTCCAAATTTTCATTAATTTTCTTTCGCATTTCAATCAACTCTCACTCGTAAACACCCGACTAACGCGCCCTCTATCTTCTTCAAACCCAACCCTACTTTCATTAAATGAGGCTAACGTCTTATCGCAGAAACACCACCAAAAGTATCACCAACCCATAACCTTAAATTTAAATAATCAAATTGTCACAACAGTAACGCGAGTTTCTTTATAAATATGACATTTGATAAAGTTTATAACATACGTAACTTTGATAAAATTTTGTTGTCTAAAGATTGCGTGAAATATGTCCGAGGCACAACCAAATATAATTAAAAAAAAAACAATATTTACACATGAAAAAGTGTCTTAATAAAGTTACTTGGAAGAAAATCCCAAAAAGAATACTTTATAAACGAAAGATACTAGTTTTGTCTTAAAATGCCATACAAAAATATATTTTTCCCTTAAAATTTAATAAATATCCCCCCCCCCCCCCCCCCCCCCCCCCCCCCCCCCCGAAGGCAAAATATTAATTCCGATTGCCCTTCGCTTTTCAGTTTCGTACTGAATATTGAAACTGTGGAATTTAGTAAAAGTTTCAGTATATAAAATACATATACCCGTGAGAGACAACACAATAGCTACAATCATATCATAAAATTCATTTTAACGAATTTGAAATTATCATTAATATTAATCAACTGTCATATAATATATATATATATATATATATATATATATATATATATATATATATATATATATATATATATTATATATATATAGATATATATATATACACGACACTGTATAATGTAATAAAAATTATTAATACATAATTAATGTAATTAATATTGTCTTGTGAAAAATACATTAGGATGGCATTTTCATAAAAAGGAATTAAATTCCACAGTTGAATTTTTTAATGACTTAATGTAAATAATAAATTAATAAAAATTACACATAACATAACGACACTGAACATCCTTTGTCTCAGAATTTTAGGATTAACGTTGTGAATCGTCTTTTGGTGAAAAATTTTCTTTCTTAATATTAACAAATTCAATACGATATTTTTAACCAGCCGGATTAACCCACAATACTGGAACCAAGAGTATTTAAGATGTTATCTAATTTAAAATAAGGCAGCCTTTACGAGTGTCAGATACAAGGTGATTATGAGTCACGCAACCCAGAAACAATTACGCAAATCATCTTTGGATTGCGTGACTTTACGATCACCATTTGTAAGCATAATCCACTTCCTTTCGCAGTATCAGATTAAGACTTTTATTCACCTCAGTATTAACATAACGAACTACGTCAGTGACTATCTACACCTTAATACTACGAAACTAAGCATGTATTAAAAGTGGTACAGGTTAAAAGCCAAAACAGTATACACGAATGACGCTTCTTTTAAACCTATCTCGTGTACTCGAGACGCTTTGCTTTCTTCTCAGTTCTGGTCTCAGAAAGACCGTTTTCAAGGGCAGTTTCCAGCTCTTCTTCAGGTAGTTTTGTGAGCACTCGCAAAGACTCCTTGATCGCCTGAAGGAAAGGATCTCTGTATTAAACCAGTTTGTCCCTTTCAATATATTTAAATGAAGTAAATTTAAGCTATTTGCCAACTTCCTCTTGTCAAGGCTTGAACCCGGATGGCAAACAATACCCTTTATCGACATTATCTAGACCTATCAAACTTGAATTCTGATTTAACCTGATTTGGTTTAATCAAAAGAGCCCACAAGACGTGGATTGATAAAGTGTCTTGTCAATCAATTGAAAAACATAAACAATTTTCAGCGGTAAAAATAGTGACTTTCATGGAATAAGAATGTCATGAAAGTACGTCTTAAACGTGCACAAACATCGATAAAACAACATCGATTTGATCTTTAGATGACGAAGGGGTATTGCACCAAAATAATAATGATTTTTGGTATTGTTTAACTTCCTTCGTAACAGCAAAGGTCACGTGACGGAGGAACCTACAGATTTACGTGGGATCCAAACTATCTAAGTGTCACTCCATCATCTAGACGCGGAGGACGGTCACCCATCCGACTACTGAACAGACTCAACGTCGACCGGGAACAGTACCAAAAGTACACAGAATAAATTTTACCTCAGGAAAGAGGACCGTGTTCACGTACATCTTTCGCTGGGACGAATCAAGGTCGAACGCCAAATCTTTCTCGAACTTCCCGAACAAAAAGGAAAGGACATCTTCGGTCTGAAAGGATTAGAATGTTCTTTTCACGGTTTCATTCACGCCATTAAAAATCAGTCTCAAGAACCAACTTTAAAAACTAAAAATGAAATAATTTCTATTAAGAATCCATTATTAATTAACGGAAAACTTTCAAAGATCATCTTATTTTAGATTAATTTATTTCATTTTCATTCAAACCTGTTCTGTGTCTTCCTGTCCAAAGAAATCGATACCAATGTTGTGGGTCGAAAGGATTTCCAACAAAAAATTTTGATCCCGATAGTTGTCCTTGAAGTACTGATGCCGCTGGCTGGAGATTCTTCCGTCACAAATCTGACGCAGGTGATCCAAACACGGGTTAGATTGGATAAAACGTACGAAACGTTCGTTGGAGGTTCGTCTTGCCTTTATTGCGGAAGCCAATTTTATTTTGTCGCGCTCCGAAAGACAATCCTGACACACAAATAACGAGTTAGTTCTTTCCTTAAGATTTGAAACTAGTATCATTCAGTCGTTGAAATTTGATAACTCAGTAATTCTAATGATTAAGTCAGGAATTATCGAATCATGCATGACCTACGAAAGGGTAAATGAATTATAACTAACCATACGCACACAGTTATTACTAATATTACTAAGAATATGTAAGGTACAACACAATCGTAGAGACCCGGTGTTACTTTAAATAAATTCTTGGCATAGTACCTCTTTTGACACAGCAGGGAAGATCACGAGTCTGTTCATTTACCTTTTCATGAACCAGTATTAAGTAATAATACATACTACGTGTAAAGAGGTACTATGTACAGTAGGGTGGATCACTTTTCACTTTTTTTTTTAAATTATAGCTGGTCAAAGTTTTTCCCATGATTTGGTTCAGTGGAAGTACACTGACACCATTTTTACCAAAATCGATCAATATTTAGGGGTCGCGCATCGACCTTGAAAATTTCAATTTTGGAAATTTGGCCAAATTGACAATTTTTTACTGAATAAAGATAAATCATCAAATGACCATATTTTCTGAATCCTCTCAGTGAAAGAAATCCTCTCAGATACTTACCAAGTTGATCGGACAAGTGGTTTAGAAGTTACACTCACCTAGAAATAACATTAAAATTTAAAATACCGTATTTGTCCCCCGTTATGGACGTAATCATAGCATCAGTAGCTGGCGCATCCTAAAATCCCAATCACACACACAACACACTATGTCTATGACCAATATTTTTACTAATCAGTGTTTGCTTTTTACAGATCAACTGTGTCAATTGATTCTTGTTTGATAAGTCTAGACTTTAGTACAATGGATAAACTGTTAACAACCAGGAGTGGGAAGACTCTGAAAGTTACTTATTCTGGAAAAGAGAAAGCAGCAACAACAGCACCACCTTCTCTAAGGTCAGCCACGGACGTCTTCTTAATTGGTCAGCCATCTTCCTCGATCGGTGGTGCCAAATTGCCAACCACCCATCAAGTTCTCCAGTACTTCTTCTATGCCAAGCAGGAAACTACTGACAGGAAGGCCGCCGTAAAAGACACGGTGGCCAATGATCTGGCATTTTGGAACATGGCACGTATAAAGACGATCACGAGGCGTAACTGCGAAAGAAAACTGGAGTTACTGTGGGAAGAGTGGCGCTCGCTGCAGAAGAGCAAGATGAGAGACAGTGACGCGGGAAAAGGCAGGGAGAAGTTTTCAGAAAATCTGAACAAGCTCTGGGACATCGGAGCTCCCGATGCTATTGAAGAGATACAGAAAAGTCGACTGCTCTCAGACAACAACAAAGAAGATAT
Organism: Bathynomus jamesi; assembly: GCA_023014485.1. Taxonomy (NCBI): domain Eukaryota; kingdom Metazoa; phylum Arthropoda; class Malacostraca; order Isopoda; family Cirolanidae; genus Bathynomus; species Bathynomus jamesi. Next base: position 1,919,327 of record JAJOZX010000150.1, read on the forward strand.
CCTCAATGCACCGGCTGTTATTGAAGTGGCTGATCGCTTCCGGATGTCCAATAATCAGGTGTGTATATATCAAATGATCTTTTCTTGACAAAGATATAATAGCCGTAACGACGGAAAATTTAGTGATTATTTTGTCACATAAAAACCATACGCATCCTTGTCAATTTCCTTTCAATTTCGCACATAGGTGGCAAGTGTCGTGGCGGCAGTCCTACGTTCGGCAGATCCGCCCGCAGACCTGGACAAATTCAGTATCTCGAAGGACACGTCTCGCCGTGGAAGAGTGGCACATCGTTGTGAAGTGTCGACAGCTGTGCAGAAATCTTTCGGATCTCCGAGGCATGCTGTCGTCCACTGGGACGGTAAAGTAATCAAGGTCAGTTTTGCCCTCACCGTGGACGACAGTAAATTAACATGTTCCAGTGACGATAATGGATTAGCATGTATGACATACGTTTCAGGACTCTCTTGGATCATTGGAGCACCGCCAGGCGATTCTCATCTCCGGAGCTCCCCAATGCACAGAAAGAAAGTTGCTGACGGCACCGGTCTGTCCCAGGCCCAGGCGACCTTTCGTGCTCTCAAAGACAGGGGATGCGAGAACAACGTGATTGGACTGTGCTTCGACACAACTTCCTCCAATACGGGGAGGGTGCAGGGTGCGGTGGTCCGGCTGGAGAACATGCTTGGTAAACCGCTCTTCCAGCTGGGCTGTCGCCATCACGTTATGGAGCTCATCGTGGGGGCAGTGGAATCAATAATTAGGGATCGTATAGTCGAACACTTAGAAGTGTATAAGCTAGTTAGAAATACGCAGCACGGATTTAGGCGAAACAAATCTTGCTTAACTAATCTTTTAGAATTTTTCCAAAGCGTGGTTGACGTTTACGATAGACATCGGGCGGTTGATGTAGTGTATTTAGATTTTCAAAAAGCATTTGACACCGTGCCGCACAAAAGACTCATTGAAAAAACTAAGGCTCATGGAATCAGGGGTGTAGTAATAAATTGGCTAGAAGAGTGGTTGCAAGGCAGGAAACAGAGGGTGGTCGTTGATGGAGCGGAGTCGTGTTGGGCTAATGTAGCGAGTGGCGTTCCTCAGGGTTCTGTATTGGGCCCCTTGCTTTTTCTTATATATATTAACGACTTAGATGTCGGCCTAGTCAGTACAGTTTCAAAGTTTGCGGATGACACGAAGCTGGGTGGTAGGGCGATTATGACGAAGATAGAGGTAAAATTCAGGAAGATCTGAATAAAATCGTTGATTGGTCAGTCACATGGCAAATGAGATTTAATGTTGACAAGTGCAAAATTTTGCACATAGGTTCGCGTAACGGTAATTTTGCGTATAGTATGTCAGGGAAAGATTTAACAAGTGTAGAGCAGGAAAAAGATTTAGGAGTTATAGTCACTGGTGATTTAAAAGTAGCGAAACAAAGTACAGCAGCGGTCAATAAGGCGAACAAAGTGTTAGGTTTTATAGCTCGAAATTTTGAGTACAAATCGCGCGATATTATAGTTCCACTTTATAAATCATTAGTTAGACCCCATTTGGAGTACGCGGTCCAATTTTGGAATCCGTATATGCGCAAAGATATAGACAAAATCGAGAGTTCAAAGACGAGCAACTAAGATGATTCCGGCGCTTAGGTCAAAGTCGTACGAGGATAGGCTTAAGGAGTTAAAATTGACAACACTCGAGACTAGGAGGTTGAGGGGTGATCTAATCCAGGTTTTCAAAATTATGAATGGGTTTGATAACGTAGATAGAGATAGCTTTTTCGAAATATCTCAATATAATAGGACTAGAAATAACGGGTGTAAATTGACAAGTAGAAGGTTCGAGACAGCAGTTGCGAAAAACTTTTTTACGCATAGAATAGTAAATAGCTGGAATAGTTTGCCGGTAGAAGTAATTAGTAGCACGTCTATAAACATGTTTAAAAATCGATTAGACGCATATGTTGATAGAAAGGGTATAGTTTAAGGTAGTAAAATTAAGGCTTTGTGGGGATAGACCCCACATCTCAGCACAAGTGTTGTGGGATATAGGGAGGCAGCATCTTGGGTTAGGGGATACTCTCTGTCCTTACACACCCTATTTAAAGAGATTCCTCTGCCGAGCGGTGCCCCCCATAGTACTGTGAGGTATTGAAAAACTCATGATCTTCACTTGCCCCACAAACACCTTTAAATGGGAGACCCATAATGGGTGCACACACATTTCTACGTTACTGTACAGTCTTTACAGCCACACCTCCACTTTTCCTCATAAGTGTAATGTATATGGTTGTAAATTTTGACTTGGTCGCAATCGATATGGACCGTGATTTGATGGATACCGTAATAAAATTGACTGGATTCTTTGGATCTGATATATTTGCATGTCCGTTATAAATAGATATAGATTGTATATATTTGTGGATAGTAGTCTATTATGACTTGATCCTCTGGATCCAGAGATTCTATCTTTAGTTTTAAATCGATAATTAATTAGTTTTAAATTGATAAATATTAAGTTTCGTAAAAATTGGTTGTTGCCAATTTACCGGCAGTTTTTACATAAATTTCTTATGTTCTTGTGGTTCGGAACCCACGTAAAATTGTAGGTCCCCTCCGCCACCACGGAGGACATACACAGTACACGATTACGAACAGAGTTAGGTAGACCAGCCATGAGTGGATCCTAGGGTCTTTGTTGGTCTGAAACATTATAACATTACATTAAAACATTATAACATCTGAGGAGAAGGTGAATTTCAAGTCTAAGGCGCATTTGTTTTCTCCAATGATTTTTGCCTTCAGAGCAATTGAGATATCAGCGTCCGTCTAGTAATGATGTTAATAGCAGTCGAAAAGGGAAACTTCAGTCGTTTTCATGCAATATTTTCATAACTCCCCTTTCAGGTGGGACAAGCTCGACCTCTCGACTTATCGCGAGCTGGAGATCGAGCATTTGGCGGAGGTGAAGTGGCTGATGGAGCTCCGAGATGAGGCAGTGAAGTTCCTCGGCACCGCTTCTGGTCTTGTCAGAGAAGACTACCGAGAAGTGGCGGAGATTACACTCCTGGTACTCGGGGCCCAGCCACGTCGTGGCACACACTTCATGCGCCCAGAACCTACCATCATGCGAGGTGGATGGCCAAGGTTGGTATTTTGAATTAGAAGTTAAATATTGTATTGCCTTCTGCAAACAGCCATTTGAAGTCCCTACCAGAAAAAAATAAGATAAATAATTTACCATTAAACAAACTTATATAGAGTGGTATCGGTATTTATACATCACAGTGCGTATTCGTTTCAGATCATCTACTACACGAAGCTCCTGATGTTCAGCGGTCAGCTGGAGTTCGACGACGAGCTGGTACAGAAACTTCAGAGAGTTGTACTATTTACTGCACTCCTCTACGCACCTGCCTGGCTGGCGGCTCCTGTCGTAGCTGATGCCCCGCTGAATGACCTTGTGTTGTACCAGCGTCTTCTGCAGTACAGGGCTGTGGATCGCGAGATTGCAGAGGCTTCACTGGCAGTGATCAGGCAGCACTTGTGGTATCTGAGGCCTCAGACCGTCGTTTTCGCCCTCTGCAGTGACAAAGTGGAAGACACTGTGAAGCACGAGATGGCAAAGAAGCTGTGCCGCCTCGCTGTGCCCGAGGACTTCACGTATGACAACGTCTCGGTCGATGACACGACGCGCCTTCCGGACTTGATCGATGAGTCATCGTGGTTCGTGTTCACAGGCCTGCAGGTGTGCGCGTCTACGTGGCTCACTCTGCCGGTGAATAAGTGGGATCAAGATAAGAACTACTGTGATCTGAAGAATGTCATCTCGCATCTGAAAGTTACAACGACGTGGCAGAGAGAGGGATAAAACTGATAGAAGATTACGCGAACACTGTCACAAAAGACGAGTCACAGCTGCAGGGTCTTCTTCAGCTCGTGGAAAAGAGCCGGAAAGAACTCGGTGACTTCAAGAAGTCGTCACTTGCCAAGATGACGTAGCGCAGAGGGAAAGGGAGTTAGCAGAGAGAGTACATGGCGCACGCCTTAAGATGACGTGTGTTCTAACCACGATTCATACAGTTTTTGAACCTAGTTAGGGGCACCGGAGTAAGTGCCTTTAGTGATATCGATAAACCGTTTTAATACAAAATACATTTGATCTTTCCTTATTCGTTTTATCTTATCCTAAAAAGCAGACAATGGCAGACAGCATATGGAGGTACGGGGACAAATACGGTATTTTAAATTTTAATGCTATCTCAAGGTGAGCATAACTTCTAAACCACTTGTCCTATCAGCTTGGTAAGTATCTGAGAGGATTTCTTTTACTGAGAGGATTCAGAAAATATGGTCATTTGATGATTTATCTTTATTCAGTAAAAAATTGTCAATTTGGCCAAATTTCCAAAATTGAAATTTTCAAGGTCGATGCGCGACCCCTAAATATTGATCGATTTTGGTAAAAATGGTGTCAGTGTACTTCCACTGAACCAAATCATGGGAAAAACTTTGACCAGCTATAATTTTTAAAAAAAAGTGAAGTGTGATCCACCCTAATGTACAGTTGCATGCGTACCCAATGGTGCCCTGTACATGTGAACGCCTGAACAGCGTGTACACACACACACACACACACACACACACACACACACACACACACACACACACAGTTGTAGTTGCCTCGTTTTTCCCGCTCAGAAAAAGCATCGGACTGAACGCAGTCAGTTCCCGACCGAGTTTCCCATCGCACGTAATTTATAGCAACGGTCTTAGGACCTAAATTTACTAAGGAAGTACCTGAAGAGGGAGAATAATAATTAAGAGTACTTTCTGAGTAAGTACATGTGGTCTCACAGCACTACATACGAATTGGTAGTTTAACTGTAAATTCAACTTAGTCAAAGCATATCTTAGAGGCAATAGGCCTATCACACTAAGTCAAATAAACCATTCTATTCGTAAGGACGAATTATACAGCAGCCAGTTTCTATACTTAATTAAATATTGTAAATTACATTGTTTAGATTGTTGACATAAGGAATTCAATAGATAAATAGAATTAAGTGACAATATTTATTCCTATCCTTCCCTGATTACCGTAGCGGTATTGTAGACGCGAATCACAGCCAAACGAGTACAGGTAGACTTCAGCCTAAATCTATGAACCTACTATATAGCCTAAAGAGGTAACACTCCGAAGGCTTGAGAAACTACGAGTAAGAACTACGCTAAACATTAACCTCTAGTAGGCCTTCCTGAGTACAAGAGGTTATAATAATTAGTAAACGGTAACGAAAGAGCCTCCTTTCACACTAAACAATAAGATCCTTTTATGAGGACTCCTGTTTCTCAAACTTACACATTCACTAGCATACACCTTTTTGGAATTTTTATCATTCCTCAAACGAAAGATCTTTCCTTTCATAAAGAGATATTTATTTCAGTGAGACTTTCAAAACAATAAACAGTACCTGTCCCAACTCGCATAGGCCCACATCAAAGCGTAATTGTGTAAAAAACAAAACAAACCAATAGTTTGTCATTTTTATTAGTAAGTTTTCGTGGAAGACGAAAAATGAGAAAGCATTTTATTCTGCTACAAAAGAAACAGATGCTATACCTCAGATACCTCCGGCGACAGTACTCCACATGTCAACAACTTGAGCTCTTCCTCAATACTAATTTCGGTATTGGTTTCGATCAATGGCAACGTTCCTGATATTTCGACATCAACAGGGACGCCCCTCATTGTCAAAGTTTGCCTGTTGATAATCGACCTTTGTTCTGAAAACATAAAAGTCATTTCCTTTGGCTCAACTTCACCCTCAACCTCGGCGTACACTATTAAAACTTATCGTTACTGACCTGGCAGTCGGTTCACACTAAGTTGGCACATGGTTGCAATAGGGATCTCAAAATTTTTAAAAGTATATTAAAACCGTTTGAATTTAAAGAAAGTGTATGATAAGGTAAGTAGCTCTGTTTTATGGCAAGTGCTCGGAATGTATGGTGTCAGTGGCAAGCGTAAGTTGTTAAATGCAGTGATGTAGACAATAGTGCTTGTGAAAGAGTTAAGGCTGAATTAAATGACTGGTTTAGTGTTAATGATAGAGTATGATGGGATGGTGTGATATTACCATGTCTATTTGATGTGTGTATGGATATTAGAGAAGGGAATAATTTTTGGAAGAGAATGAATGAATCTAGTTAACTCAGCGAGTGAATTAAGGACAATGAATACTTTGTTCATTTATGTAAAAGATGACTGTAAATAAAAGGTTCTTTGTTGTTGAGAGAAGAAAATCAGCAAATGGTATCGTAGCGAATGGAGAAATATCGAAATTGTCAAAGTATATAGATATTTGGGATATTTGATTTGCCTGAGAGGTAAGAGTTAATCAGAAGCGGGAAGCAGAGTGAAGTAGGACAAGCAAGTCATATGGGTGCGATAAAAGCTCTGGTAAGGAGAAAATGATTGAGCAGGGATCACCAATTAATTTTTTTTTCCGCAGTCCGCAAAGGTGTTCCTATATTTTGAAGCAAATACTATAATCAGTGTATGGGCTTATTCCCGGTGGTACGTATAAAATTCGTCGGCAGTCCGCCTACTGGTGACCACTGCGCTGGAGGGTGTAGATGATAGCAAGATGGTTACTTAAAGGTTTATCACTGACAACTCTAATGTATGGATGTGAGATGCTTGTTTGGCATGACAGTTCAATGTCAAAAGTAAGAGCAGTTCAGATGAATCATTTAAGAATGGTGACTGGTGTAAAATGGATTGACAGTACGAGAAATGAGGATGTTCAAGATCGGTGTGGAGTGAAAAAAATCATTGGAGATGGAGAATATGTGGAGAGAACGAATAATGAATTAATAAGATAGAACGATGTAATTGGTAAATGCGTGAATAAACGTGAAGTTGATGTAAATGTGACATAAGAGTTAACGAGAAGCTTCAAACTTTAATAAATTTAAAAAATTAACTATCATTTAACTTTTGCCACCTACTTTTAAAAGAAGGAACAAAGGGGGGGGGAGAGAACGAACGGCACGAGATTTAAAGCGAAGTAAAGAAAGTGTGTGCTGCTGGGGGAGTAGTTAGTTCGTTTAGATTATTAAAAATGTGGATAAACTGCTTTGTAGGCATTTGGTTATATCGTCTTTAGAGATACCGATAAGTGGGAGCTTGAAGAATTCTCTTGGAGTTTCCTCGATGCCATTTGCTTCCTTGAGACTCCTGTAATGACTGGCCATCTCCATCGCCTCAGTTAAACCAGCTGCTTTGTTCTTTTGGGATTCCTACCAACGAAAGGAAAACTAAATGCTTTAGTAAAAGAGAAATACACAATTGTTTCAATGGCTCTCAAACTTTTTCAAACTGCGATTCCCTTCGAACTTGTCTCGTTTACTTACAACTAGGCGACTTTCATTTCACCCCGTAGGAGGTGCAGTTTGAAAATTTACGTGTTTTTCTTTATTTCACGAGTAATTCACTTCAATCTATCTAATAGGTTAACTTTGTTAGTACTGAGATTAAGAAAATACATGATAAAATTCATTGTTGGGGAGAGAGACTTTCTCTTAAATAGGATTTTAATTGAGTTCTAGCATCTGTTGCATAATTTTTCAGAAAACTTCATGAAAAGGTCATTGTTTTCCTTCAGACTTCAGTGACTTGCAATACCGTCAACTACCAAACTCCTGATTTGCCCAGAATGTTGAGTTAGGAGTGCTCGAGTTTAGGAGTACTCAACATCTTTAGATTAAATCACACTTAAGCGGGATAATCACCAAACTTTCTAATGGAGGACCAAATAAAGATAAGATGAAAACTTTACTTACAAATATGTCAGTGTAGTCCAAATAGCAAAATGTCTTCATTCGGTTTAAGCTGACTTTGATAGGTGTCTTTTGTTGGCAGTTGATGAAGAGAATGGAAGCCTTGTTCGCTTTTCCGTAAATCTTCAAGACGAACGACGGCCACCAGAGACCATGAGTCAAGACCCACACAACTTCGTCAGGAGAGAACATGTGTTGTTTTGACACTAAACAACAGGCAATAAGGATTGGCTATTAGGGTAATTTTCATAGTAACAGTCTTTCAGGTACTTAAAGTAAACATATAACAGCTCGTCTTGATACACTGGAAGTGTTAGCAGTCTCTGCCCTTTCTCACCTACACTTAACCTTCTCTCTCTCTTTCACCTCTCAGCAATTTAAGAGTAATGGACTACCATACTTTAACCTGTCTTATGATATGAAATAATCCATATCATCATCTACGAAAATATTAAGTATTTATAGGACACTGATCCTGAGTTCCAACTTATTTAAGCGTAGGATCGGAACTAAGTGTCGCTACAGCATTTGAGCGCAGGTGGCGGTCACCCAGCCAGCTACTGAAGAGACTCGATGTCGCTTAACTTCCCTGGTCGAACGGGTAGTGGTGGTGTAACGTAGCCAAGACGGACTTTATAACTAAATTAAATATGAATACGAGAAACTTCAAATGTTTGATTCAACCAATTATTGACTTTTTACGGTGACCACAAAATCGGTAAAACTTATTTTTACTATTAAGAGGCAAGGTACCAATGTATTCGAGAATCTGATACAAGGTAAATGTGAATTCAGCTACTTCCTCCTCCTCAACCAAATTTCAGGTCTATCGCTCAAAATACCCAACACATTTCCAAGTATTTCACGTTGGGAGACCCTGGAGGCAAATTAGGGTTTTATCCGATTCTTGAACATTTTCACCTTTCAGGTGCAGCATATTCTACCTGCAACGACGTTAATTGTAATCTTTTAAATTGCTTGAGTACCATATGTAGTAGGAGGTAGCATTCAGAACCCCTATTTCGCTACCCGGAGGTTGGGTATGCGTGAACTCCAACCGAGAAATCACCCAAACCCGAGCAATCACAGAATAGGTGGCCAACCCAACTTCCAACGGTGGGAATCGACCCCGGACTTTCACAGTCTAAGCCCAATCTCAAACCAAACGGCTCACGGGATCTCTATGAAGAAATAGACGGGCATATTTTTATTTCGTATCATCTGAACCTGGTAGAAAAAATTGCACACGCACGATAACTAGAATGAGCACCATACCAATCCACCTAAAAAGTATTCATATAATTTCTGGCAGGTTGTAGAAATTAATATAAATGGTCATCCTAAAGTCACTCGACAATTTGATTATTATTCTGTACCAAAAGTGTCGAGTGACTTTTGGATTACTCCGTACATAAACTAAATGGTATTCAAACGAGTAAGGATAGACACCTATATTTTGACTCCTCCACGAAAGTTTTATTAAGCAAATAAAGGTTCCCCACGATTTCAATAACATTATTTCATTATTTTTTCAGTAACATTATTAATTTTCCAATACTTTAAAAACCTTTCAAGGAATCCTTAAACTTCCGTGACTCAGTTGGTCGGAGATTGGATTCGGGCTGCAAATGCATGGATTTGACTCTCATCGTCGCCTCCTTGGTTGAAGTTGGGCTCGCCACCTACTCTGTGATTGCTCATGCCCAGTGAGTCTCTCGTGAGTTGACGGAAGTTCCCGATGTTCGAAACTCCTTCCACAAAGTCTCTTCCGAACTACGTCACCTCCTTACCACTCATCTCGAGGTCAGGCAGGTCATCATCATCATCGAGCGTCTCGATTTTCATTTTTCTTTCGTCTTCTTTCTTCTTCTTATCTTTCTTCTTCTTCTTCTTATTATTCTTCTTTTTCCTCTCTTCCTTCCTCTCCCGCGCCTCCTTTTCCCTTCTCTTCTCCTTCAGACACCTCCTCTCGGCCGATTTTTTCTCAGGTTTCTTAAGGTGTCCATTTTGCGAATTTCTTAATGTGCTTATATCAATTTCGAGGACGTTTTGGGATTTAGAGGTCGCGGAAGTAAGTGTGTCGGCGGCATCCTCTTTCTCACGATGGGCGAATTCTTCTTCTTCTCTCGGCGAAGACAATGACAACGCCGGCACAGAAGGGACGATCACTTTGGTCTCCAACCCGAGGTGTTGGTCCCCTCGTTGTCTGAAAACGAGAAGCACAACCTTTTAGTCTACTGTTCGTTGTTACTGCTTTCGAGACTCATTCAAGGTCACAGTTGGAAGACTAACGCGTAAACACGAGATGATTACATCATATTATCGTGTTTGGAATTGTTTAAAGATGATTACACGAGATAATTACGTCATATCATCACGTTTGAGATTGTTTAAAGATGATTACGAGAGACAATTACATAAAATAATCTCGTCAATGATTACGCGTTTACGTACACACACGCGCCATTCTTTACGGGGTGAGTCGAGACGATATCATTCGACAAGAGACACTAACAAACATTTAATCTCGGAGAGACTTAAACCTAAATGAAAATTAAAGGGGTGCGCGTAATTGTCCGAATCAAGTATATGCATTTCAATATCATGCAAATTTAAACTTTCTCAAATAAGGTAAATATACATCAAATACTATAAAAAATTTATTGAAGTGAATATAGAGAATTATACACTTTCTAAACAAAATGATAATTTAAAAAAATATTAATCATCAAAAATTTACCTTTCAATAACTTCTTCTACAGTTCTACTGGACTGGAACGTCCCTGGGAACAATAAATAGAAAAGTTATTATCATAATATGATCCACCTTCTTTACGGAACATCTGAATAAGGCTAGACATACTCCAGATTTCTTTAAAAATTACCTATACAGATGTCAGCTGAATCCCATTCACTCGGGTATAATACAAACTAAAAGAGGAAAAACTTTTAAAAACTTTTTTTTTTTTTTTTTTTTTTTTAAGTGTAACGATTTTAATTAACAAAAAAATTGATACTCTATAAAAACATTTAACTTTGAAAAACCTCTTATCACATTTCCTTTATTTATATATATATATATATATATATATATATATATATATATATATATGTATATATTTATTTTTTTTTAAATTTTTTTTTTGACAATTTTATACAATTTGTAATTTAGACCTCCCGGTCATAATTAGAATGAAATACTTAAGTTCTAATTTCTTCAAGAGCAAACCCAAGTGAGACGGCATAAGTACAGACATAAAATAACGGTATAAACCGATCCTTATTTATATAAAGTTGACAAAATAAATACGCTAAAGTCGTGAGCAAATTCCCTACTAGGTTAATAATACAAAAAAAAAAAAAAAAAGAAAGACTTTTCCTGTCTAAAGACTAGAAATTAAACCTAACTATAAAAATATTCATTAAAATTAAAACCTAACACTGTTACTCTTCACCAGACCGAGTGATTGAGGTTCCTTTTAAGGATTTGCTTTTTTAGAGGAGTTCCTCAGTGTATTAAACCGAGCAACAGATCAAACAAACTTAAAATAAAAAAAATTATACATTTTTTGAGCTATACAAAATAAATTATACTAAACTCTGCACCTTAAAAATATAACAAATTAAAGAACCTTTTCATTTCTAAAATAAGAAAATTCAACTTTCTGAAATAACACCAGTTCATTAAATGAAAAACAAAATCTGAAAGTCCTTGGGTCCATACTCCGGACAAGCACAAACGACACGCAAACATGATACAAAATTTATTTGTAAATAATATCATTATTATTATTATCATCATCTCCAAAGGTGATTGCATCACTTCCAAAAATGATGGATCTCAGTCTCTGTTGAATTTTCAAACGTTAAGGAGATATTTAGAAAGGGAGGAGAGGAGGGGATTGATTCGATAAGTTTAATGAAGTTAATATGGGTACAATACAGTATAGAAGATTAACAGCAGGTACCATTTTGTATGTTAGATTGAGTTAAAACTTGGTTAAAATAGGCCACAATGCCGCGAGTAGCTAATATAAAAATAATAAACATTGAAATTTCAAATCTGCGAAAACTATTTATGTCCGACATTGTCATCTTTCTAAAGCGTTTTTGAATTAGTAGTTCATTGAATTTATTGGGCCTAGCCATTTTGTACACTGTATATAAAAAGTAATACAAAAATAAAAAAAACGAGTCACGCGTCACAATGGATAACATTCATATGAATGTAGATA